>JAWRVZ010000363.1:2500-393514 GCA_037043235.1 Rhodeus uyekii | reverse complement strand
GATCAGAGCCATGCCGCCGCGGGTGTAACGCACAGGTGAAGCGCTGAGGGATCAGAGCGCGTGCCGCCGCGGGTGTAACGCACAGGTGAAGCGCTGAGGGATCAGAGCGCGTGCCGCCGCGGGTGTAACGCACAGGTGAAGCGCTGAGGGATCAGAGCGCGTGCCGCCGCGGGTGTAACGCACAGGTGAAGCGCTGAGAGATCAGAGCGTGTGCCGCCGCGGGTGTAACGCACAGGTGAAGCGCTGAGGGATCAGAGCGTGTGCCGCCGCGGGTGTAACGCACAGGTGAAGCGCTGAGGGATCAGAGCGTGTGCCGCCGCGGGTGTAACGCACAGGTGAAGCGCTGAGGGATCAGAGCGTGTGCCGCCGCGGGTGTAACGCACAGGTGAAGCGCTGAGGGATCAGAGCGCGTGCCGCCGCGGGTGTAACGCACAGGTGAAGCGCTGAGGGATCAGAGCGCGTGCCGCCGCGGGTGTAACGCACAGGTGAAGCGCTGAGGGATCAGAGCGCGTGCCGCCGCGGCTGTAACGCACAGGTGAAGCGCTGAGGGATCAGAGCGCGTGCCGCCGCGGGTGTAACGCACAGGTGAAGCGCTGAGGGATCAGAGCGCGTGCCGCCGCGGGTGTAACGCACAGGTGAAGCGCTGAGAGATCCGAGCGCGTGCCGCCGCGGGTGTAACGCACAGGTGAAGCGCTGAGGGATCCGAGCGCGTGCCGCCGCGGGTGTAACGCACAGGTGAAGCGCTGAGAGATCCGAGCGTGTGCCGCCGCGGGTGTAACGCACAGGTGAAGCGCTGAGGGATCAGAGCGCGTGCCGCCGCGGGTGTAACGCACAGGTGAAGCGCTGAGGGATCAGAGCGCGTGCCGCAGCGGGTGTAACGCACAGGTGAAGCGGTGAGAGATCAGAGCCATGCCGCCGCGGGTGTAACGCACAGGTGAAGCGCTGAGAGATCCGAGCGCGTGCCGCCGCGGCTGTAACGCACAGGTGAAGCGCTGAGGGATCAGAGCGCGTGCCGCCGCGGGTGTAACGCACAGGTGAAGCGGTGAGAGATCCGAGCGCGTGCCGCCGCGGCTGTAACGCACAGGTGAAGCGGTGAGAGATCCGAGCGTGTGCCGCCGCGGGTGTAACGCACAGGTGAAGCGCTGAGAGATCAGAGCCATGCCGCCGCGGGTGTAACGCACAGGTGAAGCGCTGAGAGATCAGAGCCATGCCGCCGCGGGTGTAACGCACAGGTGAAGCGCTGAGAGATCCGAGCGTGTGCCGCCGCGGGTGTAACGCACAGGTGAAGCGCTGAGGGATCCGAGCGCGTGCCGCCGCGGGTGTAACGCACAGGTGAAGCGCTGAGGGATCAGAGCGCGTGCCGCCGCGGGTGTAACGCACAGGTGAAGCGGTGAGAGATCAGAGCGCGTGCCGCCGCGGGTGTAACGCACAGGTGAAGCGGTGAGAGATGAGAGCGCGTGCCGCCGCGGGTGTAACGCACAGGTGAAGCGCTGAGGGATCAGAGCGCGTGCCGCCGCGGGTGTAACGCACAGGTGAAGCGGTGAGAGATCCGAGCGTGTGCCGCCGCGGGTGTAACGCACAGGTGAAGCGCTGAGAGATCCGAGCGTGTGCCGCCGCGGGTGTAACGCACAGGTGAAGCGCTGAGGGATCAGAGCGCGTGCCGCCGCGGCTGTAACGCACAGGTGAAGCGCTGAGGGATCAGAGCGCGTGCCGCAGCGGGTGTAACGCACAGGTGAAGCGGTGAGAGATCAGAGCCATGCCGCCGCGGGTGTAACGCACAGGTGAAGCGCTGAGAGATCCGAGCGCGTGCCGCCGCGGCTGTAACGCACAGGTGAAGCGCTGAGGGATCAGAGCGCGTGCCGCCGCGGGTGTAACGCACAGGTGAAGCGGTGAGAGATCCGAGCGCGTGCCGCCGCGGCTGTAACGCACAGGTGAAGCGGTGAGAGATCCGAGCGTGTGCCGCCGCGGGTGTAACGCACAGGTGAAGCGCTGAGAGATCAGAGCCATGCCGCCGCGGGTGTAACGCACAGGTGAAGCGCTGAGAGATCAGAGCCATGCCGCCGCGGGTGTAACGCACAGGTGAAGCGCTGAGAGATCCGAGCGTGTGCCGCCGCGGGTGTAACGCACAGGTGAAGCGCTGAGGGATCCGAGCGCGTGCCGCCGCGGGTGTAACGCACAGGTGAAGCGCTGAGGGATCAGAGCGCGTGCCGCCGCGGGTGTAACGCACAGGTGAAGCGGTGAGAGATCAGAGCGCGTGCCGCCGCGGGTGTAACGCACAGGTGAAGCGGTGAGAGATGAGAGCGCGTGCCGCCGCGGGTGTAACGCACAGGTGAAGCGCTGAGGGATCAGAGCGCGTGCCGCAGCGGGTGTAACGCACAGGTGAAGCGGTGAGAGATCAGAGCCATGCCGCCGCGGGTGTAACGCACAGGTGAAGCGCTGAGAGATCCGAGCGCGTGCCGCCGCGGCTGTAACGCACAGGTGAAGCGCTGAGGGATCAGAGCGCGTGCCGCCGCGGGTGTAACGCACAGGTGAAGCGGTGAGAGATCCGAGCGCGTGCCGCCGCGGCTGTAACGCACAGGTGAAGCGGTGAGAGATCCGAGCGTGTGCCGCCGCGGGTGTAACGCACAGGTGAAGCGCTGAGAGATCAGAGCCATGCCGCCGCGGGTGTAACGCACAGGTGAAGCGCTGAGAGATCAGAGCCATGCCGCCGCGGGTGTAACGCACAGGTGAAGCGCTGAGAGATCCGAGCGTGTGCCGCCGCGGGTGTAACGCACAGGTGAAGCGCTGAGGGATCCGAGCGCGTGCCGCCGCGGGTGTAACGCACAGGTGAAGCGCTGAGGGATCAGAGCGCGTGCCGCCGCGGGTGTAACGCACAGGTGAAGCGGTGAGAGATCAGAGCGCGTGCCGCCGCGGGTGTAACGCACAGGTGAAGCGGTGAGAGATGAGAGCGCGTGCCGCCGCGGGTGTAACGCACAGGTGAAGCGCTGAGGGATCAGAGCGCGTGCCGCCGCGGGTGTAACGCACAGGTGAAGCGGTGAGAGATCCGAGCGTGTGCCGCCGCGGGTGTAACGCACAGGTGAAGCGCTGAGAGATCCGAGCGTGTGCCGCCGCGGGTGTAACGCACAGGTGAAGCGCTGAGGGATCAGAGCGCGTGCCGCCGCGGCTGTAACGCACAGGTGAAGCGCTGAGGGATCAGAGCGCGTGCCGCAGCGGGTGTAACGCACAGGTGAAGCGGTGAGAGATCAGAGCCATGCCGCCGCGGGTGTAACGCACAGGTGAAGCGCTGAGAGATCCGAGCGCGTGCCGCCGCGGCTGTAACGCACAGGTGAAGCGCTGAGGGATCAGAGCGCGTGCCGCCGCGGGTGTAACGCACAGGTGAAGCGGTGAGAGATCCGAGCGCGTGCCGCCGCGGGTGTAACGCACAGGTGAAGCGCTGAGGGATCAGAGCGTGTGCCGCCGCGGGTGTAACGCACAGGTGAAGCGCTGAGGGATCAGAGCGCGTGCCGCCGCGGCTGTAACGCACAGGTGAAGCGCTGAGGGATCAGAGCGCGTGCCGCCGCGGCTGTAACGCACAGGTGAAGCGCTGAGAGATCAGAGCGCGTGCCGCCGCGGGTGTAACGCACAGGTGAAGCGCTGAGGGATCAGAGCGCGTGCCGCCGCGGGTGTAACGCACAGGTGAAGCGCTGAGGGATCAGAGCGCGTGCCGCCGCGGGTGTAACGCACAGGTGAAGCGCTGAGGGATCAGAGCGCGTGCCGCCGCGGGTGTAACGCACAGGTGAAGCGCTGAGGGATCAGAGCGCGTGCCGCCGCGGGTGTAACGCACAGGTGAAGCGCTGAGAGATCAGAGCGCGTGCCGCAGCGGGTGTAACGCACAGGTGAAGCGGTGAGAGATCAGAGCCATGCCGCCGCGGGTGTAACGCACAGGTGAAGCGCTGAGAGATCCGAGCGCGTGCCGCCGCGGCTGTAACGCACAGGTGAAGCGCTGAGGGATCAGAGCGCGTGCCGCCGCGGGTGTAACGCACAGGTGAAGCGGTGAGAGATCCGAGCGTGTGCCGCCGCGGGTGTAACGCACAGGTGAAGCGCTGAGAGATCAGAGCTATGCCGCCGCGGGTGTAACGCACAGGTGAAGCGCTGAGAGATCCGAGCGTGTGCCGCCGCGGCTGTAACGCACAGGTGAAGCGCTGAGGGATCAGAGCGCGTGCCGCCGCGGCTGTAACGCACAGGTGAAGCGCTGAGAGATCAGAGCCATGCCGCCGCGGGTGTAACGCACAGGTGAAGCGCTGAGGGATCAGAGCGCGTGCCGCCGCGGGTGTAACGCACAGGTGAAGCGCTGAGGGATCAGAGCGTGTGCCGCCGCGGGTGTAACGCACAGGTGAAGCGCTGAGGGATCAGAGCGCGTGCCGCCGCGGGTGTAACGCACAGGTGAAGCGCTGAGGGATCAGAGCGCGTGCCGCAGCGGGTGTAACGCACAGGTGAAGCGGTGAGAGATCAGAGCCATGCCGCCGCGGGTGTAACGCACAGGTGAAGCGCTGAGAGATCCGAGCGCGTGCCGCCGCGGCTGTAACGCACAGGTGAAGCGCTGAGGGATCAGAGCGCGTGCCGCCGCGGGTGTAACGCACAGGTGAAGCGCTGAGGGATCAGAGCGTGTGCCGCCGCGGGTGTAACGCACAGGTGAAGCGCTGAGGGATCAGAGCGCGTGCCGCCGCGGCTGTAACGCACAGGTGAAGCGCTGAGGGATCAGAGCGCGTGCCGCCGCGGCTGTAACGCACAGGTGAAGCGCTGAGAGATCAGAGCGCGTGCCGCCGCGGGTGTAACGCACAGGTGAAGCGCTGAGGGATCAGAGCGCGTGCCGCCGCGGGTGTAACGCACAGGTGAAGCGCTGAGGGATCAGAGCGCGTGCCGCCGCGGGTGTAACGCACAGGTGAAGCGCTGAGGGATCAGAGCGCGTGCCGCCGCGGGTGTAACGCACAGGTGAAGCGCTGAGGGATCAGAGCGCGTGCCGCCGCGGGTGTAACGCACAGGTGAAGCGCTGAGAGATCAGAGCGCGTGCCGCAGCGGGTGTAACGCACAGGTGAAGCGGTGAGAGATCAGAGCCATGCCGCCGCGGGTGTAACGCACAGGTGAAGCGCTGAGAGATCCGAGCGCGTGCCGCCGCGGCTGTAACGCACAGGTGAAGCGCTGAGGGATCCGAGCGTGTGCCGCCGCGGGTGTAACGCACAGGTGAAGCGCTGAGAGATCCGAGCGTGTGCCGCCGCGGGTGTAACGCACAGGTGAAGCGCTGAGAGATCAGAGCTATGCCGCCGCGGGTGTAACGCACAGGTGAAGCGCTGAGAGATCCGAGCGTGTGCCGCCGCGGGTGTAACGCACAGGTGAAGCGCTGAGAGATCCGAGCGTGTGCCGCCGCGGCTGTAACGCACAGGTGAAGCGCTGAGGGATCAGAGCGCGTGCCGCCGCGGGTGTAACGCACAGGTGAAGCGGTGAGAGATCCGAGCGTGTGCCGCCGCGGGTGTAACGCACAGGTGAAGCGCTGAGAGATCAGAGCTATGCCGCCGCGGGTGTAACGCACAGGTGAAGCGGTGAGAGATCCGAGCGTGTGCCGCCGCGGGTGTAACGCACAGGTGAAGCGCTGAGAGATCCGAGCGTGTGCCGCCGCGGGTGTAACGCACAGGTGAAGCGCTGAGGGATCCGAGCGCGTGCCGCCGCGGGTGTAACGCACAGGTGAAGCGCTGAGGGATCAGAGCGCGTGCCGCCGCGGGTGTAACGCACAGGTGAAGCGGTGAGAGATCAGAGCGCGTGCCGCCGCGGGTGTAATGCACAGGTGAAGCGCTGAGGGATCAGAGCACGTGCCGCCGCGGGTGTAACGCACAGGTGAAGCGCTGAGGGATCCGAGCGCGTGCCGCCGCGGGTGTAACGCACAGGTGAAGCGCTGAGGGATCAGAGCACGTGCCGCCGCGGGTGTAACGCACAGGTGAAGCGGTGAGAGATCCGAGCGTGTGCCGCCGCGGGTGTAACGCACAGGTGAAGCGCTGAGAGATCAGAGCGCGTGCCGCCGCGGGTGTAACGCACAGGTGAAGCGCTGAGAGATCAGAGCGCGTGCCGCCGCGGGTGTAACGCACAGGTGAAGCGCTGAGAGATCAGAGCCATGCCGCCGCGGGTGTAACGCACAGGTGAAGCGCTGAGAGATCAGAGCGCGTGCTGACACTCAACAACAGGATCATGTGTGCGTCCGAATCAAGATCACAATCTTTACTGATTAACCGAGCAACTCTATTAGACACACATTTTGAATAAGTAGGGAAAAAAAGCTTTGGTGGACCCTATTCCTTCAGGGGCATGTGAGGAAAAGAGATTAATCACTGCTAAATTATGCACAATGACCCAGTTTCCTCCCTCTCAGAGCTGAAACACTATAGCAGAAGAACAATCACGGCTTCAACTCCAGTGTCACGGACACATTCAACTTCGGCCTTCCCAGATGAAGAACTGTTCCTTCAAATGAATGACGAGTCTGCCACATGACGACACACACACACACACACACACACACACACACACACACACACACACACACACACACACACACACACACACACATGCCATAACTCAATAATAACTGGGTCACAACTCTCATTTCCCTGGCCGAAAAGTGTTGCACAGTTAAATATGGACTCTTGAACATCGTGACTCCATGTGAACAACAGAAACGACAGAAAGTGAAAAAGTTCCTGGGAATCAGAATTTTTTTAAGTGGTGCCAATTAAATTTCCTCTCTTTAAAAAACTTCAGATGACTTTTACTGTGATGCTGCATTTCAAACCTCATTAATTATTACAAACCTCAAGCCCATCATGTGTGTAACACCCAACTCCCTCACAACTGTGCAGACGCTGATCAGTCAGAGGATATGTTACGCTCTTCAGCTCACGCAGGAGTGTTTGAGAAATGCCCTGCTGAAACCAGAGCCGTGATGCTGTACTCATGCTTTATTCATCTCTGCCAGTCCAGCACACACACACGACACTGAACCGCAACCAGCAGCAGCCAGACCTATCACAACACACACACACACACACACACACACACACACACACACACACACACACACACACACACACACGACACTGAACCGCAACCAGCAGCAGCCAGACCTCTCACAACACACACACACACACACACACACACACACACGACACTGAACCGCAACCAGCAGCAGCCAGACCTCTCACAACACACACACACACACACACACACACACACACACACACACACACACACACACACACACACACCTGACACTGAACCGCAACCAGCAGCAGCCAGACCTCTCACAACACACACACACACACACACACACACACACACACACACACACACACACACACACACACTGACACTGAACCGCAACCAGCAGCAGCCAGACCTCTCACAACTCACAACACACACACAGAGACGAACAGCACTGCTCACGACTGCAACACACACACACACACACACACACACACACACACACACACACACACACACACACACACACACACACACACACACACACACACACACACACACACACACACACACGACACTGAACCGCAACCAGCAGCAGCCAGACCTCTCACAACACACACACACACACACACACACACACACACACACACACACGACACTGAACCGCAACCAGCAGCAGCCAGACCTCTCACAACACACACACACACACACACACACACACACACGACACTGAACCGCAACCAGCAGCAGCCAGACCTCTCACAACACACACACACACACACACACACACACACACACACGACACTGAACCGCAACCAGCAGCAGCCAGACCTCTCACAACACACACACACACACACACACACACACACACACGACACTGAACCGCAACCAGCAGCAGCCAGACCTATCACAACACACACACACACACACACACACACACACACACACGACACTGAACCGCAACCAGCAGCAGCCAGACCTCTCACAACACACACACACACACACACACACACACACACACGACACTGAACCGCAACCAGCAGCAGCCAGACCTCTCACAACACACACACACACACACACACACACACACACACACACACACACACACACACACACACACACACACACACCTGACACTGAACCGCAACCAGCAGCAGCCAGACCTCTCACAACACACACACACACACACACACACACACACACACACACACACACCTGACACTGAACCGCAACCAGCAGCAGCCAGACCTCTCACAACTCACAACACACACACAGAGACGAACAGCACTGCTCACGACTGCAACACACACACACACACACACACACACACACACACACACACACACACACACACACACACACACACACACACAGCATGCTATAAAAATGTACATACATTGTATATGTTTGCTAACAACAAAAGTCATATGTGCACCAACTAACAGCAGAGATTTACCAGAATACAATAAAAACACCTTCCATTCTCGATACAAACCTATAATTATATTCTCCAACATTCTCAAACACAATTTCTCTCACAGTGTAAACAATCACACACACATAAACACATTTGATCATAGCACAGTAATTTCGCTCGGACAGAGATCTGAAAGTATTGCACACGCGGCGAATATGGTTTCTTTAAAGTCTAAAATGCTTTGTTGCTTTTTGCCTTTTGACGGTCTGCTTGAAAACAAATGCTTCTATCAGTAACAACGTCTTTATAATGTCAATATAACCACTATAACCACTATAACCTTGTCCCTCTTTTGTGCTCGAGATATCAGGGTTCGGCGACATCAAAGAATCGACATAACCGAAAAGAAAATGCTAAGACAAATAGGGACAAGAAGTTCCACTTCAAAAATGTCAACATAACAGGATTGGCGAGTTAACCGAGGTCGAGATAAGTGAACTCCACTGTATGGGGGGAAATGTGCTCAATGCAAATCATTATAGGGTCCTAGTCATTCATTAATTCATACACACACACATTACTGTAAATGATTAGTCATGTTTTTTGATTATTACAATTTAATTAATCCATTAAAATGGAATCGAGAAATAATACAAACACAAAATAAATGCCCTAAAATTTCCTTTTTGTAAAACATAAAACAACAAATTGTTGCTCAAATATCTGAGTTTCCTAATTTTATATAATTAGATGTGTTTTTTTAATAACTAAAACTGAATCTATGCTAGAAGAAATGTCTGTTTGTCCAGCTTTTAACTCACTTGATGGTACACTTTCTTTTCACCATGCAGCTGGTAAAACACATTCTGTTGCAGCAGGAAGTGCCGGTGAAGCTTCGTTCAGATCAGCGGCGCTCCAGAGCTCTGTGTGAAACTCAACTCTCAGAGACCAGGTAACAGGAGCCCATGTGACTCACAGCATGCTGGGAATGTCATCACACCCCGCCGGACCGGTCCGACCGCTCAAGGAGGCGCGCGGTGTCTAACATCCTCCTGCTGGGGGAGTGCGGCGCACCTGAGAGACACCTGAAGCCTGCGATCTGCCCCTCTCTCCCCCTGCAGCCCCACAACAGCTGAAAGAGCACATTGTGTGTCGGCCGCGCTGCATGAGAAGCCTCGGAGGGGCCGCTGCTCCACACACTAATGCGTGCAGTGGAGCAAAACAAGCCAAATAATGGAGAAAGAGCCGTGGCTGAGAGACACTGAGAGATACATCCACACATCCCTGACCACAGCTCCTGACCGCCTGCTACACCACATGATAACAGCTGTTTTACACCGATATAATATTACACTGTTTTACTGTATTTATCATCTAATAAATTCAGCTTTAATCACAGGAATAAATTACACTTTACTATATATTCACATAGAAAACAGCTGTTTTACACTGATATAATATTACACTGTTTTACTGTATTTATCATCTAATAAATTCAGCTTTAATCACAGGAATAAATTACACTTTACTATATATTCACATAGAAAACAGCTGTTTACACCGATATAATATTACACTGTTTTACTGTATTTATCATCTAATAAATTCAGCTTTAATCACAGGAATAAATGACACTTTACTATATATTCACATAGAAAACAGCTGTTTTACACTGATATAATATTACACTGTTTTACTGTATTTATCATCTAATAAATTCAGCTTTAATCACAGGAATAAATGACACTTTACTATATATTCACATAGAAAACGGCTGTTTTACACTGATATAATATTACACTGTTTTACTGTATTTATCATCTAATAAATTCAGCTTTAATCACAGGAATAAATGACACTTTACTATATATTCACATAGAAAACAGCTGTTTTATACTGATATAATATTACACTGTTTTACTGTATTTATCATCTAATAAATTCAGCTTTAATCACAGGAATAAATGACACTTTACTATATATTCACATAGAAAACAGCTGTTTTACATTGATATAATATTACACTATTTTACTGTATTTATCATCTAATAAATTCAGCTTTAATCACAGGAATAAATGACACTTTACTATATATTCACATAGAAAACAGCTGTTTTACATTGATATAATATTACACTGTTTTACTGTATTTATCATCTAATAAATTCAGCTTTAATCACAGGAATAAAAGGCACTTTACTATATATTCACATAGAAAACAGCTGTTTTACACTGATATAATATTACACTTTTACTGTATTTATCATCTAATAAATTCAGCTTTAATCACAGGAATAAATGACACTTTACTATATATTCACATAGAAAACAGCTGTTTTACACTGATATAATATTACACTGTTTTACTGTATTTATCATCTAATAAATTCAGCTTTAATCACAGGAATAAATGACACTTTACTATATATTCACATAGAAAACAGCTGTTTTACACTGATATAATATTACACTGTTTTACTGTATTTATCATCTAATAAATTCAGCTTTAATCACAGGAATAAATGACACTTTACTATATATTCACATAGAAAACAGCTGTTTTACACTGATATAATATTACACTGTTTTACTGTATTTATCATCTAATAAATTCAGCTTTAATCACAGGAATAAATGACACTTTACTATATATTCACATAGAAAACAGCTGTTTTACACTGATATAATATTACACTATTTTACTGTATTTATCATCTAATAAATTCAGCTTTAATCACAGGAATAAATGACACTTTACTTTATATTCACATAGAAAACAGCTGTTTTACACTGATATAATATTACACTGTTTTACTGTATTTATCATCTAATAAATTCAGCTTTAATCACAGGAATAAAAGGCACTTTACTATATATTCACATAGAAAAAAAGTTGTTTTACACTGATATAATATTACACTGTTTTACTGTATTTATCATCTAATAAATTCAGCTTTAATCACAGGAATAAATGACACTTTACTATATATTCACATAGAAAACAGCTGTTTTACACTGATATAATATTACACTGTTTTACTGTATTTATCATCTAATAAATTCAGCTTTAATCACAGGAATAAATGACACTTTACTATATATTCACATAGAAAACAGCTGTTTTACACTGATATAATATTACACTATTTTACTGTATTTATCATCTAATAAATTCAGCTTTAATCACAGGAATAAATGACACTTTACTATATATTCACATAGAAAAAAAGTTGTTTTACACTGATATAATATTACACTGTTTTACTGTATTTATCATCTAATAAATTCAGCTTTAATCACAGGAATAAATGACACTTTACTATATATTCACACAGAAAACCGCTGTTTTACACTGATATAATATTACACTATTTTACTGTATTTATCATCTAATAAATATTATTAATATTATTTATCATCAGGAATAAATGACACTTTACTATATATTCACATAGAAAACATAGTAAAAATATGTAGTAAAAATATTAGTACTAATAGTAGATGCTGCTACTATTACTATATTTTTGATCAAATAGATTCATTTTTATGACATTTATCATTATGGTCACAACTACAAAAAAACAACAACATCGCACTGCCCCCAGATGCCATGACTGAGTTAAATGTGTTTGTCTCAGTCGTGGTCAGTGTACGGTAGGATAGTGTGGCTGTAGTTCCTGAGAAAGCGTTGCACCATCAGCAGCTGAAGGGAAGGGTGTGAGGGGGACGGACCGTGACTCATCCGCGGGCGGGATCTCTGATAACAGCCAGGCAGAGGAAACACTCTCCAGTCTGCCGTCTCCTCCTCAGCAGAGGAATGCACATTCTTCCCACGTTCCTCTCGTCTTATCTGAGGGAGGAGCTCTCGTGCTTGTGTGCGCATCTGAACCCTCAAACGTCTACATCAGCAATCCTCAGCTAACATTTACTGCACGCTCTTATCCAGAGTCCTTGCGAGAGAGGAACAAAAACAGAGTGGTCTCCAATCTCCATAACACTAGCACAGGAAGCAGCAGAGAGACGTTAGGACACGGATAACACACCTCATCAGCCCTTCTCCTGGCTCGCCGCTTCACACTAAATCCTACTCAACTCGTTAAAAGAAGTTGAAACGATGTCTGTCAAAAGCTATTTTACGAGCTCTGTAAACAGAGCAAACAAAGCTCAGGAAGCAGCCAGCCGTCAGCTCAGCGTTACACAAGCATGGGCCGGCCGTGACGCAGCAGCCGCTCTCCTCACAGCGCAGGACGGTGCTTCAGCAGAGCTGATCACGCTTATCTGATCATTAGCTGTGCGATCAGAGCAGACTCATGCGTCACGGGCCTCTGCTCTGAGAGCTGCGCAGTAACGCCGTCCGGCCGCTGTTTCTGCAGAAGTTCCCCCAGAACACCTGAAGGCCCTCCGTCACGTTGAGTGTGTGAACGCCGAGACGCTTTCGTAAGAGACTTACTGGACAAACCTGAACATGACCTGAACATGACTCTGTTCAACTCTCTCTTCAGTAATTCAGTAATTATCTTCAAGAACAATATAACAAGCTACTGTTTTGAGTTTACTGGCATGGTTTGACGTCCTGTAACAGCAGCGTGACAGACACACTACAGATGTGCGAGTTCACCGGTTCAGAGCGAAGCGTCTGCGTCTGTCTTCAGGAAGCGTCTGCAGACGCGTGAGGTGAGGCGCTCCGAGTGACGCTGAAGACCGCAGGAGCAGATTCAGGGACGAGCTGACGAGCATCACGGGAGTGAGGCAACATCTGGCTCTTCCTCTGGCCTCACGTGCTGATGGAAAGCTGGCAGGTTTCAACACTCCTGAAGTCAAGAGTTCACACCAACTCCTACATCAGCATTAACGACGCTTCACGAAGATGAGCATTATCCTCCACACTCACTCGCTTTAAAGCGCCATCACACCGAACGGAGCTTCAGGCTGGCCACTGCCCAATCATTTACTGCTTTATTACACTTGCATGTAAATAAGCTGCGTTTTACCCGCTAGATTTTAAAATCGATCTGAAAGAGATACGATTAATTGGTGCAGTTATGTTGAAAATAGTTGGAACGACTTGATTTCATGGAGGAACCAACTTAATTTCTGATTGCAAGCTATTCATTCATTACATTTGATCAAAACTCAGAGATGAAATGTGAAATGTTATGTTTTAGGAAACACGTGTGTTTCAGGGGACGAGACGCATGACGTCGGCACTGGCGGGACGGAGAGGAAGATCAGACGGGTTACGGTAACCCTTCACTTCCGCGGCAGGAACCCGTCTGATCAGCTTTATCTGCTCCATCTTCCTCTGGGTTCAACTGAAGAAAGCAAGTCATACCGGTTTGGAACAACATGAAAACTGAAGTTACTTTTTTGGGTGAACTATCCTTTTAAGTGACAATTCACCCTTTCTGTTTTCTAAAAGAAGGGATGAACTGCTCATGATAACATGAATGTTTTAACAAAAAAATATAAAAGTGTATCATTCATTCATGTTTTTATCATTGCATTCAAGAAACACATTGACATTCTAATCAGTTCTTGATTTCCCTGGGAATCGAACCCATGACCTTGATGTTGCAAGCGCTGCTCTCTACAGTTAGACACACAGGAAAGCGCAAGATCCCGGGCCAGAGGTATGAGGACTCCCAGAGAGCGTGTGTGAGCGTCGGGAGCAGCAGGATAATCTGAGAGCGGCCGATGAAGAGCTGATCACACACACACACACACACACACACACACACGGCTCAGAGGAGCACAGTCCACTGCACAACCCCGTTACGACACACGGCAGTTACACGTGCGACAACCTTGAGCGTCTGAAAGCCCTGCCCAGATGATGGTTCAGAGGTCAGGGTTCAGAGTCCAGTGTGTGTGTGTGTGTGTGTGTGTGTGTGTGTGTGTGTGTGTGTGTGTGTGTGTGTGTGAGTGTAATGATTAACCGCTGAGCGGCGCGGGACACAGATCACCCTCGCCAGCCGTGCCCGTAACACACCATCATACGTGTGCAGTGTGACACACACTCTGACTCATCAACCACAGCCACTCGCTCTCACAAACTCACACAACTTCTGAGACAAGCCTCACACTCATCCAAGTTACAACACACACACACACACACACACACTCCAGGTTACAACTAAACGCGCACACACACACACTCCAGCTTACAACAAAACGTGCACACACACATTCCAGGTTACAACGAAACGCACACACTCCAGGTTACAACACACACACGCACACACACGGCAGCGTGCAGCGTTTGAGTGTCAGGATGGTCCAGACAGCTGAACACGGTCACATGTGAATTCATAAGATCTCTAAGTGATGAAAACTTTGCTCTCAACCTGCTGCACAGAATCTCATTAAAGTGCTTGTGTGTGTGTGAGAGTTTACACTCCTTCATCAAGTGTGAGTGTACAAACGTCCTGCTTCAGCTCGAGCTTCACCTGTATTTCTGCTGTCAAATAAACCTGAGAATGACTTTGATTTTGTTCGTAACATTTCAGTGTCAAATATGATCATCAGGCTTTTTGTTCATCGCTCAATCATCACTGAACTGCATTATATGTGTTGAAACGTTTAAATATCACCAGCAGATTCAGAGTGACGGCTGATATTCTGTCCGTTTCTGCTGCACTGATTTAAGATCGCGTTGACACACAACACAAGCATCACAACCACATCACTGTTGTCCACATTAATATCAGCATCAAACTGCACAGTCTTGTTCAGTGTGAACATCAGGAGTAAAAGTGAGACGTTTTTCCACCATATTCTCATTATATCAGAATATATGATCCATAAACCCTACCTATCAGATATCACACACATCAGCTTCAGCAGTGCATCCAGACCCAAGACTGTGTGTGTGTGTGTGTGAGAGAGAGAGAGAGAGAGAGAGATATAGAGTGTGTGAGAGAGTCAGAGTGTGTGTGTGTGTGAGAGAGAGAGTGTGTGAGAGAGAGAGCGAGAGTGTATATGTGAGAGCGAGAGTGTGTATGAGTGTGTGAGAGAGATAGTGTGTGTGTGTGTGTGTGTGTGTGTGTGTGTGTGTGTGTGTGTGTGTGAAAGAGAGAGTGTGTGTGACAGTGAATATCTGTGTGTGTGTGTGTGAGAGAGTGAGAGTGTGTGAGAGAGTGAGAGAGAGAGAGAGTGTATGTGTGTGAGAGAGTCAGAGTGTGTGTGAGAGAGAGCGAGAGTGTGTGTGAGAGATAGAGTGTGTGTGTGAAAGAGAGAGTCAGAGTGTGTGTGTGTGTGTGTGTATGAGAGAGTCAGAGTGAGAGAGTGTATGTGTGTGTGTGAGAGAGAGATAGTGTGTGTGTGTGTGTGTGTGTGTGTGTGTGTGTGTGTGTGTGTGTGTGTGTGTGTGTGTGTGTGTGTGTGAAAGAGAGAGTGTGTGTGAGAGAGTGAGAGTGTGTGAGAGAGATAGAGTGTGTGTGTGAAAGAGAGAGTCAGAGTGTGTGTGTGTGTGAGCGAGAGAGAGAGAGAGAGAGTGAGTGAGTGAGAGAGAGTGTGTGTGTGTGTGTGTGTGTATGAGAGAGTCAGAGTGAGAGAGAGTGAGTGAGAGTCAGAGTGAGAGAGTGTGTGTGAGAGTGAGAGTGTGTGTGTATGAGAGTGTATCAGTAGTACTGATGACTGACAAGACTCTCATGCTAATCACGAGCTAGCAGGAGATGATCAGAGTAATGCAGGTGAGCGGCTAACCGGCTAGCTGTGCTAACTCTTCAGCAAACAGCCCAAACCCAGAGACAGAGACAGAGACAGCAGACAGGACATACGAGATAGAGACACTCCATACGAGAGACAGAGACAGACACAGAGACGCAGGCGGTGTTTCGCACGGATCCGCCCGTCTGAAGCACTTCATGTCTGCTAGCTTTAGCCGGATGCTACCTTACTAACTCTGACACATACTGTCAGATATCTCGCTAACAAAATAACGACAACATCATCAGCCGTCGGTGTTACACCAACATCATCATCATCATCATCATCATCATCATCACCACCACCACCACCACCACCACCACCACCACCCTCCTCCTCCTCCTCCTCCTCCTCCTCTTCTTCATCAGTTCAGCGCACAGGTAAAGACTCTCACCTGTTCAGCGGCGGCTCCTATCCACAGATGTTCAGAGACTCGCAGGTTTACACGGTGAAATGAAGAGTTATATTCCGCAGGACGAAGCTCCTGCTCAGAGAGAGTGTGTATGTGAGTCTGACTGAGTGTCGACCGGTTGAGCAGCCGCGGATCTGCACGGGGCGGGGCTTCCGTTCCTGTCACTGCATAAACAATGACGCTACAGTACAACATACACACTCACTCACACACACACTCTTACTTACTCACACTCACTCATTCACACACACACTCTCACTTACTCACATATTCACATATTCACTCACACACACTCTCTCTCACACTCACACTCTCTGTCTTTCATACACACAGTTACTCACTATGAGTGTGTAAGAGTATGTATGAGTGTGTAAGAGTATGTATGAGCGTGTAAGAGCATGTAAGAGCGTGTATGAGTATGTACGAGTGTGTAATAGTATGTACGAGTGTGTAATAGTATGTATGAGCGTGTAAGAGCGTGTAAAAACGTGTAAGAGCGTGTATAAGTGTGTGAGAGTATGTGAGAGTGTGTAAGAGTATGCATGAATGTGTAAGAGTATGTAGGAGTATGTATGAGTGTGTAAGAGAATGTGAGTGTGTAAGTGTATGTATGAGTGTGTAACAAGAGTATATATGAGTGTGTAAGAGCGTGTAAGAGTATGTATGAGTATGCAACAAGAGTAAATATGAGTGTGTAAGAGTATGAGTGTGTAACAAGAGTATATATAAGTGTGTAAGAGTATGTATGAGTGTGTAAGAGTATGTATGAATGTGTAAGAGTATGTGAGTGTGTAAGAGTATGTATGAGTGTGTAACAAGAGTATATATGAGTGTGTAAGAGCGTGTAAGAGTATGTATGAGTGTGTAACAAGAGTATATATGAGTGTGTAAGAGCGTGTAAGAGTATGTATGAGTGTGTAACAAGAGTATATATGAGTGTGTAAGAGTATGAGTGTGTAACAAGAGTATATATAAGTGTGTAAGAGTATGTATGAGTGTGTAAGAGTATGTATGAATGTGTAAGAGTATGTGAGTGTGTAAGAGTATGTATGAGTGTGTAACAAGAGTATATATGAGTGTGTAAGAGTATGTGAGTGTGTAAGAGTATGTATGAGTGTGTAACAAGAGTATATATGAGTGTGTAAGAGCGTGTAAGAGTATGTATGAGTGTGTAACAAGTGTATATATGAGTTTGTAAGAGTATGAGTGTGTAACAAGAGTATAAGTGTGTAAGAGTATGTATGAATATGTAACAAGAGTATGTATGAGTGTTTAAGAGTATGCACGAGTGTGTGAGAGTGTGTATGAGTATGTAAGAGTGTGTATGAGTATGTATGAGTGTGTATGAGTATGTATGAGTGTGTAAGAGTATGTGAGAGGATGCAAGAGTGTGTAAGAGTGTGTATGAGTGTGTAAGAGTATGTGAGAGGATGCAAGAGTGTGTAAGAGTGTGTAAGAGTGTGTAAGAGTGTGTAAGAGTGTGTAAGAGTGTGTAAGAGTATGTAAGAGGATGCAAGAGTGTGTATGAGTGTGTAAGAGTATGTGAGAGGATGCAAGAGTGTGTATGAGTGTGTATGAGTGTGTATGAGTGTGTAAGAGTATGTGAGAGGATGCAAGAGTGTGTATGAGTGTGTATGAGTGTGTATGAGTGTGTATGAGTGTGTAAGAGTATGTGAGAGGATGCAAGAGTGTGTATGAGTGTGTATGAGTGTGTATGAGTGTGTAAGAGTATGTAAGAGTGTGTAACAAGAGTATGTAAAGCATGTTACAATTTTCACTGATATGGTAAATGAATCAACATTGTTAATTCACTTAATATATTACATGAATCAACCATAATCGCAATAGAATAAGCAATAGATTCAGAAGTTTTATTCTGACTTCCAGACATTTTATTTTATTTTATGTAGTTATTGAATTTTTTTTGTGTGCATGTAACTTAAATTAGACATATATTAATAATACAACTATCATTTATTTATTTATTCTGAAACATTTTTCCAACAATAGCTCACATGTTTGCTGACGTTATCACTACTTATTTCCACTCTTTTTCACAGTGAATGTCCGATCTAGAATATAATATTCTGAACTCAAGCGAATGATTGTGATATCCAGACAGATGAGAGTTGAAGAGCAGCATGAGGGAGGAGAGGAGAGGAGAGGAGAGCAGAACAGCAGCGGCGTCAGCTGAGGGACGGCATTCACTGACCAATGCCTGAGCTGGGGATCCGTTTATCTCATGCTCTCTATCTCTCTCTCTCTGATGGTGTGTTCTGGGGTCAGTCACTCCTTCACTCACTCATGAACAAACTCAATGCATGTGTGCACATGTGGGCCGTTTGATCCATAGGTCACAGCCTCGACCTTTAAATACCAAACCATCAACAACAGCCCGGCCGCGCAGGGAAGCTCGCTGTCCACTGACTGACATGTTCACTGGACCGGACAGGTGAAATCCTTTTATTTCTGTTGAGTAGAGCGCAGGGAAAACTCCCCGGATCCAGGACTGGCTGAAAGAGTCCAGCAAAACAGGACTTTCGTTTTATACTGTAAGTCGCGCTGTGCAAATTGCATGTGAATTAATAACAGGCAAGCATTTCCGCATGTCTTCAGAGCTGGGTTTGCAGACATTCACCCTTGAAGGATGAGCAGTTAAGGGTGAATTCATCAATCACACGTAGAACTGCAAGAAAAACTGCCACAAAATATTTTCGATATACAACTGCAGCAAATAAAGTATATAAAAGTAGTTATCCTGTGTCTCTAACAGGAGAGTCATGGGTTCGATTCCCAGGGAAAGAGGGAACTGATTAGAATGTCAATGTGTTTCTTGAATGCAATGCAAGTCACTTTGGATAAAAGCGTCTGACGAAAGCATAAAACTTAAAAAATTACTTCAAAACGCAGGAACGTTCTAGTACAAAGACAGAATGAAATTAATGTTGTTGGGTTTTTGTTTGTTTTTTATTATAGAAATAATACCTTTTCTTATATTTGTCAATACAGGATTGGTATATTTACCTTGAAATTGAACAACTATTGAACACCACTGATATTTTCACAATGCATTCTTTCTGTTTCTAGTGTGGCTTCTTAAAGTGTTGCTTATATAGTCAGTGACAGGAGTGTTTTCTTCCGTCTGAAGTGTGATGATGGCCTGACCTCTTGTGTCCGTTCAGTGAACCGCAGCGCTGCATCTGACCGGACTCAGCTTTACATCCTTCACAGAAATGCTCTGTGCTTCCTCAGCATCCCCAGAACACGCGCTGCTGAAAACATGCAGCAAACTGCACACTTCTACTGACATTTGATAGGTTTTATTTGCATTAATAATAATCTTTTTATTGTCAAAGAAAAACAAGCATATTCAGAGAATAATGTGCTTTTTAACGACACATTTGAGTTACTTGAGTTTTTTTTGTAGAAATAAGTGAAATAATACATTTAGATTCTTGCAAAAGACAAGTTTATTCATGACTACCTTTTGCAATTTATGTGTAATATAAATGTAAGTTGTAGGAGTTTTTCAATCATAAATAAATCTTAATTTTCCACGTGCCCTTTTTGTGTAAGAGTAAACGGGGAAGTCACGTGATCTTGAGGAAATAAGACATGTATTTTGTGAAATAATACTTATATGTTCCATAATAAATTGTGTTATTAAATCATGTTACATTTGACCAAATCCGGTGTTTTAAAGGTCTCTGTGCATTCGATTTTCAATCACAGTGACATGTTTTTTTGTGTGTGTGTGAGATTAATTCAAGACAAACTTTTGGATTTTTTGGATTGTTGTCTGTTTTGTTTTTTGGTGGTAGTCTTTATTTTTCAAACAACATGACCATTTCCTAGCATGTGTTCAAAATGAAAAATGCTTCAAGTAAATACAAAGTATCAAAAGGCAAACAAATAAGAAAAGAAAAACAGTCTTTGGGCTGTAGATGTTCGCAAATGCCATGTGGTTGTGCTGATGTGCAGTACCATGCAGAATAATAGCTCATTAACAGCACTTTACACCTCACATGAGTTGACATGTTTGATGTAGCATTTGGTTATTTCATTGTGATGTAAGCACTGGGTGTCATGGATCTTTCTGCAGCCGTTTCTGTCCTTCTTTCTCCAGCATCTTCTAGTGAGCCTTTGACTTGTTTAGGACAAACCTCTCGTAAAGCCTTTCTGCCGCTGAACGACAGTTTCCATGGTATATGCAGATTCATCGCAAGGCATTGCACTTCATCCCAACTTAATAATGAACAAATCAACCAGAAAACCTTCCACAGTGATGGAGAAAAACACTTCAGAGCTTCATGAGCACAGCCATCGAAGCCTAAGCTGCAAAAACAACAGTCTTTGTTGGAATGAGGGAATATACAGGTCATGGGTCTGAAAGCTAGTAAAGCCATTTATATACACATCTATTCTCTTGTGGTTGAGACCTCACATTCAGAAAAGAACCCACTCCTGTCAACTGACCAAACCATGCCGTGAGACTTTATCTGAGAAAGCCAGAACACTGGACAGAGAAAGCTCTGAGCGCAGCCATTCAGGCTTCGATTTGGCAAGGAAAATGCTGCTTTTCCCTCTCCAGCTGTTCCAAGATGAAGATATGAGGTCAGATGTTTTGGACATGGTCAAGTTTGATTCGATTGAGAGCAGCACCTTCAACTAAAACAGTGTGCAAACGTTTTCCTCCGGCTCCTACAGCACCTCGAGCTCAGCAACCAACAAAACCCTCCCCTTCCCTGCGAGCTCTCCGAGTCAGGTGACCAGCTGCGGCTCCCAGGATTGGCTGGCCACCTGGGGGCGGCACTGTGCGATGACCGGTGGGCCTGAAGGGGACTGGCTATCCAGACACAAGCCGCTGATCATGTGCTGCAACGCTGGCCCTCGGGGCTTCCATTTCTACAGAAAACAAAGAAACAGTGAAGACAGGTTAATTACATTCAAGTCCACCACCTCGTTCTCTCCGCAGAGAGCAGCTTCACACTGAGCACACGTGACAGAGTCAGAAGTTATGCCGTGAGGAACATTACGCTGCGTGAGCGTCATCCAGCATGAGCCGTTTAGCGATGGGTCAGTGATGATCTGGAGAGGAATATCTTTGGAGCCAATGGTTCTCACTGCATGATAAGTGGCAAACACTCATGGCAGGAGTGTGTCAACAGGTTTAGATGCCAAAGGCATGGACTGGCCCTCTTGTTCTCCAGACCTGAATCGCATAGAGCATCTCACACGGAGCCGAACACACGACTGACTCGCATTATGAGCAGCTGTGATGAACGTCATGCAGTTTTTCACATAGATTTTTGTATGATTTTGAATCCAGTCCTCAGTTTGTTGATTTTGGTTTCCATTGAATTTTCAAATAGAATATTTCATTAATTGAGATAAGTTTTTCTTTCGTTTTATCCTAGTAGTGTATTTTTACATAATAATAGGCAGTAAACTGTACATTACCTGCATTAAGGTTGCCTTCTAAACTGTGACTAATGATAGAGGAAATGCATGACTGTAAAATAACATTTAAATAAACACTGTGTTAAATGAAACGCATCTGTCTAACAATGCTGCAAAGCAACCATACAAAGAACATTGCATGTGACTAGTTTAGAGTGAGGTCAGTGAGTTTGAATTGTAATATCCTGTGTGTGTGTGTGTGTGAGAATGTGTACAAGTGAGTGTGTTTGCTGGCAGCTTGGCAGGTTTTATTCAGGAGGAGCAATGATCCCAGTATCGAGTAGTTTTGTTCCAGACCCTAGTGATGCAGATTTCTGACTGTTGCATTCTCACTGAAGTCAACCTTATAGCTAATTATAGACAGTCTACATACACTCACCTAAAGGATTATTAGGAACAGCACACTAATACACTAAAACACACACTAATGCTCTATTGGGTTGAGATCTGGTGACTGTGGGGCCATTTTAGTTTAGTGAACTCATTGTCATGTTCAAGAAACCAATTTGAAATGATTCAAGCTTTGTGATATGGTGCATTATCCTGCTGGAAGCAGCATCAGAGGATGGGTACATGGTGGTCATAAAGGGATGGACATGGTCAGAAACAATGCTCAGGCAGGTCATGGCATTTAAACGATGCCCAATTGGCACTAAAGGGCCTAAAGTGTGTCAAGAAAACATCCCCAAACCATTACACCACCACCACCAGCCTGCACAGTGGTAACAAGGCATGATGGATCCATGTTCTAATTCTGTTTACGACAAATTCCGACTCTTCCATCTGAATGTCTCAACAGAATTCGAGACTCATCAGACCAGGCAACATTTTTCCAGTCTTCAACTGTCCAATTTTGATGAGCTCATGCAAAATGTAGCCTCTTTTTCCTATTTGTAGTGGAGATGAGTGGCACCCGGTGGAGTCTTCTGCTGTTGTAGCCCATCTGTCTCAAGGTTGTGCGTGTTGTGGCTTCACAAATGCTTTGCTGCAAACCTCGGTTGTAACAAGTGGTTATTTCAGTCAAAGTTGCTCTTCTATCAGCTTGAATCAGTCGCCCATGACCTCTGACCTCTAGCATCAACAAGGCATTTTCTCCCACAGGACTGCTGCATACTGGATGTTTTTCCCTTTTCACACCATTCTTTGTAAACCCTAGAAATGGTTGTGTGTGAAAATCCCAGTAACTGAGCAGATTGTGAAATACGTGAGTGCCCGTCTGGCAGCAACAGCCATGCTAAAAACTGCTGAAATCACCTTCACCTGTTCCTGTGTGTCTGTGTATATATATATATATATACACATATACACACACACACATTCAAATCATGTAAAATGATTGTTAGGCTGCATAATTTAGGTAAACCGGAACCGGGAACATACCCTCCCCTGTGACGATCATGAACCCATCTCTAACCGGACCAAATTGGACTTAATATTGGACTTGAATTGTTGTCAATATAATAATCATGCACTGTTTGGCTGTTGGTCAGAGGAGAACTGGTCCCCCGACAAAATCTGGTTTCTCCCAAGGTTTTTTCTCCATTCTGTTCTTCATTCATTCCGTCTCCTGCTGGAGTTTTGGTTCCTTGCCGCTGTTGTTTAGTTGGGAACACTTAACATTTAACATTCATCAATATTATTGATTGGTTCTTCTAGAGAGCTGTTCAGCCAAACAAACGTTATTATATTGTTTTCCTGTTATTTCTTTCTATTGTAAAAAGCGCTATATACACGGGTGCACATAACTGGTACGCAGGTACGCATGCGCAACAAAAATCAGAAATGCGTAGGCCCACTTGAGTAACTAAGCGCCTTTGCGTACTTAACCGATCTTCTCATCTCATCGTACACAACCTTACAGTAAGAGATGTCCAAAAAGCAACAGACATTAAGCAGCTTTTTTGGCGTTTCACCACCTTCAAAGAAACGCCAACTGGAGCCTGAGTCGAAAAGTTAACGATGAGCGCACTGAAGTGCATATCATTCACGTGAAGGGGGCACGCGGATCATGCAGAGCATCGCTCACGCCAGGGGTCGGAAACATATGGCTCGCGAGCCATATATGGCTCTTTTGACACCGCCCCCCCGTCGACAGATCGATTGCTCCGCTACTTCCGCGTTCGCGAAGGACAGGTAGATCGCTCCGCAGAGGACAGTGGAGGCGACAGTGAAGAGGACAGTGATGGCAACACGGAGGAGGACAGTGAGAAAGACTGCACTTATTAAGACAATGCTACATTTGTGAGTACCAAACACAATCTCCTGGTACTCTCCTGAGTAACTCACTGAAAAAGTTATGTGCACCCCTGGCTATATAAATAAAGGTGACTTGACTAGTTACAAAGAGCAAAGCAGCAAATCTTCTCTATATGGAATTTGATCTGTTTGTGAGGGATGTTCAGACTTCAAATATCACAAATGCGCAGGCCAGTCTGATGAAAGATGGAGAATAATAAAGAAAAAGATAAAAGCCAAACCAGCTAAGCTTGTGAGTGGAAGCATATGCAGTGGCTTATGGAAGATATGCGTTTGTGGCTGTAAGCCTATCGGTTGTTTTTCAAGAAGATTGATATACAAAGAGCAAAAGAAAAAATGACTGAAAGAATGAGAGAGGATATTAGGACAAAGAGGAATAATGCTGACCCTCTCCGACCTGAATGAGATACAGAAAATCAGTTCAACACTTAGATTTACAGAACTTCCACAGAGAACAATAGTGCTGTCAGAATAGAGCCAACAGTCGTCTGAAACACGCAAACATCAAACTTACAAGCGCTTCTCTGTCAGTTACACGTACACACACCTGTCTGGACTCTTTGGCTTTGCAGGGCTCCAGTCTGACCTTTGACCCTGCAGTGAAGGCGGTGATGGTCAAACACTGGTCATGCTGACGGATCTGGGGTTCAATCAGAGTCCACTTCTATAAAAAGAGACAGACAAATGATTGTGTGAGTTATCTTAACACTTAATATTCATCAACTTTATTGATTGATCTGTTCTTCTAGAGCTGCTGCTCAGCCAAAACAAACTTTTCTGCATTGTTTTCTCTGTGAAGCTGCTTTGAAACAATCTCTACTGTAAAAAGTGCTACATAAATAGAGGGGACTTGACTTGATTAATGCAAGCGTAGAGTTCTATAGAGAAGCTATGCAAAATGTAGTCTGGTCTGATCAGTCTTGAAAACAATATGAAAGCATGAATCCATCAAGCATTGTATCAGCAGATTAGTTTAATGCTGACCAGTCCTTTATGAGCACTGTGAGCCATCTTCTGATAACACAGCTGCCACAAAGCTCAAATCATCTCGAACATTACAGCGTCACAGTCACCAGATCTCTGTCCAACAGAGCAGCTCTGAGAAGTGCTGGAACAGACGACCAAACTGCAGCAACTGTGATGCTATCGTGTTGATATTGACCAAAATGTCTGCAGAATGCTGATTCTGAGTGCTCTGAAGGGGAGAAGACATGCAAGCGTACAAGCATGGTGTGTGAGTGTACCTAGCAAAGCAGAGTCTGTATGTGAATGACTCTGATCATCTGAATAATCACGTCAACATGGAGAGTTTTGCAATTGCACATTATGCACAAGGCAGTTACTTACATGTACATTTCTGCATTTGGCAGAAGCTTTTGACCAAAGCTGAGCAAGCCATAACTGAGCAAGCCATAGGCGACAGCGGCAAGGAGCTGGAGTTTTGGTTCCTTGCCGCTGTCGCCTATGGCTTGCTCAGTTGGGGAAACTTAACACTTAATATTCATCAATTGTATTGATTCGCCTGCTCTTTTGGGGCTTCTGTTCAGCCAAACAAACTTTGTTTATATTGTTTTTCCTGTAAAGCTGCTTTGAAACAATCTACATTGTAAAAAGCGCTATATAAATAAAGGTGACTTGACTTGAGCAAAGCGACTTACTAAAACTTACCAAAGTGATTTGCTAATCAGTCATGTAATAATTGAAACTAAATCATTTTTAGGAGGGCGGAATCAGAACCAAGCTTTACTTCTGTCCCTTTACACTCTTACTCACTGAAAAAAAAACATAGGTAAGAATGTTATGGGAAAACCTAAATCATTTTGAAAACAAAAACGCAATATGTAAAAGTATGAAAATAACAAAAAACAACCTTTAATGGTCAAAAATACAAGTGGAGTGTTTTGCAAGTACAATGACATTTTGCAATTATATAATAACAGAAACCGGTCGAAACTGCCCATGACCTGCGTTCAGTCAGTGATCGCACACGGTTGCAGCTTCACCTGTGAGGCAGGGGTGCTCGGCGTGCTCTTACACTCAGCCAGACCCAGACTGTCTGTGCCGTGGCTCTCCAGACACAACCCGTCCTGTTTCAGGAGGCTGTACACCGCTTCCTGCTCTGGGATCCTGACAAACATGAGCAATGAGAGCGTTAAATGGCATTTCACTCCAATCACAAAAGTCCTGGTTTGTGTGGAAGCCCATGATGAGCGCGGCGACTCACTTGAGTTCAGGGTACACGTTCTCAAGATACCAGCGGAAAGAGTTACAGTTCAACTTCCGTTTCAGTGCAAGCCGATCTGCAATACTGTTGAGAGAGAGGAGGGGAGTTCAGGAGTTAACGGTTCAATCAAAACTGAAAAATCATCATCTAACTCATCCTCAAGTTGCTCCAGAAAGTCCACGGGTTTCCATGTCTCCATACAGTGAAGGTACAATGATACTCACCAGTATCATCAAGCTCCAAAAAGTACCATAAAAGTAGTCAATGCACTGTATCGATCATATCGTGTGAGAATCGTACTGAAACATATCCACTGAAACGTATATGACGAGTTTAAAATAAAACACTTGTTGCTATAAACCTTTGTGAAAAAGAAGTAGACTTTAGCATTCTTTTAAAAAGAGTCCTTATTCTTTTAATATACTTCAGTGTAAACTGAACGTAATGTTTTCAGACACTTAATTGCATGTCATTTAAAAAGCTCAAATTGAAAGTACTATAAAATATGCTGAATGTACTGGCAAGCGTTTATGGTCACATTTTAATTTACTTATTTTTTGTCATGCATTTACAAATATATATGCAATTAAACATTTGTAATGATTGTTACGATCATGAATCTTGTCACTCCCCCATTTGGCTCCAGAGGGAGCTCTCACACTTATACTAACCCCCACACACTACATTTCCCACAATGCTGTGCAGTGGACTGATTTCTGTACCAGCTGTTCTGAATCACACAAACTATAAAAGACTCACTCACACGAACTGTGATCGCGAAGTCTTGTTTGCCTTAGTGCACAATTCTGAGCGTTTAACTTAGTCCTGTCTGTTTGCCTGCCTGTTATAAAATAAAATGTGAACACTCATAACTCGTGCTGCTCCCAGCTTAATACTGGTGAATCACTCGTTGCCCCCGGTAACCCCCGCTGTAAAAAACAAGCTGCCTCTAGTGGAGATCATATGCAATTACCCATAAATGAGGAGCTTGAGCTGCTGCGAGTTATGGACCATCTAGTGTTGGCGTCTGTAAGCTGCTCGTATCTTAAATATTTACTCGTATCTCAAAGCAAAAATGTGCAAGAAGGCTTGCTCGTATCTTGCAATACTCGTATGTCGGGATGCTCGTATCTCAAGGTATTGCTGTATAAGAACTTTTTTGGAGCTTGATAGTTTCGTTGTATGCAGCAGCGTGAACTTTCTACTAAACATGTTTTTTGTGTTACACAGACTGAACTGACAAAGAGAAATTTCATTTTTATATGAAATTATTCCTTTAGAACCAGGAGTAAATATAATCTTATGACAAAGTCATAAAAAGGCCAAGTCACCATAACCGGATCTACAAAAACAACAGAGCGTATGAAAGTTATCAGAGATGTCTGACCTCCCAAAGCTCTTTCCCTGCGCTGAAGGTCTTGCAGCATAGTAATACTGCTTATACTCATCCATCCAGACCTCAGCCGCTCTCCGCGTGTTCCTACAACACACAGAACATGTAGCAGCGCTTCATTCATTCACTTCATTGTAAAGCATATGATTAAAGCTTACAAAATTTTTAATGTACTTAATGTAGGTGAGTGCGTTGCCCTCTGGGAAGTCATAGGGATGGCGTTTCCTGAAGACATGGCCCACACGACTGCAGGGCAGGATCTCGAGACTGCCGCCACACATCCACACTCTGAATGACAGCTCTACAGCATCAGAAACAGAACAGAAAGATTATGTAATTATGGATAATTAAGTTTATGTAACAATGAAGCATTAAAAGTATGGTTAAAGATGTTCTGACATAGGAATATCAATGCAATAGAGCGATAAAAAAAGCAATACAGGTTTCGGAAAGCCCGCTGCAACTGCTGCAGAAAACGCTGACCAAGATTTGAAGGTTGAACATGCAAGCTCATTCGCCACTGATACAGCAGGAACTCTGCCCATAGAGAAAGAAGTGATTGGTTTAGCCTGCGCCAGACACAGTTTCATCTCTAAACTTTGGATTTGTCCAACATTCCTCTACTGTACATTAAAATATCCTCAATAAAATGAAATAGCTGTGTATTAAACATGAAACATGTTCTGATGGATCCTTTTCACAGACTGTGGTGGCATGTTTCTACAGTTAACACTGTAAATATAATATGACACTGTAAATAAAATAGGGTAATATTTTTTACATTTTCATAAAAAAAGTAATGCACCTTTATAAAAAAGTAATGCACATTTATAACATTAAACATATGACCTTGACATGAAATTACAGAAAACTAGTTAACGCTATTGTGTGATTGTTTGTTGTACAGTGGCTGAGGGAGTGATGGTAAATTTGACATTGTTCTTGTCAGAGAACTGTTACGTACGTGCTCCTCTGTTGTTCTCTTCGTCACCTGTTGTGTCAGTAATAACCTCGTTAGTCTTGTCAGCTGTGTCTCATTAATTAGTTCTTGTCCGTTCTAGTATATGTAGAGATTGTGCTTATTGCATGCCGTTCACAAACCCATGAACTATGACAAAAGAACGTGAACAAAAATAAACAAGGTTCTAAGATGGCCAGAACGGATGTTGACTGGAGCTGTTCGAGGAGGAATTCCTGGAAATGGCCCGTCTGGTGAGCTGGAGCGATGAAACGCTCAATTCATGATGTTTAATGGAACTGGATTCAAGCTTTTTCAACTCCTGTCCCCAGTCTGCTCCAGCGAGACCAGTTCCCCAGCGAGACCGGTCCCCCAGTAAACACCCAAGCCCCACTGAAGCATGTGTAGAATGTGAGAGAAGCAAACCGTGCAAAGGAGTGATGTGACCAGTCAGTGTCAGGCACAGGAAAACCCCTTTTTATTATGAGCATAGTACTGACCTGAAGGAAAATGGTAAATCAGGTAATGCACTCACACTCTCAATCTCTCTTTCTCTCTCAATACACTTCTTCATGAGCAATCAATGAGAAAAACATGTTTACGTTGCTAAGAGTGAACCATTGAAAACAAACAAACATTGACCAGAATCAAGGACTGGAACTAAACTTTTTATAAAATTGATCATTACTTACCAAAGTTCTCACCACCCCAAATATCCATGTGAGTGTCATACTGGCCCAGGTGATTAAACCAGTGTTTATCCATTACGAAGATTCCTCCAGCAATTACAGGAGTCCTGCATGAACACGAAGGACAGAATTTAATAGGGACGCTAAAGACATGTTCATACCAATATTCAGCAATACTGAATTGTCTTTAGCGATAATTTGATTAAAAAAAAAAATATTTATATGTAACAACCGTTGTTTTAACTTTGGACTACTGACTTTACCCGAGATTACCTGAGTGAATGCGTGAAAAAATTGCCTTTCAAGAACGTGCATTAAGAGGACAGAGTAAAGTACATGTTTGAATCATATCTGACATGCACAATTCAGTTCAATGATAGAGTTTAGCCTCTTTAATTTGAACTTAATGTTGTTAAACTGGATGTAAGAAGCAAACTGTTAGCTCAAATATCCACAAACTAAAAACAAGAGTGAAATAAGAGTGCAGTTTATCTGTGAGTCTGATGTGCAGTCATTAATGGTTCAGTTCATTTTTTATATTAAAATTAGATGATGTGTCATCAAGAACGCTCTGTCCCCCTCAAAACGCTGTGTAATTTACTATTAGTGCTCCATATGTTTGATAGAGTGTTTATATATACATTATGTGCATATACTGCTGATGACAAATGCATTATGGACAGAATAACAGTAAAGTTAATGCCTCCTTTAAAACCTTAATATCCATCCCTGAATAAAGATGTTTTTGTCTGCTATTAAGCCCCCACCAATGTCAATATATGTTATAATATATATATGTCAATATATATTTCAATTTATATTATAATATATATGTCAATTTATAATATATATATATATCACCATTTACACACAGAGTGCGATTGAAACTGGCCACAACAGTAAAAATGCTTCTAGTTTTATAAAAGCTTTTGTGAGCTTAAATTTGTAGATTTTTTGTTACAAATTTGCAGTTTACAGATGTCTTATTTTAGTCTTTGTGTTGAAATTTCTAAAGCTTTGTTTATTTCTTGGTAGAAGATTTTTGGATTCCATACATATATAAATAGATGGATAGATGGGGAGAGAGAGACCTGATTGGTTGTGTGGGGTCGTTTCTCGCCATCTTCTGCTCTATAGGAATCTGCTCCCATTTGAAGTGTAAACTCCAGTCGAAACCTGATGTCAGAGGGGAAAATGTGAGATAGTTCATTCTTAATTATTTGAAAAAAACACATGCAGTTATTTTTATTCTGTCAGCAGTCAGACTAGTGGTCGACTGATATGGAACGTGGAGAAAAATGTTATGCTTGTGGGGTTTGCATTATGATTTAGTCATTCTAAGCGTTTTATCTCTCGTGTCTCGTTTCCGTGATCATCCCTACACGAATATATTCCCTGCGTGTCGTCTATGTAATGTCACTGTGTTCATGTCACTGCGCCCGTTACTCAAGTTTCTGATCGGCTGTGTTTATTTCCAGTTTGCTATTAGCAAGTTCTGAGTTCTTCCTGTTATTCTGAGTTTGTTTATTAAGAGGCTGTTCTCGTGCTTCTCCAGCACACTGACCCATGACAGAAGAACGCAACCAATAACAACATCAAGGAAGGATGTGGAAGAGAGGAGCGAGCATGCAGATAATCATCTCCTCTGCCAGAGCGGGCGAGCGCTGGAGGAGTTCCTGGAGCTGTCCCATCTGGAGAGCTGGAGCGACGCTATGCTCAATGAACGCTTCTGGATGACGAGCTCATTCGATTCCTGTCTCCTGATGATTGCTACGAATGTTTTTGTGGGTCTATACACCCACGAGGGCTGAACGGGCCGTCTGGATCTCCCGATCCCTCGTGACGGCTAAGGAGGATGTCCAGTTCCCTCACCATGACCCTGGCGGCTCCGGGCGCAGCACTGCTCACCGTCATGGACTCCAGAGCGCCGGTCGGACTGCTCTCTGCGTGAGGAGGGGATGCACTGACACAGAACGGTCAAACTCGTTTATGTTCTTCCTAGTTCTCCGTCATGATTGTAGTCGCCTTCACGTTATTGATCACCTTGTTAGCCTCGTCAGCTGTGTCTCGTTTCCGTGATCATCCTTACACGTATATATTCCCTGCGTGTCGTCTATGTAACGTCACTGTGTTTACGTCAGTGCGCCCCGTTGCTCAAGTTTATGATCAGCTGTGTTTATTTCCAGTTTGCTATTAGCAAGTTCTGAGTTTGTTTATTAAGACCATTTCTCATCTCTTTTGTTATAACAGGAATAAAAGACTGTAAATACTGCATCCAACAGAGTGCCCTGGTAAGTTTGTGCGCACTGGGAATCATATTTCTCAAATGAAGACCACGTAATACTAATTTTACATACAATACACATTATGACATAAAAATGAAATCAAGGATTTAAAGACCAGAGGCTGATTCAAATCCTCACAATCAGTATGATTTCAGAGCTATGAAAACTAATGTGGATGAAGCTCTGATAATGTTTAGAGGGATTTGGTGAAATGTTTGGATTACAGCTCTGATGAACATATTACACACACACACACACACAGTTCCCTCACCTCCTCTCAGATCGGCAGACGCTGCCAGATAGGCAAAGTTATCCAGGCTGATAACGTCAATGATGGGACTGACCACACGAGTGTGATCCTGCGAGACAACAAACCAGAAATGATTACTTCAAATGACTAATTTTATTATGTGTAAAATGTATTTACGTTTATGTTTCATTATGCATTTAGTCATTATTGCATTCCAGCTAAATACAGCATCAATTGACAAGCCACTTGTGTGAAATATGTGTTTCCCTTTCTAGCAAGATTCAAAACCATACAAAAATCAATGTGAAAACTCAAGTGTGAAGCTCTAGGGGGGGACGAGGAGTTAAAAAATTAAGATAAAAACTGGTATTGTAAGTGTAGAAGCATTTTTATGTGTATTATTTGCAAGGCTTGCTACTTAAAACTATTTATGAGCATGTAAACATGTGTCAATAAACAAAAATTGTGCCGGGGAAGTTCATATTACAACTGCATAAGAAAAGCAAGTGTTTTCAATTAGAGCTGGCGCTCTACGCAGAGACACTGCAGTGTGTGTGTGTGTGAGGGGAACCCCAGATCTGTACAGACTGAACACTCATCCACGCTGAATCAGTTTTACCTTCCACTCAGATCACAAGGATTTAACATAAACTAATCAAATTAATGTTATGAATATTTGTCAGACATGCATAAATGAAACGGGTAAGATTTTTGCACTTGAAAAAAATTCATGTTTATTTTTATCGATTAGTTTTTAACAAGTTTGGACAAATGTAAATATTAAACAAACTTAACATGGTTAAAATATCCAATTATATAAACTGGTCATTGTGTATTTAAAACGCATTCATTGGCACTATTACAGGAATCTCACCCGTTTCATACATGTACGACTGACATATGAATCACATTAAATTCATTAGTTTGATCAAATTGTGTAATCCAAACGGATTGAAATTTTGTATCTTGAGCGTACAGTGGGTTTACCAACATCAAGGTCATGGGTTCGATTCCCAGGGAAAGCAAGAACTGATTAGAATATCAATGTGTTTCTTGAATGCAATGCAAGTCTTTGGATAAAAGCATCTGATAAATGCATGAATGTAAACACTGTGGCACCATCAGATGATCCGGTACTGAATGATTAACCTTCATGTAGGTTTTTACTCTAGAATAATAATATTTTTCCCCTTTCAATATCAAATGACATTTACTGTCCTAAATCACTTTACAAACTTTTTTTTTGGAGCCAGAAAAAAGGCAAAACATTTTCTAAATATGAATTTTGTAAATATGAATTGTATAAAACGTAACATTTAACAAAAAATGTTTTTAACAGATTTGTATTTTTCCATTAGAATCCTGACTTTCTTCTTTGTCATGCTAATATTTGCCAACTAATTTAACCAAATGTGCTGGTTATACATACAGATCCATACAAATATGCCACAAAACAAAAATTAAAATGTACAAAATTCTAATTGCTTTGGCATTTTTCTAGCTCCATATTTTTCAAGCTGTTGATCCGTTCAAGGCTGAAGAGTCTGAGTGAGTGCCGCTCACGGCTTCAGACAGTGAATCTGTTTGAAGAGAACAGGCCGTGCGTTTCTTTCACTGTGTGTCATTAGTTCTCTGCTCATAACGTTTGACTGAGAAAACCACAAAGACAAATATATAAACGTAGAATTCTAGTCAAATAAACTACACAAAAATATATTTTGAGTTTAAATTTGATACGACCAAACTTTTATGTTTACATCTCAAACACCATGCTCTATCACTTTCTGTCGGCATGTAATCAGTTCCAGCTCGTATGCTGATGATGATGATAATCACTCTCGATGATTTAGGACGAGAGAGGCTACATGGTGCAGCTGTGAGAAGACAAACTGCCTTCCTCTCGCTCTGATTCTGGGAAAATATCCCTCTGAAGAACCAGGCTGGACTCAGGCCACTTATGACTCACTGCTTACTCTCAGCACTCACAATGATGAAGCACAGCATTTGCTGCAGAGGTCAAGACGACGGAGAGAAGACAGTCAAATTCAGGTTTCCTCTGAAACTATGAACAAAACTAAACAAGATAAAGGACCTTTGGAGCTAGACTACAGGTTAACTACAGGTGTATGCAGTGAGGATCTTTACAGTCAATTTTCCAAAACAATCATTTTGCATTCTTTCTGGCCTGTTTCAGTGTTTCAGATTTGAGACATTTGAGTTTAATTTTGTACATTAAACAGTTGTAATAAGATGCGTTTTGGTCAATCGGATCACGAGAAGAAGAGGGAGACACATTCCCGTTCACTCCTGGAGTTTTAATCTGCCTCTTTTGTCCACTTTCAACAACTTCGGTCTTGGATTCATTGAGGAGAGGGTCTATGAGTGCATTTCTGCGTTTTTTCAGATACGAATGTGCCCGGAGACCTGTAGTTAGTGTCGTCCACTTGTGATCCGATTGACTACCAGGTGTAGCAGGACTAGAAAGTTCTTCATTGATACAGAAGGTTTTTGAAATCATGGCACAGAGAGCGTCTGTGGGTGATTGAGCTCAGGAGGTCGGACCAACAGCAATAGTCAGTGATGTATTATGTGTTACGATGTGCAAACGCACCTCTTTGACTCTCTGGATCATGGGCTGCAGCCAGTCTGTGTTGACCTCACAGTGACTGTCCAGGAAGGTGAGGATGGAGGCCGAAGCCGCAGACGCCCCTCTGACGCGAGACCTGATCAGACCTGATCAACACCAACAACAACATCACAATTACAAAATAATAGCTCAATCATTACGCATAACTTCTTTTCCCCATAGCAAACAACAAGCACACAAACAAAGCTTTTGCAGTGTGAGATTAAAAGCAGCAAGTGCATACAACAAAACTATGCGCAGAAGATCTGAATCCTGAATCATTTAAAAAAAACTCTCCAAAAAATTTGTACCGCATTTATGCAGCATTTCATTTCACACGCACCTTCCCGCCGTTCATTTCTCAAGCAGCGCAGCTTAGGGATCTGAGAGAGCAGTCGGCAGTCTTCAGCTACACAGAGAGAGAGAGAAAGAGAAAGAGAAAGAAAAAGAGAGAGATAGATGATTTTGCAGAAACAAACATCCCGAGGGAGTGCAGCACACACGTGCACATCAACATGATCATTTTAATGGACTGTTAAGAACAGACAAGATACACGTAAACAATCCATGAATGAAACAAACGCACACACACACACACACCATGCTGTCTCCACGCCTTACTTTGGAAGGAGGAGGATTAATTACAGCTTGATTACAAATCAGGTAAATCTAGACCTGTAGAGGAACCGCAGTGAGAACTAAAGCCACGAATCATGAAGCAGAACTGGTTCAATTTTAATTCAATTACTTTCATTGCGTTTGGTTGCACTAATCGTTACTGAACATATGCCTTTAGCTGATGTGGAGCGAACACCACACTATAAATACCTAGAACACGTACAGTAAGGAATAATTCGTGTTTGCTGAGTTTGCAGCTTGTATTGAATGTGATTATAGGCAATGTACAGTGGAGTTCGGTTATGTCGACGGCCTTAAGGGTTGCAAAAAAAGCACTGAGATAACCGTTTAGCAAGACAACCCATATAATACATATATTAACATATATTTTCCCACATATAACCCACAGTCGCAGATAATCCGCACGCTCATGTAGCCAGTGGGTTTTGTGTAAAGCATCGTTGGCATAACCTGCACCGATAGATTGATTAACTTTGTGTAAGATCACATTTCGAATTTCAAATGTTGCTGGCATGACTTCAATTATCATAACTGTTCAGGCTCGGCACACAGTGCTTGTGCGTGAAATTCACACAATAAGAAAACAAACACAAGTCAGAATCAGAAGAAAAACAAAAGGCATTCTTTCCCAAAGCGCCGTGCAGCAGCTCGTCCCTTTAAGTAGCGTGATGAGAAGAAGTGAGATGAGAAGAGCCCGCCCTCATAGCAGCACAGCCAATCACGTCTTGTATGATTGACAGGTCAGACAACCTATCAGCGCAGCTGTCAGAGAGATATTGCCAAAGTGATAAGTGCCAAAGACAACAACCATCGCAAGGACGTTTATTGATGTACATGATGTGAGTTATTAAATGATAATGCATATGCTTGTGTTTTTGGTGTCTTTTTACACAACAGTGTTGCCGCGATTTGTTTGATGAAGCAATCGGCATTCATCTTAAAAAAAAAAGTAAAAAAAAAAAAAGTACATACACACAGTACAGTGTATGTTTGCTAACAACAAAAGGCATATGTAAAACCACCACAATAAAAACCACCTTCGATTCTAGATACAAACCTTTAATTATATTCTCCAACAATGCAAACACAAAGATTGCTCACAAAATCACCAAAAACGTGCGGGATGCTACAGCGTGTTATCCCTCAGACAGATCAACAACAGGGAGTGAACCATGAACGGACCGCGATCCAGGTGCAACGCAAACTCAGTGCATGCGCAGTGAACTAGGTATGCTCATTAGTCACGAAATAACTATGTGAAGTGGTGAATTTGTTGCTTTTTTTTGCTCGAGATAATAGATTTCGGCGACATAAAAGAATCAACATAACCCACAAGAAAATAATACGAATAGGGAGTTTGGCGGTTCCACAAAAACGTCGACATAATAGGATTGGTGAGTTAACCGTGAGTCGAGATAAGTGAACTCCACTGTATTAATACAAATATAAACTATATAAAATACAGTAAAACTAGTAATATAGTAATACCTCGGTTTACGAGCGACTTGGTATACGAGCAAATCGGTGTACGAGCATTGTATCGGTACGAGAAAAAATTTCCCTCACCCATGCCAGTTTTGTGTGGAAAAAGTCCTAACGCTCAGCATCCTTGTGCGCATTTTTACATGAAATGTAAAAGATTTTCTTAACGACTTCATTGGCTATATCATTCACCACAGTGATAACTTCTTATAAAAGTTTTACCTCATATTCTAAACATTAATTAATTGTGATCACTATTGTTCACGTAGTGAAATATACACGGTTTTAGCCAAATAATAAACAAAGTAATAGGGTTAGACAAACCATATTTTTATACAAACAACATATAAGCCTCTCCTACAAATGAGCACTGTTTTCATGTTCGTCGGACCTGCCGTTTCTCTGCAGTATCGGCAAAAGCGCAAGGAGTAAAATGTGACTTCTTACCCCGTGAGCGGGGCTCGTTTTAACAGACAGCGGGTTAGTTGTAACACCATGTTATCCAATGCAAGTCCATTCACGTATTTTTATTTGTTTAAAAAAGTTGTCTTGATGATCATAAGCATAACTTATGAATTAAATATATTTTTTTCCTTTATTTTTTACATTTGTTGTGTTTTGAACAATGTAATGACATGAAAAACGTTTTAATAGGTTAATACAATGCAAAATATATGATTATTGATGCAACTTGTTCAATGCTGCTTAGTGTTACAACTAACCCCGCGCTGTCTTGTTTACTTCAGGACCGGATAGCAGCCACTATGTGTTTTTCACCTCTTTCAAAATGGTACCATCTTTTAGCCAAGAAGATGGTAATCATACCAATATAAGATTAGACTAACAAGCTTTCACACATTCTTTGAAAATCGAAAAACAACTACTATAACAAAAAATATTCACATGCTGCCAAAAGAGTTTTTCCTGTGGTTCTCATCCAAACTTCCATGAAATTTCTCGAAAAGAAGACATGTGCAAACAGTGTGATGAAAAGCCCTTTAGCACGTCACATTTATGCCCGTGCAACTATCTAAAAAAAAAAAAAACACGCTGTTACTATTTACCCCGCGTTACTTTGGGCCCCGCACTCCCCTAGTTCTCTCGCGGCTCCCGCGAATTCGTTCGTTCGCGGCTCCCATGTTCCATGACTTTAACTCTGGATTATCACTTTGTTTGTTTTCTGCACTATTATTATAAATTCACTAATTTGCTTTCATCCTTGCTTTCCCCGCTCCCCCCCTCTCTCTCCTCCAAGCAGGCTGCTCAAACCTGAAGTGCATTACAGTAAATTGTCAAGTATTTTTAGAGTTTAATTGTCAATTATTAATTAGTATTTATGAGATCTTAATGGTTAAAATTTTAACTGCAATTAATAGGGTAAAAACAAAAAGAAAATATTTAAAATGGGCATTTGTGGTCATGTGGAACGAATCAATTGATTTTTAGTGCATTCTTATGGGGAAATTTGTTTTGGTGTACGAGCATTTTGGTTTACGAGGTCGCTCTTGGAACGAATTAAACTTGTAAACCGAGGTATTACTGTATTATGAAATATTATTACAATCAAAAATACATGTTTTAAGAATTAATTCATTCCTGTGATGTCAAAACTCAATTTTCAGCATCATTATTTCAGTGTAACATGATACTTGAGTAATCATTGTAATCAAGAAACATTTATTCTTGTTATCAATGCAGAACACAGTTGTGCTGCTGGAACACGTTTCTCTTGTGTTAATTTATGATGCCAAAGTGTTTTGGTTTAATAAGGTTTAGTATGGGACCAGTTTATACAGAGGGTCGTAGTGGTGCATGCGTGCATGTGTGTGTGAGTAAGTGTGTGTGTGTGTGTGTGTGTGTGTGTGTGTGTGTGTGTGTTAGAGAAAGGCGATGAGGCAGATGGTGATAGGGAGGATAAAGCACAGATTACAGTGAGGACAAGAGTCAAGTCATTCTCACTCTAATGCCAGATGTCATCATGATCTCAGACACATTCACACTGTGGTCGTCAGCTAGCATGTGTCTCAGAAACATGTGTGCATTGCGGTCTGTATTTGATTGGAGGATGAAATGGGATTTGTGGAATGTATATTCAGTGTTAATAAGAAAGTAATGCAGCACAATACATGTTCTGTTTAAATCGTTATAATGCTGGGCGCTGTGGAGGTTGCCAGGATTTTGCTATGCGCTTGCATGTTGGTTTTAAGATTGCTAGCATCTTCCGGGTGGTTGCTAGGACATTGCTAGGTGATTGCTTATGTAGGCCTCTATGAAATCTGTTATTTTTCCCCAAATAGAGTTGCACATTTTTCCCAAACGCTGTGGCACAATTCTTGTTTGAGAAATGCTTTAATTAGCTCTGGAAACAAGGTGAATGCGAGACGAACCGAATCCTCTAACCTTTTGTTGCATTATTCAAAACCCACAGAGAGACACTGGGCAGAAGATGCCACACTACCACGGCATCTAACAGAGGAATTATTTCATCAAAGTAATTGTTTTTTTTTCAGGGCTCTGAAGCAGGAAAACCTTGAAATGAGTGAGGAAAGTAAAGAGGAGGTGAGGATAAGTAGAAGCACCCAGAGAGAGGCTGGAGGACAGTCGGGCACAGGCAATACTGTGGTGTGCACAGACGTCCCTCGGGAGAAGTCGCTCTCAGGGATTGAAGGCGTCACGACTCACAGAGGTCCCTTCCCTTAGGCTGGATCTCCCCTACGGCCCCCGTCTTTACAACGCGGAGCTAGAGAGCCCATGCTTGCCTTCCGCTCGTCTCTGAGAGCTCGGCCCCAGTCGTGCACAGCTGGTGGAGGCTCTTGAACCGGAGCGGGATCTTCTTGAACGCTGCGCTCTGAGTAAACTCTACAACTTTCTTTTTTCACGGTTCCTCTAAATTGTTTGGTAAATGGCCCTTTTTCAATCATTCAATACAATCGATTCAATGTACTCGAATGCGTGTCTACCTCCATGTTTATACCCATGCAAGAGTAGGAGAGGTAAACTTTGCTACAGCTTTCCTGTGTGTCTAACAGTAGAGAGTGGTGTTTGCAACGCCAAGGTCATGGGTTCGATTCTCAGGGAAAGAATGTCAGTGTCAATGTGTAAGCATCTGCCAAATGCACAAATGTAAACACACTGTGATGCTGCGCATGACTTTCAGACCCATCTCCCAAATATTGTTCAAGCAAATATCACTAGTCAACAAAATGGTTTTTGAAACTATGTTTTCAGTGGACAAGCTGATATAATCAATGACAGAGTCAACGTATTCATTCATCAAGGAAAATCAGTCAGTCAGTAGCTTGGTCCTGATGTGTGAAAACAACTCGCTGAAATAATCCGAGCATTTAGTTAAGATTTTCCTTGATTAATGAGTACACCGCCTCAGTCACGGATTATATCAGTATGTGCCCTGAAAACATAGCTTCAAAAACCTACATTAAATCCCAAATCAAAAACGCTGGATAAATGCTGATGTCAGAAAGCTCTGCCTTTAATGCAATCATCCCAGACAAACTTATCATAAAGCTTAAAGATCGAGGACTGAACACACAACTATGCATGACTATAACAACTGTGTTGCTAAGCACAGCATCAAAATCATCTTTACGTCCGCTGATGACACCTCATCAAGAACGGTGATGAGAACGCCTACAGAGAGCAATGAGAGTAGCGTCTGCCTCAACATCAGCAGAACCCAAGAGATGATCGAGGACTTCAGGAGGACGCAGGTGGACAGCAACACCTCCCTACACATGGATGGAGCTGCTGTGGAAAGAGTCCGGAGTGATGAGCTCAGACAAATCTGCTCGTCTAGGGAGTTTCCTCTGTGGGGAGGCTCAAGAGGTTTGGCCTCCCCCACAACATCCAGACAAACTTCTACAGATGCACCATTGAGAGCATCCTGACCGTGTGCATTATTTTCTGCTGTGCAGCTGCTCCCACATCGAACGCAAGGCCCGAGTCGTGAGAGCAGCTGGACTCATTATAGGAAACTCCCAACTTTACAAGACATCTGCACACGCAGCTGGGTTGGGCGGGGCCTAACCCAGGATTGGGCGGGATTTAACCCGGAAGTGGGTGGGGCTTTAACCAGTATGTTATTTTTAACCATGCAATTGATATGGATTGATCAGAAATTGTTATATTTATTGCTGATTAGAAAACTATTTACATGACTGCATCAGCATTGAGCTTCAGATGGTTTTGATCACGATAACAAATGAACTATGCAGAACAAGTTTTGCAACAATGAATACAACTCATGCAGTTGCAATTATGAAGAAATCCAAATTTTTAATCATTTTTTTGCGTGAAGTCAAAAAACTGGATAGAGCCATCAGACGGTTAAAAAAATAATAATAATTCTCTGACAGGCAGAGACGCAACGCTAGTCGCATTCTATCAAGCACCATGTCTGAACAAACCCCACATTTACCAGAACTATACTGGTTAATAAGTACTACAAATAAACCGGAATAAAAAACAAACCTGAAGCTGAAGAAACCCTAAACGTTAACGGAAAAGACCCACGAACCTGAGTGACTGAGGGAGAGACAGAGACAGAACAAGAGCTGTTCTCTTCTCAGTGTTCTGTGTGTGAGTGAGGAGAGCAGGACACAGCAAATCTGTATGTGTAGGGGAGGGGCGCTGTTACTAGCCTAACACAGAACGCAAACACAGTCAGCTACCCAATGAGGATTTTTATTCAATCCGAGCACAGATATTGACTCGTATTACTCGTATGATACTCGTACTCGGCAAAAGTGATTTATCCGTACCGGATACTCGTTTCAGCAGAGTATTAGGGTCAACTCTAATAGATGGATAGATAGGAAAATAAATTAAGCAGATATTTACAATCCATCTATCTCTTTAAATTGTGCTAAATTATATTGCACTACAGTAGAATGACTGAGCCTCGACCTGAGCATTGCAATGGACAAATTGTAAATGACATTTGTACATGACAAATAAACTTGACTCTTGTTATGATCCAAAACTCTTAGCAGGCCTGCCTGAAAGAATGGGATATGTCTTGCCTCTCTTTGGGCCAATCCAGATTTAATGTGGAATAATGACCTCTAGCAGCTCCTTGAAAGTGTCAAACTGAGGAAGCTGCTCTGTTGAAGCAGTCTCCTGTTTTTCTACATCCAACCCCTCAGGATCAGATGCAAAAAGCATGAATCCCCATGACTGCCCCAGGAGCAGCAGGATCCGAGCCACAACCCTCCAGGAAAGGGGCCAAGCGAGATCCGTCTCCTCAAGGACTGGTGTGAATCACCCATCGTGATAAAGCATGGTGTCACACGTTTCCATTGTACGGACTAACTCCTAACAGATTTCACACACACACACACACACACAGAACTGTGGCGTGTGCACACATGTGCTTCAGACACGGGCGTTCCCATAGCATCAACATTTATTTTGACGGGTTGTAGTGAAGACCTTTAGTGACCTTGAGTGTGTATGATATGACCATACACTAAAAAATGGTTGGTTAAAAACAAACAGTGCTGGGTCATTCTGAAACTCTCTGCCCAGGGCGGCATTTCTCACAAGCATCGATCGTTGATCGTAGAGACCAATGGTGGCAATGGCTTTATAATCTATTTAGGCTTACGATGATTTTGGCAAAAGCAGGCCAGTTAGTCATGCGAACAAAAATTATTGACATTTACATTTATTCATTTAGTAGACGCTTTAATCCAAAGCGATTTACAACTTGAGGAATATAGAAAGCGATTCATCCGATTGTTGTTTTAACGCAAATGATGGTGGACTGAGTTCTTCAGAGGTACTGATGCTGACAGGAGTCACGACTACACTGCCCTCTATAGGTGCGGAGCAGTCAGAGTGCACGTGTCGAACCTATCCATCCTAAACTTTATTAACAATTGTATGTTGGGTCACTGTAACTTAATTTTGAAAAGCATTCCCTTCTTTTATGTTACATAAACCTGCTTGAATGAAGTTACAACAGAAAAATTTGAATTTATAGGTGGAATCAGGTAGAAAAACCTCCTAAAATAACAACTGCACATATTCACTTTTTACAGCATGCAAATTGAAAACAACTATATCGTAGTGATCATTTACACAGCTCAAAAGCTCCCTATCTGTAGCCCTCCTTCACAAAAAAATCTGTGGTAGAATATAAAATATTTAAATGAAAGCATTGTCAAATATAATTTATGCCTAATTCCAAGGGGAAACTGCCCTGAATGCACTCCTGAGATTTAAATCTAGACATATAAATCAGTAATCCTAAATATAAACAGTAGAAATAGCAATACTAGACATAAACAGCATTTAAAGACAATGACATATACAGTGCGAAAAAGCAAGAAATCTGCGATGTGTTTGTGATTATCTGCATGTGTCCAAACACTGATGTGAAGATCTGCCCGTCACATGGTCCTGCTGAGATCAGGGGTGCTAAGACTACTGCTGACAGGATTTAAAGGTGCAGTGAAAATCCTGATTTGCCCTTCAGGACACTAAAGCTCATTTGCCGAGAGCGCGGGCAGAATGGAAGCTGTCAGGAAATGTTGCTGGTACAGAATGTGGCCTGGCAGCGTTTCAGACTGGCGCAGTGAACCCTGTCAGGACAGCTGTGAGCTGGCACCTCAGAGCCTAGTTTGTTAGAGGTAATTACAATGAATAAACATGGCCCACTCGCAAAGCTACACAGCAACCTGATCAGGATGGCTGGCTAAGGCTAAACCTCCAAGCTCCTCTTTACCGTGACCAACACCTCGCATCTACACGTACTTGTGGATTTGACCCAATTTGAGTTGATAATCAGGACACATTGGACCAGTGGTCTGGAAAATGGATGGATGGATGATTCAGCTGTGGGAATCTTCTGGTGAGATGAGGGAATACATTCGGCACGACGCCCACAGTGAATTATGGGTATTCTCTAGCCGTTGAGCATAAATCAGATAGTGGTATTATGGGTTGGAATATATGCACTCAGTAATGTCCACTATGGTTTTAGACATTACTACAAATGGTTGTCCCGTCAAATATTTAAGGTTATAAGGGGTGATTTCAGACACAGCCAGTAACCCAAAGGTGCGTGAAAGAGCATGTAGATTCAATATAATAATATTCCACACTTTCATTGCTTATTACAGGCTTCAGTTTGTCTGTGTTTTTTGGGGAGGGGTGCATGTTCAGGGACCATCGTGTTTTTCTCCTCTGTTAGCCAACACCTGGAGAGGTGGGTTAACAAGGGTTAAAGGTGTCCATGTTTTTTACATAAACGATGGACGGTCAAATACCCATAGGGCCCAAAAAAATAAAAATAAAAAATATGACCAAAAAAATCTATCCTACAAGACACCAAGCAGTTAAAAAAAAATACATAATTCTCTATTGAACAGGACCATAAAATTATATAAACCCTGAGCCAAGTCAGCTGACAGGGGTAGCAATTTCTCAGATTATCCAACTGGAAGAAAAAAAAGAACTGAGCTATTGAGTGCTATTCAATTTGACTCCCAGTTCTCCAGCAACATCGGTGGGAAGCTACCCCAGCTGCCTAACCAAGGGTGAAAACCCTAGATTAATTACAAAGGAACTGGAGGAAAGAAAAAAAAGGAGGGGGGTGGGGGGCACTAGCAATCAACATCCAACAACCGTAAAGTGCAGAGAGGGAGAACCAACTCCAGGGTTAGGCAGCGGCGAGATGCACTTCACCAGCAATGAAGCAGTGTTTAAGAGTCATCCCAAATCACATACTTCCCAACTATATAGTACGCAAAAAAACAGTATGTGACAAGAGAGTTGTTTGAACAGCACTTATGAAAGTGTAGACAAAATTTCCCTAGATGACCTAACTTCTTTCGGTGAGATTCTGAAGAGTGCATTTAATGGACACTTTACCATGAGTGACAGTGAAGCGATGCAACTGACGCTGGTAGATCACGTGAGAAGGGAAACACATCTGGATTACAGTCTACACACACACACACACACACGCTATATAAAACATTTTTTTTTTGTAATTATTCAAAATAAGTACCTACTCAAGAGTTTAAGTGATTTGGGATGCAGCCTAAGCTTTGGGCACAACCAGACAAATACACAACGGTACTGAACTTGATGCATTAACTACCATAAACTGCCAATGTAAAAAAAAAAAAATAGGGTTTTTTTATATTTCAAGTTGGATAAAATAACAAATAATGCTTTGTGACAAACATGAACCAAAATGAACAAGGTTGATAACGTTATTATTGCCTTTTGTGCCAGGTAATTTTTCTTATCTGTAACTAAATTATTCAAAGATCCAATCTGGTCCAAAAATCTGAAACAAATTTTAGTTCATCCAGCAACAAACCGAAAGTCAATTTAAATTATTACGGAGCTTTTTGTTCTGCCAAAATAAACTCAGAGCTGCACTCCTCCATCCAGATGTGCTGAGAGGCAGATATTTCACAGATAACAAAGCAATGATCGGGGCCAGAGCATAAAGAGCACGACAAGTCATGCCAATATGGCTGAGAACATCAACACAACGTGCGGTGTGCCCGGAGGGAGGCGGTGCGGTGTGCCCGGAGTGAGGCGGTGTGCCCGGAGTGAGGCGGTGTGCCCGGAGTGAGGCGGTGCGGTGTGCCCGGAGTGAGGCGGTGCGGTGTGCCCGGAGGGAGGCGGTGCGGTGTGCCCGGAGGGAGGCGGTGCGGTGTGCCCGGAGGGAGGCGGTGCGGTGTGCCCGGAGGGAGGCGGTGCGGTGTGCCCGGAGGGAGGCGGTGCGGTGTGCCCGGAGGGAGGCGGTGCGGTGTGCCCGGAGGGAGGCGGTGCGGTGTGCCCGGAGGGAGGCGGTGCGGTGTGCCCGGAGGGAGGCGGTGCGGTGTGCCCGGAGGGAGGCGGTGCGGTGTGCCCGCAGGGAGGCGGTGCGGTGTGCCCGCAGGGAGGCGGTGCGGTGTGCCCGCAGGGAGGCGGTGCGGTGTGCCCGCAGGGAGGCGGTGCGGTGTGCCCGCAGGGAGGCGGTGCGGTGTGCCCGGAGGGAGGCGGTGCGGTGTGCCCGGAGGGAGGCGGTGCGGTGTGCCCGCAGGGAGGCGGTGCGGTGTGCCCGGAGGGAGGCGGTGCGGTGTGCCCGCAGGGAGGCGGTGCGGTGTGCCCGGAGGGAGGCGGTGCGGTGTGCCCGGAGGGAGGCGGTGCGGTGTGCCCGGAGGGAGGCGGTGCGGTGTGCCCGGAGGGAGCTTCTTCCTTCAACCCTCTAATCTCTGGGCATGTATGAGATCTGTACCGTTTCAGTTCTGCTATTTGAAGATTGTCAGAGGCTGTAAGCACTAAACACATGATAAAATGGCATGCTGGAATAACACAATACACAACAAAAATCATTTTTCTTACACCACTGGTATTTTTTCTAATGAACTTTAATACATTTTTCAGAAAGCAACACATGCCTCATATCATGTTGTCTATAGTAAATCTATTCTGATTTGAGAATGTTTATTTGAACTGAAAAACAAGACAAAAATAATTACTAGAAGTGGAGTAAGAAAATCACTTGGACACACGTGGTGTTATTATAATTAAGTGTTGTTGATATGTATTTAAATGTAACATTTAAATTAATCATTTGATACATTATTGTGTTCATACATGTTTTTACATTGTATATTTTTTAAATACCTGCCTGTGGGTACCTCGATAATTACACTGTTGATCTTCCCTACACCTTAACCTTAACCCACACCCTCAAACCCGACCCGACTGTTCTGTGCTGTTCACTTCCACACAGTTGCTAAAACACGCTACTTTGCACAGTCTCCGTATCACAGCCCTGCAATGACAGGAACTGTACTTGTGATTGCTGTCCTGCTGCAAAACATGAGGCCGGGTGTGTTTTAAATCAAACATACCATCACCTAAAGGATTATCAGGAACACACACTAATACTGTATTTGCCCCCCTTTCACCTTCAGAACTGCTTTAATTCTACGTGGCATTGATTCAACAAGGTGCTGAAAGCATTCTTTAGAAATGTTGGCCCATACTGATAGGAGCATCTTGCAGTTGATGGAGATTTGTGGGATGCACATCCAGGACACGAAGCTCCCGTTCCTCCACATCCCAAACATGCTCTATTGGGTTGAGATCTGGGGTCTCATTTATAAAAAACCCAAAATGGAGTACGGCAAAAAATATTCAGATTTATAAAACCTCACCATGTGTTTTTCACTGATCTGCGCATCTCCCCCACGTCAACAACAGAGTATCGCGCTCCACTGCTCTAGATAGGCCAATCTAACCATTCAACTGTCTCATAATACTAAAAGAATTTTAGTTCAGAAACCTGTAAGTCATTAAACTTGAATACTGGAAGCTATAAGTAATGCAGTCCTTTTCTGACCGATCAGCTTGCCAATGTGTATGTGTGTGTGTGCGCGTATGTGTGTCTGTGTGTGTGTGTGTGTGTGTGTGTGTGTGTGTGTGTGCGCGCGTTCGATGAGGTGCATGTGGTTCTCATGCCAAGGTAAAGAGTGTTAAGCACTGCCGAAGCTCAACACATGATCTCTGTAAAGGGAAAAAAGACATTTGCCAACTTCATGTCTCTGTCGCTCTATAACGTGAATTACTGCGGCGCTACGATTCTGAATTTGTTTGTTTCCTCACCATGACAACAGCAGGGCTGGGTTCAGTCTCGGCTCACTGATGAACTTAGAGTGAGCAATGCTTATAAACAACTCCACAGCTAATGGGAGCAAATATGAGCACACTCAAAACTATTTGTCTTCATTCAGTGTGTGTGTGTGAATGTGTGTGTGTGTGTGTGAGTGTATGTATATGTGTGTGTGTGTGAGAGAGAGAGAGAGAGAGTGTGTGTGTGTGTATGTGAGTGTAAGTGTGTGTGTGTGTGTGTGTGTGCGTGAATGCGTGTGTGATAGTGTGTATGTGTGCGTGCGTGCGTATTTGCTCTTGTGTTGCAATGAAATAAAGCTCTACTTACGGTCAGAGCTAAAGTCATCCACAAGAATAATCTCCTGTATCAAATGAGGTGGGCTTCTTGCTAGAACACTGAAACAAAAAGAACAGGATGAATAAGACAATAAGATAAATGCCATATAAAAGGCTAGTGTGTTATACCTAACTCCAAGTATTAAACTTCAGTGTGTAGCTTGTCCTGCACTGTTACTACAGACATGAACGAAACCTTAAATTACGCAGATGTGCTGTTAATTCTTAAAATAACTATATTTGTGGTTGTGCTCTTTATAGTTGCACTAAACGCTAGTAACTGCTCTAAACATCCTCACAGCTGCCTATAAAACCATGCTGATCACACCGGAACATGCTTTGAACCAGTGCACTTTAGCATACTTTTAAAAAGATTACTCTAGTCTCTACTAGAACAGGTTTTCATGCTTAAACGTAAAAAAACCACCTTATTTTCCCCTATTCTCCATTGTTGCAGCTCTTCCCTTCCCAGTCCGTCAGTAACGCTCAGGGACATGTTTCCCGTTCACTCTTACCTCGCTTATTGAGCGTTTTTGTTTGAAATCGTATTGTTGCAAACCTGTTGTTCAGTCACGGTGATTAATGAGGTCACGCAGCTGGAGGAGTAACGGCTTCTTTTAATGAATCTGTTTGAGATCGAATTAATGGCAGATTTTTTATTGAATTTAATGACATTTTTAACCCGGTGGTTGGGTTTGTCCATGTTCGACCCAAATGAAACAACCCAGTATTGCTTTGTGTATTTTAGTCAGTACATCAAAATAAGTGAACTTCAATTTAAAATGTACTTTAAAGCAAAACTTTTAATTCGATATTATTACAAATAGCAGTAAAGAAAGTAACGTGTGCTACAATTAAGCGCCCTTTTTATTTCATTAATATTATCTGCAAGTAAAATGTATATACTTAAATAAGGTTTGACTCCACATGCACATTCAGAAAACCTTCATTTTCCAGAGGGATTTTTACAAATCGCATAGCAAAACCCTGAAAACCACCAACAACACCTTCGCACACATCAATCAATCAATCGTATTTTCTATGGAAAACTTTAATCCTTTCATGCCCCGTTTTAGATTTAAATACAGACTTACTCAACTTTTCAGTCTGAAACTTCCTGACGTCCTCAACAGATCGGATCAATTGATTTGGCAATGTAAAACACTTTCACTACCACCTATAAAGACGTCTCTCAGGTTACCATTGTCACCATGGTTCAGACCCCCAGGGGTCGCTATCGAAATACACTGACACTGGGGCCGAGGCTCACCCACGCTCGAGCTAGAGTCTGAGGCAGTACAGGAGCCCTCCAGCTCAGGACTGGGTCTGCGAAGCGGAGACAGAGCCTACAACACTTAGGTGCTGCTGAGCGCTAAGAGTGGTTAGGCTAGTGGCCAGCATTTTGCAGCTGTTCTTCAAGTCCACAGAAGGAAACAGCACTCAACGCTTGTGGCACAGCAACGGAGTTCGAGGAACCACTTTTCTTTCAAGCAGAGTTCACCGGAGCAGAGGCAATATCTCTCGGCCTGATGACGCTCGTAGAGCAGAGTCTAGTTCGGGAGTCAAGAAGTGTCTCCACTGGCCTCACGCCAACCCAAGTACTTGTGTTCAAGCAAGAGCTGAGGTGCAGTGCTGCTTCGCTCAAAGAAGTGGGGCCAAACCCCCCGAAAGGGTACAGTCCCGAGATGAGAGGGGCCTGAAACTCCTGTACTTCAAGTGCGCAGTTGGGACTCTCAGGGCGGAGGCCTGATCTTCTCTGAGAGGCATTACGACACCCTTATGCGTCGGACGACAAGAGGCAAGAACCTTTTTCCCTCAACTACTACTTGGAGCTACAGCCAGGAGACAGCAGGCCGAGTACAGGAGACAGCAGGGTGCACCAAGTGCAAACCTTCCAGATTCTGGATGGCTACCCCGATTCACTCGTAAACCAGGACAATGCACGGTGTGAGCAATGTATTTCCAGCAGCCTTCTCGAGGGTTGTGCCAGCGTGCCGACCGCTCTGTACTCCAGGCCGATTGCGAGAAGACTCGGAGGGAGTCATGCCCCAGCCGCAGCTCTGGGGAGCGAAGGGTACAGTAGGGTACAGTAGGGAAGACTATTTTTTTCGCTCACCTTGGATAAGTCTCGCAAGTTAAGCTCAGGAGTGAAGGCCTTAGCCAAAAAGCACTTCCTTGTACGCCACAGGGTTAGGTGAGGGAGCCCGACTGGGGCTGCCGATTCTAGGTCTCTCTCTTGTGTATCCTGGGCGGAGATCAGGGGAACGGAGGGCTCACTGCGTGGCTTGAGACCTGGGCATGGGGCGTTGTGGTATGCAATATCTGAAAGCTTGCCTCCTGTACATTTAAGACCACTGCCTCAGAGGCCTGAAACCCCACGAGGTGAGACCAGAACATAAAGGCACATCAACTCTCTCACTGCCCTCCCGATGTCGACCAGGTTCACCCAGAGGTGTCTCTCTGTTACCACCATGACCACCATACAGGGGGCCGATAGAAAAAGTAGGAAGACCCTGACCCAGGTCAATGGTGTGTCCAACCGCCATGGTGTGCAAGGCTGCACTGGATTGACCTGCTCCCGCGTATGCTCTGGCAATTGCTCTGCCATTCAGGTGTTGTTTGACGCAGCGTCTGACATGGCAAGGGCGGTCATGTCAAGATCATTGTCGCGGTTGGATTAATGCTTCAGACACGTGTCATACCGGAGGTATTCCCCATAACGACCCCTAGGGGACCCAGCCTTGAGTTCCCTTTGGAAAGGGAACTGGTTTTATTTAAATCAATGGATATTATAGAATTATAATTCATACCAAGAAAATAAATTTAGTTTCAGGTGGAAATATCCCTTTAAGGCAGTGCTTCTCAATTATTTTCTGTCGCACCCCCCCTAGGAAGAAGCAAAAACTTTGCGCGCCCCCCCTCCCCCCATCCCCCCATTTTGGAACTTTCGCTTTATTGTTTCCATGGCAACGCGTCATGCTTGTCACGTGACAGACCGCAGTCACAAAAAGCGCTGTTTGATAGATGTTTCACATTTATTTAGTTTTTTCTTTTTTATTCAAAATAGTCACTAACTTGTTGGCTCTGTTATCACCTACCTGATATTCAGATTCTCAGATATGTGGAAGTGAATATGTTTGTCGCTTAAAAACCTTTATAATGATCTGGGGTCTCATTTATAAAGAGTGCGTACTCACAAAACGGGAATGGAAACGTACGTACGTCAGTTTCCACGCAAAGGTTGTGATCTATAAAAAACAAACTTGACGGGAGAATTTTACGCACGGCGCACCTTTAAGCAAACTTTGAGCCGTGCATATGCACATTGTGGAGACAAAGGGAATTGGCGACACAGATGGTGAGGAATCGGAATACTTTTGGCCATATGCCATTTTTGGCTTTTTGGTGTACGTAAACTTTTAGTAGGGATCCTACGCACAGTTTTATAAATGAGACCCCAGGTTCTCTGAGCGCGTCTTTTTTGGATCAGTGCCAGATAGCGCGTGAAAACACGTGTGAATTTAGCGATTGATCACGTGACACATGTGATCGTACACGTCAACGGGTGAAGGGTTTGTTATCTGAACTTCATATCTGCTGCTCTTGTTTAGTGCAAGAAAACCTACTCCCTGACAAAAAAAGCATGTTCCCCACGGTCACACGCGCCCCCCCACTATTTGAGAACCACTGCTTTAAGGTAACAAGTGCAGGTTTTCAATGATCACAGAAGGACTGGTGCTGGATTTCATGTCTGTGTGCACTGCTGTAAAGCTGAATGTCAGTGTGTTTGGTACAGATGCAGTGTAAGCTGTTACCTTTTAATAGTGCGCAGAAGGGTGGAGCGCGCCTCATTGTGAAAAGTGATGATGATGCTGGTAGGCGGCAGGTCAGGGTCAAAGGTCATAGAGGCACATCTGTGAATACAGCCCACACACACAGGGTTTTCATGGCTCTGCACATTATGGTGGAACAATACTAAATATACTGTAGATCACCACACAGACGATTGCATTGCCATTATTAATGTACGTTTATCGCTCAACCTCATTCAAGTCAATATGGCGTCTAACCTGACCAAGGCATCTGAACGCTGTTGTGTTCGGGTCAACTTGAACTGCCTTTGATTTTCAAACTGGTTGAGCTATGTTTTTTCTTCTTGAAATTGTGTGAGTATTTCTCATTTGAGATCATGCATGTGCAAGCAAAGTTCTGATGCATAGATGCGTTTTTGGAAAGCCTGTACAAATTTTGGTGTCAACGATTGTGTTGGGATCGAAAAATATCAAAAATGAACACTTTGAAAGGCAGCAAAGTATAAGGTAAAAAACAAAACAGAGAACCTTTATTGAAGATGTCAAAGACAAAAATATGAAATACATGAGAACTTACTTGAAATTGAAGACTCATCTTCTGAATCAAACTCACTGTTTCTTCTATTTACACTCTAAAAATATGGGTCGTTTCAATTTTTTTGACTAATTGGGTCAAATTTGGACAAACCCAACTGCTGTGTTTAAAACTGAACTTAAATGTAAACCAACAGTTGGGTTGTATATATGTTTATTGACCACTAACAGAAATAATAAAATAGTTAGCTAGTTAGTTAAACTTCTAATATATTTGGTCTTTTTAGTCTACAACAGAGGTCTTCTGTTTGTTCTTCATTGTATTGATGTTTTGCAAATTGCATGGAAACCAAAGTTGTACCCAGTCCTTCAACATAACAGAAGGGTTAAAATAGGCATACTATTCAACAAATGAACACATTACCGATAGTGGCGAGTGTCTCTGATGGCACGCTCACTCCCCAGCCGGTCGCTTTCCTGCAGGTTGAATGCATGTTCTCTGTAAGGATCCTCACCTGCTTTCAGCTGCTTACTGGACAGAAAAGCCTTTTCATCGAACAAGCCCAAGAGTTGACCCTGCCGCTCGACCTTTGGTACACGAGTCACCTGACACACACACACACACACACACACACACACAGGATTAGAGTGTGTTGAGAGATGTTTCTCTTGTAGAGTCTCAACACTGGTCACAGAGATTAAATAATTATACTAATAACAAATAATTTACTGCTGTGTTAGTGTTTTACTAGACAAACATCACTGTTGCTATAACTCAAACTGATAGGGATTTGAACAGGTTTAATTTTTCTGAATTTTTCATACAAACACGCATGGCTTCCCTTCAGAAGGCCTTTATTAACCGACTGGACGCATATGAATTACTGTAATGATGGATAATGAGCTTTTCAGGGCTTCAAAATCTCAGTCACTATTTATTAACAAGTAAATTAGTAAATGATGGGATAGTTTTCATTTGTTTGTGACGAACCCTTTAAGCACTAAGTTGAGTTCATTGTCCTGCAATGACTGAGTTGAAGCCAGAAATTATACGCGTTTTCACTCCTACGATTCCTGTTTTTTGTGGCATCTTCTTTATTTATTAACAAAGATAATGGCTGATATTCAGATCTGCTCCTGCATCTCTGTCTGCTTAGCACAGCGTGACTAAAATCTAATGTCATTTTGCATCTCAAGTAAATCTATCTTGATTTAGGAAGGTTTATATATTTTTACTGAAAAACCAGGGAAAAAAATGTTGTTTAAGAAAGCAATTTTTGCAGTGTGGCTTGTTTCATATTTTCTCATGATGGCAGTGCTTGTATAACTTCTGTTCTATGATTTATGAGACAAAACTAAATGCATTCAAATTCCAAACATGACAAAATGACAAGCGTAACAATCGACTGAGCAAAAGAACGGATTATTTTCAGTAGAGGAGCAAACAAACACATCAAGTAACTAATGCTGAAAGAAATGTGTATTAGTTTTGCCACTCGTCTGAAAGGCGGCAAGATTGGAAGCAAAAATAGCACAAGTCCACACCGGTGCATAAACTCATGTCTCTACGACTTTCTGATGCAGAGATTTAGGTCTGGCTAAACGGTTGCTAGGGTACTTTGTTTGGTTGCTAAGGAGTGGCTAAGCCTCTGCCATTGATGTCACTTCAAAGGCTGCTTGTCAGTATGAACGATATAAACCAACCACAACGCCTCTACGACATTCAGAACTGAAGATATCTCGCTTTGCATTTGGTTGCTAAGGTGCTCGATAATGGTTGCTAGGGCGTGGCTAGGAAGTGTTGAAAACATCCCAAACAGTTTGCCAGTTTGGGATGGGTTGCTAAGGTGCTCTAAATGGTTGCTAGGGCGTGGCTTAATAGCTTCACTGTGATCCTGAGACACTCATTGGTCGCCTGAGTAAAATGAGCCCTCCCCCTTGTCTCTGTGATGCTGTGCTGCAGAGCTATGTTCAATTCAAAATCCCTATGCATTTTGCCATAGTAGATGCTGTTTCATGGGACGGCCTTCCCCATTCATCTCTATGGGGCAAATTTGGGCAGCTCTAGCACCCCAGGGGTGCAACTTTCACCCCATTGTGTGGTATGTTCTTACAGAGGCTGTCACCCTCTTCAAATGTGGCGAGTTTCTTCTTTTTACAAATTCCTCGCTCCGAGTTATTAATCGTCAAAGTTCGTCGCAATGTTAAGTCAATGGGATTTTTCGTCTGCTTTTTCACCCCTGGGACGAACATCGGACCCCCGATCCCTTAGAAACGATATAGCAACTCAAGTCAGAACAGGTCTGAAGTCTAAGCAGAGTTTAGTGGTTGTAGCTTTAAAGCTCTATGAGGAGATTCTTTGAGAATTTTAGGTAAGAATAAAAATAATAAAAATAAGTTTAGATACAATATCACTAAGTTGGCTTTCTCAAGCCAACTTAATTACAAGATTGTTCCCTCCCTGTGGCTAATAAATATTATTATTGTACATAGATTGGTTATTATATTATTTTTCACAGTATTACTTTGTAGAATTGTTTTCTTTATATTCATCCTAGTCTGTTCATCAATCACGCTGCTGGTCATGTCAGCTGTGTATCGTTTCATCCCCAGAGTATTTATCCATTATTATACCCCATCCCAGGGAAAGCAAGAACTGATTCAGTGTGTTTCTTGAATGCAATGTAAGTCGCTTTGGATAATGGCGTCTGCCAAATGTAAATGTATTCATGGTCCAAGCCATCGAAGTTGATTCATTAAACTATTGCATCTTCTTCTTGCCTTCATCCTCACATGACTGTGAACACATCATTTTACAGTCCTCTTCTGCTGTGAATGAGACCTCGTCCTCATCAGCAGGCCTGATCAGAGCTAATCAGATGCTCATGCCACATCTGCAGTTTAAGTTAATGTTATCACCACAGCTTAGGCACACACACTTCAACTGTTACTCACACGCACTGGAACTACTGAAGATTTGGTTTGGTCTGTATCGCAGTCGGTTGCATTAACAATGATGAGAAGGACCCCAAAACACTCTCAGCAAAGAACATATACAGAAGAACCGATATAAATGTATTGAGAACAGAACAAAACAGGTCGTAGAAACTCAGAACCAAACCAATTAACAAAATGAATGGATGCTGGCAGGAAATGGCAGCAGTGCCCTTGAGTAAGACACCAAACCAACCCAAGCAGTCCCCGGGCACCTCAGCACAGTCTGCTCACTCCTCATTACAGCTAATGCGTGCGCACTTCACATTTCACTTTCACAGTCTTCACACAAACCGCCTGTGTGTGTCTCTCACTGTGAGAGGACGACAACATGAACCGCTGCTAGACCCATATTTGCTTGCAGGTCCGTTGCTCTGTCACAGCCGGTTGTAATAAGAATGAGAGAAATGGATATAAATGCAGCACTGCAAACATTTCTTTAAAAAAAAAACACTCTAGGCAAAGAACATGAATAGATCAGCCAATATAAACGTGATGAGAATGTACAATGAACAGACAAAACAAATTGCAGGTGCAAACACGAGTCTAGCAGCGAATAACCATAGAAAACTTGGAAAACCAAGGACACAGATAATGGGTCTGTTCATTTTTCTCCTGCACCTGTCAAGTAAAACCACCCCGAGGGGGAAAACAGGCTTGACTAGACTTCACAACGGGAAAAAACGACAACGAAGCAGCACAGGACAGCAAACACAGAGAAAATAAATAGGAAACAAGCAGGGCAGGTAATGAGGGAGGACAGGTGGGGCAAATCAACCAATAATGAGGAAACAAGGAGAGCACATGGCACAAGAAACACACGTGACGAGCCATGCGCTCACACAGAACATGACACCAACACACAGACACTCATAAGCCGCATGTTCACACAAAACCACAGCCAGTGGAAACACAAGCACAACACATGACAACATGCGGCCGATGTAAACATGAACCGCGTGCTACACAACAATACACGTGGACAAGAGCGCGCAGATCGAGCAAACTCAAAACTACACGCACTGACAGAACACAGAGCGCAATCTCACAACACAAACATGCGGAGCAGGAGTGTCCGAATCCCGACAAAAACTGAAACCGAACAGGATCTGAACACATTCCCCTGCACACCAGACAGATCACCAGGACAAAAAGCGCATGGCTCAAGTAAGCTGGAAACCGCACTCACACAGAAGACAAGACATGCCGGTGCTGTCAGAGCTCTGCCACCAAACTAAGACACCACCGCACCGCGTCAGAAATCTCCTGTCATTCCTAAAAACTTTAATGTCAACAATATGAAACAGAAATTCTGATCCTGGCTTCATCCAATGCTCAGATTTCTGTTCTGGAAATGCGTGCAAAGTTGTACTTCCTATCATTTAAACATTACATTTCAGAAAACATGTGACAAAAAAACCTTTATGCTTTCAACTGGGGAAGTACGGTGATATCTATAAAATACGTTTTCAAATGTAAGCATCTTCTGGATTTTGTTGGTGTTTGTGCAGAGGAGTTCATATTCTCATTGATTTGCTCTATTGTATTGCTTTATTGCATAATCAGTGATCAACCCCTTTCGTCGTCGCAGTAACAACCGTGATATGAGACATCTGGATTGTGTTGTGTGTGTTCAAGCTGTTGGGCTGCTTACATGCATCAAATGGACAAGTACAACACAATCAGATCAGGTCATTAGCAGAACTGCTCGACTGTAATCCGTTTGTGCTCGCGAGTAACATGCAAATGATGCTGGGAAAGTGTTGTGAAAGCAAATATTGCTCACTGAAACAAACGCTCCATACGCTTTGCATAAAAGCACGTCTAATAAATTCACTGCGGTACAGGGACTGCATATGTTACGCTTCCTAAACTCAACACAATAGAAACGCTAGGCTGCAGTTGTCATTTATGAACAGACTCATTTTAAAAAGATGTATCGCTCTCTGGCTATCACTAATACAGATATGAGTCTGTTACTCATAACCCTTCACGACCAGCGGCTTTGTCCTCATAAAACCCCATGAGCCGAGCGCGGTGAAACAACAGTAACTCTGCTTTACCTCCAGTAATCCCACTCTCCATTAGCCTGCTTTGATATCCGATCTAACCTTGTATTTCTACCTCTGCCTGTAAAACAAATGAAATGATTGTGCACTCAGCCTTTTCACTCTATTAACGAGAGAAGTACATTTACAAATCCTGACACAAACAGATGGACTAATATGAGTGCTTTATCACACTTATTTTATATACACACACATATATATATCTTTCCTGTAGCTCCATCAGTAGAGCATTGGTGTTTACAACGCCAAGGTCATGGGTTCGATCCCAGGGAAAGCAAGAACTGATTCAATGCGATTTTTGAATGCAATGCAAGTTGCTTTGGATAAAAGCGTCTGCCAAATGCAGAAATGTAAAATACACACACACAATTTTACACTTTACTGAGGCTTTAAATATTTCTATTTAAAAAAAAGTATATTAGACGTGAATGATCTATTCGACAACAATACATTTTTTTTTTGTGAAGTGAAGTTTATGAAAATTGTAAAGTAGAAACACTGAAAAATAATCTTTGTTTTATTTACAATTTAAAAATGTTTTGTGAATACAGGTTATGTGAATACAGTCCATACACATATATAAATGGGATTGTTTAGATAGTATTGTATTCAAACATTAGATTTCCGCACATATGTGAAGATCACAGTTACTCTAATTAAACTGCATCAGAAACATATATCAGTTTTATATTGGCCATTCCACTCACTAACTGTTGCTTTTTGGACGGTCATCTTTAATATAGAGCAAATTCAATGTGTTAAGATAAAGGTTTCCTATATCCTACAGAGTAGAGTATAATCTCTGTTCATAAATGTCTAATCATGAAAGGTTTTACCAGAGAGCATTCAAACCCCATTTCACCATCAGCACTTGCAGGTAAACACATTTCTATCTGTTTTTCATGACCTGTGGTTGAGAGAGCGATGCTCTGTTGCCATGGAGCTGCAGGACAGCCTTCACACGCATGCAAATGTTGTTCATTAATCCGTTTAAACATTCTTTCTGCATGTGAAGAATCATTGAAATCAAGTCCCGCATTGTGTTGGGAAGCAGCAGACTGAGAACAAGCGTCTGCCCTCGACCTGATGAATGTGGAGGGAAACCGAGAGAAGAGCCAAGCAAACAGTGAGCAGCTGTCGTACAGCACACACCACTCAACCACGATCAACACACACACGCAACATCAGCACTGCTTCAACCATCACTCAGCTTTGGTGGTTAAAATCCTATATTTTCTATCAAATTAAGTTGACATTGTTCATCAGCAACACTGAAACTACTATTACAGTACTACTATAGATTCTACAACAGCACATACTTGATATGCTGGAATCCAGGTTTCTGCTGCAATGCCATGAACATAAGAAGCATTTCTTTCTGCGGAGAGGTCTTAAAACAACAATTTTTATCTTTAATACAAAGAGTATTTCAATACTATTTTTTCCATTTAAAAGGAATCTGTTGAGCATTTGAACGGTTCTGTGGATTTAAAAAAAACCTAATAAGAATATATGAGAAAATTCTAATTAGAATCTGTTAGGATTAGTTCCGAATTCCAGATATGAGTCCAGTATATAAATGATTGGATTACTGATAAATAACACAGGGTGTTATTGCTAGCGACATCGTTTATAGTAGGTTAAATCCTAACAAAAGCATGACATGGAACAACAAACACACACACACACACCTGCAGCTGGCTTAAGGAAAAGCCTCTTATGCACCTGACATCACGCTGAGATGTACACACAAGCGCGCACACACACACACACAGGCTCCATATACCAGCAGTGATGTTAAAGGTGCACCAAACATAAGTCATGTCACGAACAGCAGTGATCTGATCATCATCATCATCATCATCATCATCATCATCATCATCAGCGCTACTCACGATCAGAGGAAGAGTGCGCTCCTCCAGTCTCCCGGAGGAGGATTTCTGCCCGTGGCTCTTCAGCTGAGAGCCCGAGGAAGAGGAGGAAGGTTTGCTGTCCTGCCACAGGTAATAGAAGGTGCCGAGGATCCAGGCCACGGTGAGGATGAGGATGGCATTGGCCCGAATCCTGCGCATCATGAGCGGCTCCGAGCGCTTGGCGACCCGCTCCGAGTGTGCGTGTGTGTGTGTATGTGTGGTGTGTGTGATGAGGATGGTGATGATGAAGCAGCCGTGCGCAGTGAGCAGCGTCTCCAGGCTCGAGCTGCGCTGATGGAGAGCGCGCAGGTCCTAGAGCCCGTCCGTCCTCAACTTCCCATTCCATTCCCATCCCATCACTGGGCATGTACAGATGATTGTGAGTCAAACACACCTCCACCACATCATCAGTCCAGGATCTGCAGGGTCATTTCAATGACTATCATTAAAAACAAACAAACAAACAAACAAAAGGGTTTTTGTCAAATGAAAATAAAGGCATATAATAAAGTGGCAATTTTCTACAAAGGATCTGTGAAAGGGTGATTCAGAAAATAACGACTGACAACAGGAACAGGAGAGTTTTTGTTTTTTAAATTAGATTTAATTTATTGATCTGTAACTTATTGATCTGTAACGGAAGGGACTCACAGGCAGAGATCCAAATGTGTGTCTTTAATAAGAGTGGTCGTACAGGCGGATGGTCAGGACAGGCAGAGAGCAGATTAACCAGTAAACGGTAATCCAGGCAAGGGTCAAAAAGGCAAGCAGACAGAATCAAGAGTCGTTGTACAGGCGGGGAAGTCAGGGCAGGCAGAGAACAATCACGAGCGTAATATCAGGCAGAGATCAGGACAGGCAGACAGACAGACAGACAGACAGACAGACAGACAGACAGACAGACAGACAGACAGACAGACAGACAGACTCAAACACGGGAAACTGACAGGGTTGGTACCAGGACGCTCAGACACAGGCATAAACACTAAGTAATTTTCAACACAGCACAACAAGACTTTGCAATAACATTGTGATTGACAGAGTCTTTTATAGTTTGTGTAATGGGTCGCAGCTGGTGCGATAATCAGTCCAATGAACGGCATCATGGGAAATGTAGTGAGTGTGTGTCAGTATATGTGTGAGAGCTCCCTCCGGTGGCCAGAGGGGGGAAGCGCAGAGCTCGTAATCGTAACATGATCATAAATTCCCAAACACAGTCTGAAACCCTGAAATGTTTAAAAAAACGAAACTTTTGTGGAAACTGTGCAACTTTTTCAGGATTCTTTGGTGAATAGAAAGTTCGAAAGAACTGCACTTATTTGAAATATAAATATTTTTGTGACATATTTTTGTCACTTCTGATCATCTGAATGTGTTATTGGATAAAAAAAATAATGAAAGTGTGCATACATTCATTCTTTTGATTGAAAACAAACAAAGTGTTTTTGTCAAATATCTAAATATAAGCCTAAAGTTATCATTTAAAGTCTTAAACAGTGATGTCATTATTTATTCTTTTTCATATTTTGATAAACAAAGCCAAGGGTTGTTACGCGGTTGAGGGTGCAGGTGTGTTTAATGCGGAGAAACGAGGAGAGGCAGCTCAGCAATGTACTCAGGTTTAATGATCCAAAACCGAAGTAAAACAAAAACAGTTTAAATACAAACACAAAAGCACACGGTGGTGCAAAAACTCTGAATAGGGAGAGACACGGGAGGAACATCCACACACGCGCCATGAACATCCAACACTGACAATAACCGACAAAGACAAAGGAACACAGGAGGGTATTTAAGGACAAACACAGGATTGGGACCAGCTGATGAGACTTGGGAAGTGATTAGACAGAGACGGGAGCGTGTAAGACCTGGAAGATACACAAAGGGACTCGGATGTGACAGACGCGACAAGACTGTGACAAGCGTAAATAAGATTCACAATTTTTGTAACCTGTTGGCCAAAATATCTAAATAAAATGCTGATTTGTATGAAATCTGAAAAATGCATTGCACATGAAGAGAGCAAACAAGTCATGAGGTGGAAAGTAAGAGGAGGAGGATTTATTTTTCTCAACAGGGCTGCATTTTTGAGACTGACTCTATTCATTACAGTCAGTGAAGCAAATAATCCCTTCTTATATTTGAAGCATAATCCACTGCTTAGATCATGTGAACATAAATTAATTTTAAAAAACTGTTCTGTTCTGTTCTATTTTATTTTATTCTGTTCTGTTCTATTCTATTCTATTCTATTCTGTTCTGTTCTGTTCTGTGCTATTTTGTTCTATTATATTCTGTTATGCCCTGTTCTACTCTGTTCTGTTCAGTTCTGTTCTGTTATGTTCTATTCTATTCAATTCTATTTTGTTCCATTATATGCTGTTATGTTCTGTTCCATTCCTTTCTATTCTATTCTATTCTATTCTATTCTATTCTATTCTATTCTATTCTATTCTATTCTATTCTGTTCTGTTCCATTACATTCCAAAAGAAGATATTTCAAAGTTTTTTTTTCCCTATGTTCCTTTTACAGTTCTATTCTATTCTATTCCAAAAGAAAATATTCCAAAATTCTAATCTATTACATTCTAAAAGAAAATATTTCTAGGTTCTATTCTATTCCATTCCAAAAGCCATAGATGACGAAGGAACTAGACTGAAGGAAACAGAGGGATTATGTATACAGAGGATGACTAACAAGATGATTGATGACAAGACAGGTGAGTGTTAAAACACTGGGAGAGAACAGGAGGAGCCAGGAAGACAACAGAGACATGACAGACAAGTAACAACTATATTCTATTCCAAAAGAAAATACAGTGGAATACAGTGGTTCTGTCGATGGCCTCGGGCGTTTAAAAAAAGCGTTGATCGAGACGCTGATCGCTGAAACCGAGGCTCGAGAAAACCAACAGCCAATATGGCAATGTATTAGATGAAGCGATCGGCATGCTATAAAAATGTACATACATTGTATATGTTTGCTAGCAACAAAAGTCATATGTGCACCAACTAACAGCAGAGATTTACCAGTATACAATAAAAAACACCTGCCATTCTCCATACAAACCTTTAATCATATTCTACAACATTACAGACACAATTTCTCTCACAGCGTAAACAGTGATAACATATTGGTGAGGTCATCACGCTGTACTAGATTGCACACTTTCTTGTGTTCTGCCTGTCTAATGTGCTTTCTCAACAAATTCGGCTTGGTCCCGTCTTTTAACAACCTGGATCTTCAATCTGAGCAGCGCTGAGCAGACCGTGTCAGAACAGAAGCAGGGTGTGTGTGTTTGTGTGTCTGTGTGTGTGTGTCTGTGTGTGTTTATCTAAGCTTCATACTCATTGGTCGGTAACCGCTCGTTACTGACCAATGTCAATATATTTGAGAAAACCAATCAAATCAGAGAAGAAGGGCTTTATGTGCACACAGAAGCGGATGAGGCTTTGGGATGGGGGTGGGACTCACTGCTTGCTGAGAAGTGTAAGAACAATATGTGCTTTATATACTGTGAGAGAATATGCGTATGAATATGAATATGAGTATATGCACTGACAGAGCGACGTGCAACGCAAACTCAGTGCATGCACAGTAAACTAGGTACGCTCATTAGTCACTAGATAACCATGTTAAGTGGCGAATTTGTCCCTCTTTTGTGCTCGAGATATCAGGGTTCGGCGACATTAAATAATCGACATAACCGAAAAGAAAATGCTAAGACAAACAGGGAGTTTGGCGGTTCCACTTCAAAAAACGTCGACATAATAGGATTTGCGAGTTAACCGTGAGTCAAGATAAGTGAACTCCACTGTATTTCAAAGTTCTATTCTATTCTATTCAGGAAAAATCATCACAGGTCAAATCATCACAGACGCTCACCCTGGACACATCCTGTTTGAACTGTTACCGTCAGGACGGCGACTCCGATCACTGGCTACTAGAACATTCTAGGCACAGGAACAGTTTCTTCCCACAGGCCATTTCCCTCTTGAACAGTTGAACACCCCCCAACCCCCCCAGCCGCCTTTAGGTGCAATACTTTGACTGTTTAGTGCAATATATTCTAAACCCAGGAGATTATTTCTATTCATACTACTAAAAAAATCTGTAAATATGTTTGTAACGTAACTGTGATATATATATATATATACATATATATATATATATACATATTTTTATTTTTATTGTATACTATTTTTCATATTTGTATATTTGTGTTCATGTTGTGTTGTATTGTATATGTGCACTGTAGGCTTCAGCACCAAGACAAATTCTTGTGTGTGCAAGCACACTTGGCAATAAAGCTCTTCTGATTCTGATTCTGATTCCATTCTATTCTGTTCCATTCCAAAAAAGATATTTCAAAGTTCTATTCTATTCTATTCTATTCTATTCCAAAAGAAGATGTTTGAAAGTTCTATTCTATTTAACTATTCTATTCTATTCCATTCTAAAAGAAGAAGAAAAAGAAGTTCTATTATTTTAGGAGCCATATGTACTATCCTATTTAAGTTTATTTTTTGTGGTCATTTAATTATCAGTTTGATATAATATTGTTAATATTGTGTATGTCCATCTATAGGTGGGAGGAGAAAAAATAAGTTAAAAGGAAAGGAAGGAAGAATACCCCCCAAGACCAGCTCTTGCTGGTACAATAGCATACAGTCTTTTGACTGCGCACATGGAAGCCAACACAAGCTCAAGTTGCTTAGGTTGTTTTTTTTGCTTTATGTTAATTTCATCTTTGTTTTTGACTTAATAAACTTCAGTTATGATTTGGAACCTCAATGGATTTCTCCAGATCTGTTAATGGTACATAGCAGCGTCAGAAACCTGCATCAACTCCTAATTTCACAGTGGACAGAAACGGGGATCAAATACAGGACAGTTTGAAACTTATTTTTTACCACTACAATTATATTATCTATATTCTATTCCATTCTATTCTAAAAGAAAATATTTCAAAGTTCTATTTCTTTCTATTCTAAAACAAGATATATCAAAGTTCTATTCTATCTATTCTATTCCGTTCTATTCTAAAAGAAGAGATTTCCAAGTTATATACTTTTTATATCTATTCTATTCTGTTCTATTCTAAAAGAAGATATTTCCCAGTTCTCTTCTATTCTATTGTAAAAGAGGATGTGTCCAGCTGATAGGGGTGCTGCTGGAATGCTCATTGGCAGTCTGACCAGCATCAGACGGATGGTTTCCCTCAGTGTGTCACAGGCTGCTCTGGCAGTCAGAGACGCGTCTCTTCTGCTGTTCACCCTGTGCGTTTCTCACTCCAGTCCGTCAACAGTTCCGATGATGTGCCACAGCTGCTCCTATCTCGCATCACAGCTTCAAACAGTTAAAGGACAATATAGAAGGCTGGAAAGTAAAAATGATGCCCACTAAAATGGCCTCATTGAATTTATTCAAATTCAGAGAAAATGGCCAGATATGAAGGTTAGATTTGAGTCATGGAAAGCTTTTATAGTGAGACACGTAGCAGCCAAAAGTGATGCCCAGGAAAACTGATGACAAGTCAATTTGAAGTCAAATAGTGCTGACATCATTTTTAGTCAGGCAAAAATAAGAGAGCCAACTAAATAGTATTAGATAATTATGTCATAGTCAGAGTTGCTTTACCCTGTCAGCTTTTTTGTTTTTCTATGCATATTTTGCGTATAACATTTTGTGCCAAACAATTTTGTCATACAAACACCTTTGCAAAGCTTAGTGTTTTCTTTTTCCCTCATATTTTTTATATAAAATAAAATAAATAAATACTTTAATCAAACTTCTAGGGTCAAATCAAACATCCCCTCCAGACGTCCCTTTTGGCCATTACCGTATACAGTAATTCATCATCATCCTTATCATTCACTCAGTACTTGTTGATTTCATTTTAGAGCTGCCACTATGTTTAAGCACAACTGGAATGCTTTATTAACCAATCAGCTTCTAGAATCAGAACTGTCTGTTTAATATTTAATGAACATGCGGATTATTATTGTGATTATTCTCTGTGCAGAAAGGCAGTTGAGAGTGATATCTGTGAGATTTCCCCGTCACTCCTGATCCTGGAACAGATTCCAGAATGACCCACACAAACCTCCTAATCCTCTCAGAACCACAGCTGGCATTCACAGGCCTCGTTTCAGTGCACAGACATCTCCTTTTCTTCTGCTGGCTCAAGTGTAATCTCTTATTTTTGTGCGATCAGCACCCACAACAACCATATAGCAATGTGCTGAAATCTTGCTGTCATGACAATGAGTTCTGCATGGAAAGCGGCACTTAAACACTCTTCAGATATACAAATGGAAGATGTAAAATGTATTCAGTTTGATATTTAATAATGTAAACTAATCTAATTATTCTGCATTCTGCAACAATAGCTACATTTGTTAAAACACTGCAGCAAATACATAGATTTTTTTGATTGATGACTCCAAACGTTTAACTAAACCAGCTTTGTGACAACTAAGTTAACTTGTGGCCATATTTAACATTATTAATCAGAATAATAAGAGCTTTTGATAATAAACAATGTGATTACTTTGGAAAATTATTTAGTAATGGCAAAAATCTAAAATTATAGTACTAAAATATAGTTTATTTTGTGCTCATGATGAGAGTTTTATTTATTTATTTACATTGTTTATTTTTAGTAGTTTATTACTTTGAGCAAAAAATTAAAATTGTCCCATATTTTTTCAACACGTAAACCCAGTGTGTTTTCCATGAGCCGTACACATAAGTCTGTAAATATATATATATTTTTAAATATATAATATATAAACATAGCCTGATAAAACATCTGATCATCTTTTGTATTCAAATCTATTAGAAAGAAATGTTAACTTTTTTGGAAATTACTGGAAATTGGCTCTCGCCGCCCAAGATTCTCATCTTTGATGATGTTGAGTGTTTAGGTTTTTTCTTGTATAAAACACACCGGCTGCCTGATGGAAATGTATAACTGAACAGAACAGAACTGTCTGGACCTCCACTGGGAAGGAATATAGAGACCGGACCTCTTGGAACTTTAATCAAACACTCCTGGCACAAATGTTTTATTTTGGAGTGAATGAATCACTTAAACTGATAATAATGCAAGTCACTGGAAGACCAAAAGATATTTAATACAGAGTATTTTGTAAATTTTTGTATTTTTGTGTCATGATTGAGGGAGCGGAACGTGTGTGACGCAGCCATGTGAAATTACTATACCATTTCATTCTAGCTGTTAATTCTGAGGAGAACACGAGCAACAAAGCTTCACATAAGCAACTCTCTGCAGAGTTACATTTACATTTATGCATTTGGCAGACACTTTTATCCAAAGAAACTTACATTGCATTCAAGAAACACATTATAATCAGTTTCTTGCTTTCCCTGGGATCAAACCCATGACCTTGATGTTGTAAGCACTGCTCTCTACAGACTGAGCTACAGGAAAGCTAATGCTTTAAGAGGTTTATCTGCTCCTCAGCATGACTCATCATGTAGCAGAATGCTGTGTTTCAGCCGGATCTTGAGGCTTGGTGTCACTGTATTTTGTAGCATGTGCTGTTTTGCTGCTCAAGCTGGCGTTTTAGTTTGGTTTGCTTGTGACCTGGTGTCCCTTCTTTGTAGATCACTTAACACATCTGGGATGACTGAACAGATGCCAGATCTTCTAATCGTGATATGTGATCTCTGGCAAAGGCCTGGTGGGTGGGAGAGGACGGTAGAGGATGGGAGAGGGTGGGAGAGGGTGGGAGAGGACGGGAGAGAGTGGCAGAGGGTGGAAAAGGGTGGGAGAGGGTGGCAGAGGGTGGGAGAGGACGGGAGAGAGTGGGAGAGGATGGGAGAGGGTGGGAGAGGACGGGAGAGAGTGGGAGAGGATGGGAGAGGGTGGGAGAGGACGGGAGAGAGTGGCAGAGGGTGGAAAAGGGTGGGAGAGGGTGGCAGAGGGTGGGAGAGGACGGGAGAGAGTGGGAGAGGATGGGAGAGGGTGGGAGAGGACGGGAGAGGGTGGGAGAGGATGAGAGAGAGTGGGAGAGGGCAGGAGAGAATGGGAGAGGACGGAAGAGGATGGGAGAGGATAAGAGAGGACGGGAGAGGGTGGGAGAGGATGGGAGAGAGTGGGAGAGGGCAGGAGAGAATGGGAGAGGATGGGAGAGGGTGGGAGAGGACGGGAGAGGGTGGGAGAGGATGGGAGAGGACAGGAGAGGGTGGGAGAGGATGGGAGAGGATGGGAGAGGGTAGGAGAGGATGGGAGAAGGTGGAGAGAGTGGGAGAGGACGGGAGAAGGTGGCAGAGGACGGGAGAGGGTGAGAGAGGATGAGAGAGAGTGGGAGAGGATAGGAGAGAGTGGGAGAGGACGGGAGAGGGCAGGAGAGAATGGGAGAGGACGGGAGAGAGTGGGAGAGGATGGGAGAGAGTGGGAGAGGATGGGAGAGGACGGCAGAGGACGGGAGAGGGTGGGAGAGGACGGGAGAGAGTGGGAGAGGATAGGAGAGAGTGGGAGAGGATGGGAGAGAGTGGGAGAGGACGGGAGAGAATGGGAGAGGACGGGAGAGGATAGGAGAGAGTGGGAGAGGATAGGAGAGAGTGGGAGAGGATGGGAGAGAGTGGGAGAGGGCGGGAGAGAATGGGAGAGGGTGGCTGAGGGTGGGAGAGGATGAGAGAGAGTGGGAGAGGACGGGAGAGAGTGGGAGAGGGCGGGAGAGAATGGGAGAGGACGGAAGAGAGTGGGAGAGGATGAGAGAGGGTGAGAGAGGATGGGAGAGAGTGGGAGAGGATGGGAGAGGGTAGGAGAGGATGGGAGAAGGTGGAGAGAGTGGGAGAGGACGCGAGAAGGTGGCAGAGGACGGGAGAGGGTGAGAGAGGATGAGAGAGAGTGGGAGAATGCGGGAGAGAATGGGAGAGTATGAGAGAGAGTGGGAGAGGGCGGGAGAGAATGGGAGAGGACGGGAGAGAGTGGGAGAGGATGGGAGAGAGTGGGAGAGGATGGGAGAGGACGGCAGAGGACGGGAGAGGGTGGGAGAGGACGGGAGAGAGTGGGAGAGGACGGCAGAGGGTGGGAGAGGACGGGAGAGAGTGGCAGAGGACGGGAGAGGACGGGAGAGGATGAGAGAGAGTGAGAGAGGATGGGAGAGAGTGGGAGAGGATGGGAGAGGGTAGGAGAGGATGGGAGAAGGTGGAGAGAGTGGGAGAGGACGGGAGAAGGTGGCAGAGGACGGGAGAGGGTGAGAGAGGATGAGAGAGAGTGGGAGAATGCGGGAGAGAATGGGAGAGTATGAGAGAGAGTGGGAGAGGGCGGGAGAGGGTGGGAGAGGATGGGAGAGAGTGGGAGAGGATGGGAGAGGACGGCAGAGGACGGGAGAGGGTGGGAGAGGACGGGAGAGAGTGGGAGAGGACGGCAGAGGGTGGGAGAGGACGGGAGAGAGTGGGAGAATGCGGGAGAGAATGGGAGAGTATGAGAGAGAGTGGGAGAGGGCGGGAGAGAATGGGAGAGGACGGGAGAGGGTGGGAGAGGATGGGAGAGAGTGGGAGAGGATGGGAGAGGGCGGGAGAGGGTGGGAGAGGATGAGAGAGAGTGGGAGAGGGCAGGAGACAATGGGAGAGGATGAGAGAGAGTGGGAGAGGGCAGGAGAGAATGGGAGAGGGTGGGAGAGGATGAGAGAGAGTGGGAGAGGGCGGGAGAGAATGGGAGAGGACGGAAGAGGATGGGAGAGAGTGGGAGAGGATGGGAGAGGACGGGAGAGGGTGGGAGAGGATGAGAGAGAGTGGAAGAGGGCGGGAGAGAATGGGAGAGGACGGAAGAGGGTGGGAGAGGATGGGAGAGAGTGCGAGAGGGTGGTGGAGAGTGGGAGAGGATGGGAGAGGACGGGAGAGGGTGGGAGAGGATGAGAGAGAATGGGAGAGGGTGGGAGAGGATAGGAGAGAGTGGGAGAGGACGGGAGAGAGTGGGAGAGGACGGGAGAGGATAGGAGAGAGTGGGAGAGGATAGGAGAGAGTGGGAGAGGATGGGAGAGGACGGGAGAGGGTGGGAGAGGATGAGAGAGAATGGGAGAGGGTGGGAGAGGATGGGAGAGAGTGCGAGAGGGTGGTGGAGAGTGGGAGAGGATGGGAGAGGACGGGAGAGGGTGGGAGAGGATGAGAGAGAATGGGAGAGGGTGGGAGAGGATAGGAGAGAGTGGGAGAGGGCGGGAGAGGGTGGGAGAGGATGAGAGAGAGTGGGAGAGGGCAGGAGACAATGGGAGAGGATGAGAGAGAGTGGGAGAGGGCAGGAGAGAATGGGAGAGGGTGGGAGAGGATGAGAGAGAGTGGGAGAGGGCGGGAGAGAATGGGAGAGGACGGAAGAGGATGGGAGAGAGTGGGAGAGGATGGGAGAGGACGGGAGAGGGTGGGAGAGGATGAGAGAGAGTGGAAGAGGGCGGGAGAGAATGGGAGAGGACGGAAGAGGGTGGGAGAGGATGGGAGAGAGTGCGAGAGGGTGGTGGAGAGTGGGAGAGGATGGGAGAGGACGGGAGAGGGTGGGAGAGGATGAGAGAGAATGGGAGAGGGTGGGAGAGGATAGGAGAGAGTGGGAGAGGACGGGAGAGAGTGGGAGAGGACGGGAGAGGATAGGAGAGAGTGGGAGAGGATAGGAGAGAGTGGGAGAGGATGGGAGAGAGTGGGAGAGGGCGGGAGAGAATGGGAGAGGACGGAAGAGAGTGGGAGAGGACAGGAGAGGGTGGGAGAGAGTGGGAGAGGACGGGAGAGAATGGGAGAGGGTGAAAAGAGCACAAAGTTTCCTTACTTTTTATACAATTTTCCAAGCCCCCAACTTCGCTTCTTCTCAGATCAGCTCGTCACTCTTGGTGACTAACCACAATATGTATTCTCCGTGTGCTTGGTACCGTTGTATCTATGCTTGTTAGCAACACATAACACAAACAGAATGTCCAGTTATATTTGATAAGCCTGCCTACTTCTAAGGATGAGGATTAATAAGTACATTAGAAATACAATTTCCATAACATGGGAGAGGGTGGGAGAGGATGGGAGAGAGTGGGAGAGGAAGAGAGAAGGTGGGAGGAGGGTGGGAGAGGATGAGAGAGAGTGGGAGAGGATGAGAGAATGGGAGAAGGTGGGAGAGGACGTGAGAAGGTGGGAGAGGGCGGGAGAGGATGGGAGAGAGTGGGAGAGGATGAGAGAATGGGAGAAGGTGGGAGAGGACGTGAGAAGGTGGGAGAGGGTGGGAGAGGGTGGGAGAGAATGAGAGAGAGTGGGAGAGGGCAGGAGAGAATGGGAGAGGATGGGAGAGGGTGGGAGAGGGTGGGAGAGGATGGGAGAGGACGAGAGAGGGTGGGAGAGGATGAGAGAGAGTGGGAGAGGGTAGGAGAGAATGGGAGAGGACGGAAGAGGATGGGAGAGGATAGGAGAGGACGGGAGAGGGTGGGAGAGGATGGGAGAGAGTGGGAGAGGATGGGAGAGGACGGGAATGGGTGGGAGAGGATGAGAGAGAGTGGAAGAGGGCGGGAGAGAATGGGAGAGGACAGAAGAGGGTGGGAGAGGATGGGAGAGAGTGCGAGAGGATGGGGGAGAGTGGGAGAGGATGGGAGAGGACGGGAGAGGGTGGGAGAGGATGAGAGAGAATGGGAGAGGGTGGGAGAGGATAGGAGAGAGTGGGAGAGGATGGGAGAGAGTGGGAGAGGACGGGAGAGAATGGGAGAGGACGGGAGAGGATAGGAGAGAGTGGGAGAGGATAGGAGAGAGTGGGAGAGGATGGGAGAGAGTGGGAGAGGGCGGGAGAGAATGGGAGAGGATGGGAGAGGGTGGCTGAGGGTGGGAGAGGATGAGAGAGAGTGGGAGAGGACGGGAGAGAGTGGGAGAGGGCGGGAGAGAATGGGAGAGGACGGAAGAGAGTGGGAGAGGGCGGGAGAGAATGGGAGAGGATGAGAGTGGGAGAGGGCGGGAGAGAATGGGAGAGAATGAGAGAGAGTGGGAGAGGGCGGGAGAGAATGGGAGAGGATGAGAAAGAATGGGAGAGGATGGGAGAAGCTCTGGCTTGATCAGCAGTACAGAGATCGTAATGACGTCACACTGAGGATTTATTTGGACAAATGTCAGTTACATCAAGCATCGAATCAGACCATGCTGATCGTTGGATGCAAATCGGTCAGAACAATTTGGTTCTTTAAAATTAAGTTGCTCTTGTGTGTAATGGAAATTTTTAAAGATCTCTAGTATTTGTACAGGGTTTACACTGTTTTTCAGTATCAAGAGTCTCGTGATTAACTCTTCTTCTGGCAGTGTTTTAAAAAATTCTAATTATGAATTTGTCATTGTTTTGGAGAACTCTAGCTTATAGATGAAAAACATTCATACAAAATAGGCCATTTTTGCCTTTTTCAGTTGTGTTGTATGTTATCTGCAACAAGCCAGATAAATGTGTCAGACACCAATATAATTATGACATGACTATTCCATCATCTCTTAATGAGTAAAATAGTTTCTGTCTATTATAGACAACGCAACATTACTCAAATTTCATAAATAGAACCGTTTAGGGAATTTAGTTTGAATGAATTACCTTAATCAAGTATCATGCAATAATTTCTCCTCATATAGAACCTTTTAGGCAAATAATTGAGCCAAGAACCCTAAAGTTCTTCCTAAAACTCCAATGACGAATGTACTAAAACAAACTGCATCAACATATTTAAAAACTAATCAAAGCAACAGAACAAAATGACACTAAATGAAAAATCACAAAATGAATTAAACAAAATTTAATTCAACTTAAATTGAAACCAGAAAATAAATAAACAGATAAAGACAAATTCAAACTATGATAAAACTAGAATAGGATCTCAGTGATCTCGCAGCTCAGAATCAGAGAAAGCTGGTTATTTACAGTGTATTTCTGTGTGGCTGTCAAATCAAAAAAGTCTCTGAGGCTCAGGTTCATCCTGCAGCATCACTACCATCCAAACAAACGACACAGGAGCGCAGAAGAGAAGATACATGTTTATTAGATTCGTCTTCCACCTCAGATTCAACACTATCTACACATTCACATTCATTTCCATCGACACATCTCAGGTCTGCTATGATGGTCTAATGTGTGTGAGTGTGTGAACAGTCCAGGTCAGGGTTTACAGTAAACAGAGCACAAGCATCTTAAAACAGTGTTAATTGGACAGATGTTAGGAAGCCAGAAAAATACTAGTGCCCATCGGGGGGACGCGGTTGCACACATAGGTGAAACATTCCTGGACCGGTTTAGACAGTGTTAATAATAAATTAATGCCTCTAGAGTAACCAAAACAAAAAAAGTGTCACACTACTGTGATTGCAGAGCTCTCCGAAACCCCACACCACTGGACGAACTGAAGACACAACACCAAGCTTTTTGGCATTGCTTTAAAAATGCTACACATCCAAACTTCAAGCCGTAGTTTATATTTTCAATGTCCATGCAACTAGAGGAAGCATTCACCCTCCATCGGACGGCAGTAGGTGTGCAGGTGCTTCTCTGTCTGTACGGGACACATTAAGATGTTTATCTGGTGTCTGATTTCATCTCAAGTTAACTCGAAACTGAAGCAGAGCAGCACCTACAAGCCCCGCTCAGAATAAGAGTCCTGTGAGCCTGGATGCCGCATACAAACACAGGCCTTTACTTTCCACTAAACGCAGCGGACAAAGCGTCACGTTGGATGAAAAGGTGCTTTGTTAGTAAAGAAGAAAAGGTGGGGCGTGAGGGAAAAGAGAAGATAAGAAGGACACCACAGTTTGTGTTGTGCAGTTAGGCAAAGCTTTCGAAGAAATGCACTTCATAAATCTGAATTAAGTCTCCCTGTCCGTAGATTTTCGGTCAGAGAGACGTGTGGTCATTGCGCTGGAGAGCATGAGAGACAGACAGAGAGGCGTTTCATGTTTGCTGAGGTCTCTGTGTCCGGCGGCTCCCGCGCTTCCACTACTCCGCTGGACACATGCTGCGATCTTTACAGCAGAAGTAGTGAACCACCACACCGTTTGGATACCTGGCAAAGGCACTGGGGAAAGAAATGGACTCAGTATTCATAAAGTACTTCCCCTCAAACATATTGAGCACCAATAGAGCATAACTGTACATTGTTTTCCCATCTATGGGTTTAAAGCATAATATCTTCATTTGACAACTACATGAAGGCAGGTAATCGACAGAACTTTCCTTTTTGGGAGAATGAACCTCTAACATACATGCACAACATTTGCCCATAACAGTGTGCGACACTGGAATTATAATAAAGGCCTTCTGAAGTGAAGCCATGCGTTTCTGTAAAACAATTATCCACATTTATAATTGCATAAACTATAATCACTGGCCACTATTCAGTCTAGCTCCAGTGGAAGAGTGACTTTGCATTCCGTCAATGACTATAGCAATAAGGTGAGGCTCACCTATTTCCGATCTTCTTCTTACACACTCTGCAGGCCTTTTCATCCGTGATGACGCACTTCACCTGCTGGTGAAAGATACGCTCCTCCTGCACCTGCACGCGGAAGAAAAGTTCTTTTTTAAATGCCATTACAGAGTATCTATTATGTTCTTCCCAGCTTTATGCCCTTTTACAGTGTCTTGATTTTGTTTTGGTCTCCACTACATCAGGTTTTCCTGCTTAAATGCTGGTTATTTCCCCATATTCTCCATTATGCGGCTCATCTCTTCCCAGTCTGTCAGAAATGCTCTGTTTAGTTCCTGTCACTATGAAGCTATGTGCTGTGATTGGTCGGATGGATCGGTGTGTTGTGATTGGTCGAGGTCTGTGAGCATGAGCAGTAGCAACACATGTTTATAAAGTACTGTCTCTTTTGCAGTGAAAGCTAGATTTTTCAACAAGGAACTGTGCAATTTGAAAACAATGAGAGATACACACCAATAGCCAAACAGTGTTTTAGAATGCAGAATTTCTTAAGGAATTGAACCTATTATTTAAGCAGCATTGTTCACGAGTAAACATACCCGCAGGAACTCGGCCTGTAGGAGGCTCTTCAGGACCTGGTCAAAGCGCTTCCTTCCAGCCTTCTCCTCCAACACACTCTCTAGGAACACCTGGATCTCTCGGATCTGAGTGTTGGCCGGCAGCAGGTTTATGGCCTTATAAAGGGTTATGAAAGATAGAGAGAAGCATTTAAAGCAAACACAGTAAATGTAAACAGTTAGATGAGTATCATTATATTGGATCCATGCATAAGTGACAGAAGCCCATAATATAAAATTGCTGGCACCCCTGAATATTTTTCTAGAAAATCAAGTATTGCATTAACACGTTTTGCTATAGACATGTTTATTCCCTTTGTGTGTATCTGAGGAAAAAAAGCAAAAAGCAAATGAGACAATTTCACACAAAACTCCAGAAATGGGCTGGACAAATCGGCACCCTTAACTTTAATATTTGGATGCACATCCTTTGACAAATTAACTGAAATCAATCGCTTCCTATAAGCATCAATAAGTTTCCTACACTCTCACCCAGCGTTTGCACCACTCGTCCTTTGCAAACTACTCCAGCTCTCTCATATTGGAAGAGCACCTTTTCCCAACGGCAAATGTAAGATCTCTCCACAGGTGTTCAATGGGATTTAAATCTGGACTCATTGCTGGACACTTCAGAATCTCCAGCACTTTGTTGCCGTCCATTTCTGGGTGATTTCTGAAGTGTGTTTGGGTAGTATGAAGTATGATAGTTCACGCTGACACTGCTGCACCCTGAGCCTACAGGACAGCTTGAATTTCTTTGGAACTTGTTTGGGGTTTTATTTTGGCTGTTTATCCACCATCCGGACTATCCTGCATTGCAACCTTTCATCCATTTTTCTCTTTCGTCCACATCCAGGGAGATTAGCTGCAGTGCCATGGGTTGCAAACTTCTTGATAATGTTGTGTACTGTAGACAAAGGAACATCTAGAGATGGACTTGTAACTTTGAGATTGTTTATATTTTTCCACAATTTTGGTTCTCAAGTCCTCAGACAGTTCTTCTCCTCTTTCTGATATCCATGCTTAGTGTGGCACATACAGACACACAATATAAAGACTAAGTCAACTTCTCTTCTGCTTTAGGTGTGATTTTTATTTTGCCCACACCTGTTACTTGCCCCAGGTGAGTTTAAAGGAACATCACATGTTTGAGACAATCTTATTTATCCACAATTTTGTCCAGCCCATTTTTGGATTTTTAATGAAATTATGTCAAATTTGCATTTCTTCTTCCTTTTTTGTTTTGTTCCAATACACACAAAGGGAATAAACATGTATATAGCAAAACATGTGTAAATGCAATAATTTTCTGTGAGCAATACTTGATTTCTTTAATTTCTGGAAAAATGCTGTAGTATTGGAAAGCTAAACTCCAGCCCGCAATTTTTGTTTCCTCGCTGATCCCAAAAATGATCTGCTGCATGACTCACTAATATAATTCAAAGTGTGATCTTTGCGATCCATTGAACCACTAATATTTGTCGTGTTTTCAGCCCAAGCTAATTTGATGATGCTTAAATGTTTTGCAAAAAAAAAAAAAAAGTTCAGGATCGATATAAAACTCTAGTGTTCTTGACTCAACTTGAAAAACGCTGTAAGCATCTATATAAAGGGCCAGCTGACCACACAGCTGATCACGCATGAATCACTCACAAATCACGCACAGATTAGGTTTGTGCGTCGAGAAATTGACCAAAGTATTCCACGAACATTCAACGCATGAATGACTGACAGAGCACATCCAAACACACGCTTCGCGAACGTCCCACGTACAAGCACTTTCAGAATCCACATTGTCAGTGGATGTCAGTGGAATGAACGTGATACGCGCGCGGTTCATGCGTGATATGAAGGTGGGGCGTCAGTGGACGGACGTGAACGTGCGCGGTTTCGAACCAGTTCCGACGCATAAGCACTGACGGCCGACACGTGTCCCGCACATAGTCACGCATACTCGACGCATAAACTACGCACGCCGACTCATGAATAACGCAACATTTTGAACCATTCAAAACTCAAAATCATAAACAAACCGCCTTCGACGCACATTCACTTACAATCACTGATGGTCCACGTTCGTTCCACCGACGAATTACGCATACGGCGCACACTCCGCGCAGAAACTCGTAATTCGTGCGTGGTTCATGCGTTTTCGTGTGACTGGCCCTTAAGGAGAAACTTCCTAAATTATTGCATAATACTTCCAAGCTTAACAGGTCATTTAAATTTGTCCACTGTAGATGAATCAAAATGAAACAGATCCATAAAGACTAATTCCATGAAATGATCCCAACAGGTTGTATGTATGAAGCTCCTGACAGAAGCTCTTCTTGCAGGGTTGTGCTGTGCTGGAAACTCACTTTGGTGGTGTTCAGTTTGCTGTGGTGGAGCTGAAGCACTTTCAGGGCCGCCTGCAGGTTTGGTTGTGGCTCGCATAACTCCATCTTGATGGGCCCGAGGAAGTGCACGTCCGGAGGAGACAGGTACATGCGCAGGAGGGACAGATACACCTACAGACAGACAGACAGACAGACAGACAGACAGACAGCTGCCGTTAGCAAACAAAGATGCATTACATTTACATTTGGCTGCATTCACACAGGGTTTGGGTTCTCAGTCACTCGAATGCTGAGTCAAGCATCTTATATTTGAGAGTGACTACGGTAAATAATAAAGATTCTTATCATCACAACTGACACAACTAAATAAATGAGTCTTATTTCCACAATTTGTTTTACATTTTATCCTTTTAAACTCATTTGCAACCTATACTTTTCTCCTTCCAACCCACTGGCTTCCAAAACTGTGGTAAACTTTGTTTAATGATAGTATTAAACTACTATATATACACACTAGATAAAGGGTGAATAGTTTGTTAGTCCTTTGTTAGTAAATTACAATGAAACAAGTACATTTAACTAGTTATGTACTTTTTCAATATTTCGAGAAAATGGAATCACTAATTTACTATAATTTGCATTCTGAAAATGCAACAAAAATACAACTATCAAACTTTAAAAACATGCATTCAAAACACATAAAATGTACACTATATAATTAGTCTCTAAATACAATGTAATGATTTAGAGAGTGTACTAGCTATTGTGTCTGACACAGTTCTGTATTTCCAGCAAAGCTAATTATGAGTGTCCATCAGGACTCTAATACCGGTAATGCATCACATATTCAGCATTAATATTAATTGTATTCTTACTGTCACTAACACTAAGTACATGATGGTTACTGGTGGGTTTCACAGCAAAATAATGAAAAACATGCCACAAATATTGCTGCAATGCTTGAGAAAAGCACTCACGTCTTTATTTCCGTTTGCTGCTGGATCATAATGGCTGTGGCAGTACCTGAGGAACATTAGAGGAGGTTATGAGTGACGGCAGCTTGATCCTTACAATGCAACAGTCAACAACAAAAATGCAATGCACTTTTACTATATATATATATATATATATATATATATATATATATATATATATATATATATATATATATATATATTCACATAGAAAACATCTGTTCCCTTTCAGGGAACTCGAGCTGTGTCGAAGCACTAGGGGAAATAGCCTTGCGTGAGTCACGTGAAGATCTATGCAACCAATGAGAAGCGAACGCGTGTGAATGCGTCACTGCCGGCCGCAGCCGGTGACGTCATGAGGAAGAGCATAAAGCGCGTCTGAAACCGGGGCGCGTCAGCTCTGAATGCCTTCAGCGTGCTGTGTCTGTGCGAGAGTGGTTTTTGAGACTGTGATAGCTTAAAAAAATCAGAGAATGAGTGTGAAAAGTGTGGCGAGACATGAACAGAGTTTCAGACCGTGTGTTTATCCCTGTCCTCGTTTTATAACGGGCAGGGATACACATGTTATGTGTGTTATCTGTTTAGGAGTGGAACATGCACGGTCGGCTCTTGAGGGCGCCGGCTGTAAAGACTGTGAGCAGTTTTCTCTGCATGTTCTCCGCTCCCGCCTGGCGGTCTGTAACGAGGCCGCCCAGGCTAGTGTTCCCCGGGGTTCGGGACCTGCAGCGGCCGAGGCTTTGCGGCGCTCTCAGTGGCGCTCTCACAAATGGATCTCGCTGAGGCTGCTGGGGTGGGTCCGTCCTTACCTCAGCCCTCACGAGACCAAACGGGTTCCAGTCACGGACACTCCTCAGGAGATGTTCGTGCTGTGACTCCAACATTAGCTTTGTCGAGTTCCGATAGTGAGATGGACTTAGCTAGTGTTGACCCGGCAGAGGAGGCTTCGCCACTCTCCTCGCCGGCGTTCGAAGAGCTAGTTGAGGTTGTGGCGCGAGCTGTCTCTCGTCTGGGTATTGAATGGACGGCGGAGACCAGAAGCGCCCGTCCTAAAAGAAGTATGTTGGACGAGCGTTATCTGCCGGCTCGCGTCACTCCCCCGCGCCGAGCTATGCCTTTCCTTCCCGATTTGCATGCCGAGGTATCCAGATCGTGGGAAAGGCCAGCCTCTGAGAGAGTTCATACACGAAACAGTTCGATGTATACGAATCTCGCAGGGGCTCAAAGCTATTGCTATGGGGGGATGCAGAAGGTGGATGAGGCGCTTGCGAGCTACCTTGTGCCCCAATCTGCGTCCTCCATTAAAGCTCCGGCGCTCCCCTCCAAGCCGATGCGCGTCACGTCGTCTTTGGTGGGGAGAGCTTACTCAGCCTCTAGTCAAGCCGCAGCGTGCCTGCACACCACGGCTCTGCTGCAGGCTTATCAGGCTGAGTTGCTGGGGGACCTCAACGAGGGCGGTGGTATCGGTCCGGAGGCAGTGGCAGAGCTGCGCCGGACCGTGGATCTGTCTCTCCGGGCCACTAGGGAGACGGCCTACTCTGTCGGTCGCTCCATGGCAGCTCTGGTGGCTACGGAGAGACATCTTTGGCTCAATTTGTCTTCCATCAAAGATAGGGACAAATTTGTTTTGCTGGACGCCCCTCTGTCCCCTTCGGGCTTGTTCGGCGACGCCGTAAAAAGCGTTGTCGACAAGTTTCAGAAGGCTGCACGACAGCAGGTGGCGTTCAGTAAAGTTATTCCCCGCCGCCCTCCACGTGAGACCGCCAGTCAAAGGGGGTCTCAAAGCTCTTCACACAGGGCCGCTCAAAAACGAAGTGTCGCCACCCGTCTTCCTCCGGTTAATCCCGGGGGGTCGGGTCGACAGGCTCAAGCCTCTGGCAAGAGGGGCGATCTGAGGGTTGTCCTGAGCGCTAAGAAGGCTAAGAGCAAGCGGCCCTGACGCCAAGCCGCAACAAGGTGGTGTATCCCTGGAGCAGCTGACCAGTCAGCCCGCCATGGGAAAACCACCCCCTCCGAGGAGGGTCCTAGAGCACTCCACCCGGGAATCCGGAAATCCCGGCCCAGTGGTGGACATGCTATCAGCACCAGAGGCCAGCCCCGGGAGGCTGGTTCCCCTAGTAGAGTTCCGGGATGCGTGGTCACTGCTACCCGGTATCTCTCAGTGGGTCCTGCGCACGGTCACCTTAGGGTACGCCATTCAGTTCGGGGTCTCACCACCCCGGTTCTCGGGGGTCCTACAGTCTGCTGTAGGCCCTCAGCAGGCTCTGGTCATGGAACAAGAAGTAGACACTTTGCTGGCGAAAGGGGCCATCGAGCATGTACCCCTCGCAAAGAGCAAGTCCGGGTTCTACAGCCGGTACTTCATAGTTCCCAAGAAGGATGGAGGGTTGCGGCCCATTCTGGATTTACGTCTCTTGAATCGTGCGGTCAAGCGTCTAAAGTTCAAAATGCTAACGCTCAAACAGATCGTAGTGCAGATCAGATCCGAGGATTGGTTTGTCACAGTCGACCTCAAGGACGCTTATTTCCATGTCTCCATCCTTCCGCAACACAGGAAGTTCCTGAGGTTCGCCTTTGGGGGAAAGGCGTACCAGTATCGGGTGCTTCCATTCGGCCTAGCGCTCTCACCCCGCACGTTCACGAAAGTCGTGGACGCTGCTCTAGCTCCCCTGCGGTCACGGGGCATCCGTGTCTTAAACTATATAGACGACTGGCTTATTCTGGCCCAGTCGCCGCAGTTGGCGGAGCAACATCGAGATGTAGTGCTCGCACACATAAAGGAGCTGGGGTTGAGGCTGAACGCCAAGAAGAGTGTCCTTTCTCCTGCTCAGAGAACCACCTTCTTGGGAGTCGTCTGGGACTCAGTAGCGATGTCGGCCCGGCTTTCCCCCGGGCGCATCCAAGTTATCTGTTCAGCCGTCAAGAGCATCAAGTTAGGCCAGCCACTCACTGTCAGACACTTCCAGAGGGTGTTAGGGCTCATGGCAGCGGCATCCTGCGTCATCCCGTTGGGCCTGCTGCACATGAGACCCCTGCAGTGGTGGCTAAAGACCAAGGGGTTTTCCCCGAAAGGGAACCCGCTTCGCATTATCAAGGTCACGGGGCGATGCCTACGCGCCTTGAGTATGTGGAAGAATCCTTGGTTTCTGTCTCAAGGCCCAGTGCTAGGGGCTCTGGCTCGGAGAGTCTCTCTCTCGACAGATGCCTCCCTCTCGGGCTGGGGGGCGGTCTTGAGGGACCGCTCCTCACAAGGTCTATGGAACAGTCGGCACCAGACCTGGCACATAAACATGTTAGAGTTACTGGCGATCCGCAAAGCACTCTGTGCGTTCCTACCGGACCTTCGCGACCACCATGTCACTGTTTTCACCGACAGCATGACTGCGGTTGCGTATATCAAATCACCAGGGGGGTCTGCGTTCGCGACCACTTTACAAGATGGCGCGACAGATCCTCCTCTGGGCCCAGGGAAAGCTGCTCTCTATCCGGGCGGCCTACATCCCGGGGGTCCAGAATGTGGGAGCAGACGCCCTGTCGAGACAGGGGGCGAGACCAGGGGAATGGCGACTCCACCCCGAGGTGGTGGAGCAAATTTGGGAAAGGTACGGAAAGGCACAGGTCGACCTGTTTGCCTCGGTAGAAAACTCCCATTGCCCTCTGTGGTTTTCACTCACACATCCAGCGCCTCTGGGGCGGGATGCCGTGACACAGGCGTGGCCGAGGTTACGCCTGTATGCTTTTCCCCCGATCGCTCTGCTCCCGGGAGTTCTGGCCAAGGTGCGCCGGGACAAGGTCCGTCTCACGCTAGTGGCCCCCCACTGGCCGTCCAGAATATGGTTCGCGGACCTTGTGTCCCTCCTCGACGGGGTCCCCTGGGAGATCCCGATCAGGAGGGACCTTCTGTCCCAGGCGGAAGGTTGCATTCTTCACCCGCAACCAGGGCTGTTGAAACTGTGGGTCTGGCCCCTGAGGGGGCCCAGCTCATAGAGGCCGGTCTCTCAGCCGAGGTTGTTGAGACCATCCTTCAGTCCAGAGCTCCCTCCACGAGGAAACTCTACGCCTTGAAGTGGAAGCTCTTCACTTCTTGGTGTAGTGAAAGGCAGGTGAACCCAGTAACCTGTCAAATTGGCAAAGTACTGGAGTTCCTGCAAGAAAGATTTGTGGCAGGGCTGTCCCCCTCCACCTTGAAGGTCTACGTGGCTGCTATAGCGGCTTGCCACGTACCTCTGGGTGGGGTGTCCTTGGGCAGGGACCCCCTAGTCACTCGTTTCCTCCGTGGTACACTAAGGCTGAGACCTGCGGCCCAGACCAGGGTGCCTGCCTGGGACTTGTCCGTGGTACTCCTAGGCTTGTCCCAGCCACCCTTTGAACCTCTAGAGGGTATCTCTATCAAGTACCTCTCGCTAAAAACCCTTCTTTTGCTGGCAATCACTTCGCTTAAGAGGGTCGGGGACCTTCAGGCCCTTTCAGTGGCCCCTTCATGTCTTGAGTTTGCGCCCGGGATGGCGAAAGCTTTCCTCCACCCGAGGCCAGGCTACGTCCCCAAGGTTCCCACTAATGTGGCTCGGTCTATCACGCTGCAGGCCTTCTGCCCTCCCCCATTTGACGATCATGAGCAGGAGCACAAGAACAAGGTCTGTCCAGTGCGAGCACTGGACGCTTACGTTCACGAGACTGCCACTTGGCGTAAGTCGGACCAACTGTTCGTTTGCTTTGGGGCCCCTGAGGGTGCCCCAGCTTCCAAGCAAACTCTAAGCAGGTGGATAGTCGAGGCTATCTGCCTAGCTTACGAGTCGGCCGGTCATGCTTCTCCTTTGAGGGTCCGAGCCCACTCCACTAGGAGCATGGCGGCATCCAAGGCTCTCCTCTCCGGAGTCTCCTTGTCTGATGTTTGTGCTGCGGCTGGCTGGTCCTCACCGCACACATTCATGAGGTTCTACCAGCTAGACCTCGATGCCGCCCCGGGAACCAGGGTGCTCTCTCAGTGAGCTGGGACACACCCGGATGCTGACCTCGCTGAGGTGGCGTTGGCATAGCGTTCCCCTAGTGCTTCGACACAGCTCGAGTTCCCTGAAAGGGAACGTCTCGGGGTTACGTATGTAACCCTGGTTCCCTGAGGGGAACGAGACGCTGTGTCTTGGCCTCAGCTCCTGGCGCCTCCGGGCCCGCTTCAGGCATTCATGGCTGACGCGCCCCGGTTTCAGACGCGCTTTATGCTCTTCCTCATGACGTCACCGGCTGCGGCCGGCAGTGACGCATTCACACGCGTTCGCTTCTCATTGGTTGCATAGATCTTCACGTGACTCACGCAAGGCTATTTCCCCTAGTGCTTCGACACAGCGTCTCGTTCCCCTCAGGGAACCAGGGTTACATACGTAACCCCGAGACGTTTTACACTGATATAATATTACACTGTTTTACTGTATTTATCATCTAATAAATTCAGCTTTAATCACAGGAATCAATGACAATTTACTATATATTCACATAGAAAACAGCTGTTTTACAGTGATATAATATTACACTGTTTTACTGTATTTATTATCTAATAAATTCAGCTTTAATCACAGGAATAAATGACACTTTACTATATATTCACATAGAAAACATCTGTTTTACACTGATATAATATTACACTGTTTTACTGTATTTATCATCTAATAAATTCAGCTTTAATCACAGGAATCAATGACACTTTACTATATATTCACATAGAAAACAGCTGTTTTACAGTGATATAATATTACACTGTTTTACTGTATTTATCATCTAATAAATTCAGCTTTAATCACAGGAATAAATGACACTTTACTATATATTCACATAGAAAACAGCTGTTTTACACTGATATAATATTACACTATTTTACTGTATTTATCATCTAATAAATTCAGCTTTAATCACAGGAATAAATGACACTTTACTATATATTCACATAGAAAACAGCTGTTTTACACTGATATAATATTACACTGTTTTACTGTATTTATCATCTAATAAATTCAGCTTTAATCACAGGAATAAATGACACTTTACTATATATTCACATAGAAAACATCTGTTTTACACTGATATAATATTACACTGTTTTACTGTATTTATCATCTAATAAATTCAGCTTTAATCACAGGAATAAATGACACTTTACTATATATTCACATAGAAAACAGCTGTTTTACACTGATATAATATTACACTGTTTTACTGTATTTATCATCTAATAAATTCAGCTTTAATCACAGGAATAAATGACACTTTACTATATATTCACATAGTAAACAGCTGTTTTACACTGATATAATATTACACTGTTTTACTGTATTTATCATCTAATAAATTCAGCTTTAATCACAGGAATAAATGACACTTTACTATATATTCACATAGTAAACAGCTGTTTTACACTGATATAATATTACACTATATTACTGTTTTGTTGTTAACAAAACTTGCTCCAGAGGTGGAGGAAATTTATTTTATTATTAAATTTATTATTATTATTATTTTACATTTATTTATTTTTCAATAATAGTGTGCACTGATGAACGGGGCAGGAACATGTTTTTATAAAGAGTCCATACTGGCGTGATGATGTATATCATTAAAGGAGGATACTCACTCTTCAGCCATACGCGTGTCTTTCAGAATGTGAACGTATATGAAGAGAGCCTGCTCGTGCTTCCCCATGCGACCCAAGAGCAGAGCCCTCTCCTCCAGCAGACCTGAGGGAGGACAGAAGAGTGTGTGTGTCAGCCGCTGAAGCTCTAGCGCTTACAGTGAAGTGTCTGACCTCTGACCTCACCATCAAACGGGAAATCACTGATGAGCCTCTCAGGCTCGTAGCTGCTGGAAACTTCCAGAAACGACAGAAGCTTGTTCCTGAATTCGCCCAGCTCTCCCTCCTCCTTTCCTGCAGCTACAGCCGAATCCCCTGCACACAGCCATACAACGCGTTATTGTCATTGGGCTTGTTAACACTAGATAATACATTAGCTAAAATGAACTAACAATGAGCAATATGTGTTTTCGGCATTTAATATAAATATAACCTTATTCACCTTAAAATTACGCTTTTAAAACATTAAATTATTGAATGTTACAGAACGCCTCAGAGACAACGCTGGGTCAACCTCAGTCAGTCACCACATTATAGTTTTTACCCAGGTTAGAAATGGGGTTTCCACTTCTGTGACGCCACTATATATAAATGGCATTATGAATGTTATAACAAAAACAATGTAAAAAAAAACTAAGACGAGAGCATTGTCATGGCTACATCAACATTACGTTTGTGGAAACGTAAATCTGCGTATCATCAGCGTAACAGTGGAATTTAATACCAAATTTGGAGAAAATTTTACCAAGTGGGAGAAGGTAGATTAGGAACAATAAGGGACCGAGGACAGAACCTTGGGGGACACCACAGCTAACCGAAGAGGGTAGGGATTGAAATTTTTTTAGTTGGACAAACTTTGTACAGTTAGAAAGGTATGAAGTGAACCAGGTGTGAGGAATACCAGTGATACCAGTAGCGGACAGACGGTTCAACTGAATATTGTGTGAGATGGAGTCAAAAGCAGCACTCAAATCAAGCAAAACAAGAATGGATAAGGATCCTCCATCAGCAGCAATTAGCAGATCATTAGTCACTCTCAGTAAGGCAGTTTCTGTACTATGCTTGGGACGAAACCCTGACTGAAAACACTCATATAACTTATTATGACTAAGGTGAGCATGGACCTGTGCTGCCATTACTTTTTCAAGAACTTTAGAAATAAAAGGAAGATTTGAGAAGCATTCATGCCAATCAGAGCGTTTCTCTTAAAGAAGATTTTCTGCCGGTGTTTTCCGTGATGGAGCACAAAGCACAGACGCACCAAAGATCTGTGACACGAGTAAACTTCCCGCTCTCCTAAATCTGCCATCAACCCTTCTCACTGATGAACTGACACAAATCCAAACACGGATCTTACTGTGTGACACTACTCTCTTTGGTGTTTTTAATAGAAAAACATGCATGTAATTTGGGATTACTACTAGGGATTTAACCCTTTTGATAATTAGGTTTTTCATAATGTGTGTTAATTCATAAGATAAAGAACTTATAATAAAACAGATGAGGTAAAATGAGCTATGCATATGAGAGGACATCCTGAAAATATAGGTGAAAGTGCAATACTTCGGATGAAATGAACAAAATGTATTCAGCAAATGACAACAATTATTGCAATTATCATTCTGAGCAAAATAATCGTGATTATCAATCTAAATTTGAGTTAATTTAGAAAATACTAAAACTACAGTAAAATTCCCAGACGTTTAGTCGACTAAAACTTGACAAGGTTGACTATTTATAATTAAAAGAAAAGTAGCTGACCGGACTTTGTGTTACTGACCTTCAGCCAGGGAGTTGAGGTACACTTTCATGAGGCCTTGCACCTTCTCCAGGTACAGCTGGATCAGCACATTGTGGAACTCGGGCCGCGTCTCCTCCCACATGTAGATGATGTGCTCCAGGTATGGGATGGCCAGCTCCTTGAAGCCCTCCTTCAGGAAGTTCAACACCTTCTCCCTCGGCAGAGTCTCCACCTCCGTCAGGTCCTCCGTGAAGATCTGACAGCAGCAGAATCAAACCCCAGCTCCTCAAAACCACCACAGAAGACACAGACACACAACCAGACCACGCATTTCTCTCACCTTCAGTCCATCCTCGGGACAGATCTTCAGAACCCACGGAGAAAACTCAAAAATGATGCCCAGGTTCTCCAAGCCTGCGCAGAGAGACAGCAGTGAGCCGGAGACAGTCGTCTCACAACACAGAACACAGCGCTGGGTCAGAGCGCAGACCGGGACTCATCCATCGTCCCGGGGTTTTGCTGCTTCTACACTGCATTTCTGGATATGATGCAAACTGAGATTGCAACTTAAAATGCTATTTAAAGATTAAAGTGCTTGTTTGTAGCACTGCATCATTTGGTGATTATAAACCATTTTTAATAAATAAAAAACAAAAGCAAGTATATAGTGATATAATCAAATGAAACATCACCATGGCAATATTTTATTGTAAAACGAAAAATAAAGGATTTAGGGAAAGTTACATAATAATTGTATTTTACATTTCAGCTGTAGAATTACAATACTAATATGTATTCATTTAAATCTTGTCATATAAACCATATAACCATCAAAATTGTGTTGGAAAAGCACAGGAGGCTGACAGCGGTTAATTAATTAATTATACATTTTTCACCAAATGAGCAAAACACACAGTTTTGAGTTTAATGTTGTGTAAGTGTCCGGTTAACTCACGTTATTAAACACGTTTATTTTTCTGGTATATTCTGCATACCATGACAGTGTTTTTTGGGTGCGTTTAGACTACAGCAGGTGATGTGCAGTGCATGAGTGTGGGATCTCACCCAGCCTCTGAAGATACTGCACTGTCCTCTCATGACCCTTCAGAGGAGAGTTGGCTTTAGTGGACTGATCCAGCAGAACCTGCAGAGCTGCACAATCACACGACACACAGTCAGCAGACACACTGCACAACATACAGAGCAATACAAATCATCGGGTTTGAGGGGACTTCTTCAATTCATTTTGAATGCTGTGTTTATATAAAGGGTTATTAGGCTCGGTGCGGATCGACACAGCCTGGTCCTCATCAGCTTTCTCTTCCGCAAGGCACGACATCAACAAAACATCTCTATAAACACGGGCTGATCTGAGCCTGCAAACGATGTTCAGATGTTTTCCAGAGGGATGAGCAGCACGCCGGACACACACAGACTCCTAACGGAGAGAGAAGAGAGCGCGCACCTTTCTGATGAAGGCCTTTCTTCTCGTAGAGGATGATGAGCTCGCTGTATTTATGAGCTTTCTTCAGCACGTACTCGCTCTCCTCTATGTGACAGTGGTTGTTCTCCAGGCGCAGGAGCGGCGACACCAAAGCCACGTTGGTCTGAGGATTCAAAAACACACAAGTGTGTGGAGTTAAACTGGCTTCACCTGTAGTCTACTTCAGGCATCATACCGATACTGACAGTAAAACACTCATCAGAATATTTAAGACAGAAGAAAACAGTGTTTACTGGCGGCATTTTGTAATGAATATGAGCTTTCCAACAGTTTGAAGGGAAATACTGGCACAATTATCTAAAGAACTAATCACACCTTACAATCTTTCATGAGCTTATCATAATATTCAATGTTAACTTTGGCTTACTGAAGAAAATAGAAATTGGTAACAGACTCTGAAAAGTCGCAAAATTTCTTAATTTAGAAAAGTATTAATAGCAGAAGCCACAAATGATGACAGCAAGAGTAACCGTGTTGAGCTGTGCAACAATGACTCGTGTTCTGTCCATAAAGCCATCCAAACACTTGCTCTCACTTGTGTAATAAAACACATAATATATTAAAGCATCTTTGCTGTTTCTAGGGAAGTAAAGGTTATCTGTGATGATGAAGTCACGACTCAACTAAACGCTTCACTCAGGGTGGTGTGTTTGGGATATGTTAATGTGCAGCTGACGAAGGCTTAGAGCCGGTCTTACGTGCAGGTAACACTTGAGCAGGGTGGTGTCGATGATCTGGAGCAGCTTCTTGCGGCTCTTGATGGTGGGGGTTCCCTCCACGAGGGGGGAGGTGGTGGACGGGTCCGAGTCATTCAGCTGCTTCACTAAATGACTGCGTTTCTGTCAGAAACACACAGAGGAAACTGTGACGGCTGACAGCCGAGCGCCTGCACGCACGAGTGAAGCACGGATACCTGCGTCAGGTAGTCTATGAGGGCCAGGTGGGCTTTCTCCAGCTCGGCTCCGGACAGCGCGGGCAGAGGGTTGGGGTAGTGCAGCTGCTTGCGGTAGTCCGAGGGGAGCAGGTCAGGATACAGCCCGATAACATGAGTGGGATCTGCAGCAGACCACAGCACATCAGTCACAAAAACCAGCTGTGTGATCTCAAGAGTAACTGAGACATGGCTTTAATATAATAAACCACTTATCTATTCATTAAACACAGCTTTAGAGAGCACAGTGCTTTCAAACTAATCCACAAATATCATAATGCATTTGAACTTTGATTACAATTATTTATGAAAAGATATAATGCATTATAACGTACATTATTAATATCTTGATAATGTATTATACATATGGGCTTTAAGCGCAGCGTTTACGCTTTTACTGGTCTTGAACAAGGTCATTTCTAACAGGAGTTTAAATGGGACTGGAAAGGTTTTCGGGGACATTAAATGTCATCAATCTCATCTCACTCTCTAAACAATCACAACTCTAGCTTTCAGAGAACATGTTCTTTAAAGAAACACCGGTGTTGAGGCTTAACGCTGAATTCATGTGACCGGTGTGTAAAGTTAGCAGTCCCGAACTTTAGCTTTTTACGTCTGGTGACTGAATATGGGCTTCAAAACCTCCTTTATGAAGATTACCATGATGGATAGTGCGTGTATGAATGTGTCTCAAAGCCTATTTGCGTCTGTGTTTGGTGAGGGACCCGGAGTGATGCACACTCATCCGTGTGTGAGTGTGCGGTTGACTGATCTGGCTGTGCTGGGGCAACGGCACTCTCTAGCGGCCCGTCCCACGCAGCTCAGCTCAAACTCCAGTCCGGCCTCTATCTCTGAGAGCTGCACGAACACACCTGTGCCTAGCTTAGCAAAGCCCTGCATGGAGTCGTCAAAGCGCTTCTGACAGAACAGGTTGAAGGCGTACAGGTTCTGAATGTGATGGATCTGTTGTCTCTTGTCTGCATCCGAATCATCCTTCATTTTCTGGGGAGAGATGAGACAAAGACACGGTCAGCATAGGGGATAGCTTGTGCTCTTTGCTGGATGTTAAATGAGTTTCTCACCGCCAGCTGAAGCGCCAGCTCGAACTGTTTGTCCTGCAGCAGCTGCCGGATCTGGCTGGCTATGGAGACCGGCACCAGACGCCACACGAAATGATTGCTAGCGACGTACACCACACTTGACCTGTGAAAGCAAAGAGGGAGAGCAGCAGGACATTAGCCTCTGTTGATGGGTTACTTCAGGTCTACCAGCCCTTTCAATGCAGTCCAAACTCTATCACGTGGGCGGAGGAGTGTATGTGACAGTGGCAGCAGACGTCTCACCCGGCGGAGGTGATGAAGCGCGGTCTCTGCAGCTCGACGCTCTGCACCAGCAGCCGGGGCTCCAGCGTGCGGATCTCCACGTACCGCGGCAGCACTGCGATGATGTAGGGCGGCTGGTGCTCTGACCAAACACACGGCACAACAGCAGAGTAAACACACACACACACACACACACATGCTATAAAGAGCTGATATCATCACTGATAGCTTAAAATCAGCACAAACACTCAAAGAGCAGCCATGCAAAGAGCAGGTCAGTGGATTCTGTGCATGTTGGGGTTCCTGGTGTGGAAATCAGGAGATTTATTGCTGCATTGCTCATAAGCTACATTGTATTTCAATGACTCGAACTGTTGCATCATCACTCAGAACAGATGCTGCTGGTCAGGAGTCTGACGGGTCACATGTATCTGAAGCGGATCGGGGCACTGACGCACAGCTCAAAGCTGCTCTGACACATTGTTGCGAGATTAAAGATAATGCACTCGATAAAAGAGAAGGAACGATCTTTCTTGCAAGACAAAAAACATTAGTAGAGCGCTACAATAATTGATACAAAAAACATGAGGGTGGAGAGGCTTCTGTTGTTGAGGATAAAGGAGAAGCAGATGTCACGAGATTGGCATTTCGTTAAAAGGTCTGCGCCAAGTGAAAGCGGGGGTAGTCAGGTGGAAAAAAGTAAGAAAAGTGATCAAAAGTAAAGAATAAAAAAATCAAAACAATAATATAAAATAGAAAAGTAAAAAAAAATACGTAAGCTATGTTAATTTAAGTTATGTAGTGTTTGTGTAAGGTACGATACACAACCCCCTCCCTCCCTCTTCCGCACCTGCGGCTACTGTCAATAAAAACGTATAATTAAAACCACATTTTATTTGATATCACACGAATCCTTATACTGTACATGTACTATAATTGTGTGTGTGTGTGTGTATATACCAATAAAAACATATTTCCCCCCCATTGTTACGGTTCTGGAACGAATTAATTTGTTTTCTATTATTTCTTATGGGAAAACATGATTTGAGATACGAGCAATTTGAGTTACGAGCTCCGTCCTGGAACGGATTATGCTCGTATCTCGAGGTATTACTGGATTGTTATAATTAAACAGTTCATCGAGTGAAGCTTCATTGTTACGCAGGTTTTGCTTCCAGTTTGTTTTATTATGTCATGTACAGTAAGCTGGAGGAGATTTGATTGTTCCCGACTCTGGAAGTAACATTTGACAAGAGGTTCACCTGCTTTGTGACTCATTATTGGCTGGGTTATTTGATCTGGGCGATGTGCTGTTGACTGACCCGTTTGACCACGAGGACTTGAGGAACTAGCGTCTTACCCATTGCAACAGGGATGTCGGTCCAGTTCAGCGCACATTTCTGAGTGCAGACGCCTTCTTCATTCAAAACCACCGTGAGGTCATCCTGACCCACCGCCACCTTCCCATCAGCCAGCGGGGCCACCAGCGGCTCCAGCTGCTTCCCTGTGGGGAACAACTCCTTGAGTGAGCCGCGGCCGTCCATCTGCAGACAAAACCCTAGAGTGAGAGAGCATCATAACGTGATAGATCACGCTGCAGAACACAGGAGAGCACTCCCGTCTGCCCATCACTCACTCACTCACACACACACACACAACTGGACAGCAGGAAGTCCAAACCAGGTTTTTATCAGTCCAACAGGAAACAAAGTGTGATTTGAGAAGGTAGCGGGCCACTGATGACACTTGTGAGGAAAAGTTCAACATTGGTTTAATGTTAAGTTCGATTAGAGTCACTGGATCTGAAGGCCAGCATGAAGGTGTTGGATAAATGGATAAATGGATAAATGGTCACGAGTGACTCTTAACTTACCCGGATCAGATAGTAGTCTCGTTTGAAGCCCACGCAGATGGAGTTCTCACACCAAGCCATGGACTTGGGAACGTCCGGAGCAGCAACATCTCCCTGCAGTGGCCAAACAACACTTACTGTTACGCTTCAGCAGAAACATGCGTCTGCTTCTGTGTTTCCTGCGTATGCTGATTCATGCAACCTGCAGCTCGTGGAAATCCCTGTCCTTCCAGTAATACAGCTGAATCTTCCTCTTGACTGCAACACACATGCGCAGCGTGGCCTCACCCGAGCTGGACTTCTGCAGAGAGAGAGAGACAGAGACAGAGGGAGAGAGGGAGGGAGAGAGAGAGAGAGGGAGAGATAGAGAGAGAGAGAGAGAGAGGGAGAGATAGAGGGAGGGAGAGATAGAGGGAGGGAGGGAGGGAGAGAGAGAGAGATAGAGAGACAGAGAGACAGAGGGAGAGAGGGAGGGAGGGAGAGAGGGAGAGAGGGAGGGAGGGAGGGAGGGAGGGAGGGAGGGAGGGAGGGAGAGAGAGAGAGAGATAGAGCAACAGAGTTATGAAATAACTGTTAGTCTCTTGTGTTTTGGCAAGAGTCCTTTGATTGATTTCATCAGTTTAAATGACTGATAAAGAACATCTGACTGCACATGATTCTCTACACAGCAGAAATCTCCGGTCATTAGCATCAACACGGTTATTTAGAAGTTGAGGAAATACTGTGCAGTTTCAAAGCTGCGCTGAAATTGCAGCTGATTTTCCGCAGTGAATGAACAGAAACAAATAAATAACGCTCAGCTGACACACACACACACACACACACACACACACACACACACACACTCAAGATGAAGAACACATTCCTCGCATTCTGACGCTCTGCAAGCTAATGTTATTTTCAGTCTCTCCCGCATGCGTGACAGGCTCATTCCACACGCGCCGTTCTCTGGCTCGGCTCCAATGAAAGCTGGTTTGGACTAACGAGGAAGTTTTCAGTTGCAAAACTTACAGGAAATTCTTATCGTATGACGATCTCTTATAGCAAAAGCTCAGGAAAAATGAGATTTCTCAGATAAAGGCCCTTTTCAAATAAACTAAACGCTGGGATCCTCCTGAAGTCGTGCGGAGTGAGCGGTTTACGCCGGATCTCCATTAAACTCCAGCTCTGGTTTCTGCGCCTCCAGTGAAGACGAGTCAGTGACTGCATGAGGACGAGTCCCCGTGGGACGTCACCGGTCACCAACACCAGACCCGGCTGCTTCTGGGGCTTGACTGAATCAATGCTTGGTTTGTAATGAGGAGGAAGCTCTGAAACAAGATGCTTCGATGGTAAAAAGCCCTCCATATCAAAAGATCAGGGCCAAGACTCCTCTAACACTCAACCAGTGCATCTTCCACTCACAGTCAATCATCATCTGCTTCTGCAGCTTAATGAGCAGAAGCATGAGTCATGTTTCCATCCACAAATTTAAGACCTCTTTAAACTAGAATTAGGAATTTGCTCGTCCCGTTTAAGATATGTAAGTCTTTCAGGAGCCGGTGTGAGTATTGGGCTTCATCGCATTTCATGAGGAATTATCAAGTTAAGTTAAGCTGAGTCTGGAGTTGTGTCACACGCAGTCACGGCACAGGTGTGTGTGTGTGTGTGTGTGTGTGTGTGTGTGTGTGTGTGTGTGTGTGTGTGTGTGTGGGCGTTCTCACACACCTGCAGGTCACAGGCGAACAGCGTGGCTCCTCGGGCTTTGGACACCACCGTTATCTGCTGGAACGTCAGCAGGTCATGGACGTGGATGTTATTCTCTGAAACGAGAACACAACGGCACTGCTGAAAACAAACTTATACACACACACGCGCGATGAGTTGGCAGCTCTGGGGAAATAATACTCACCCAAAAGACTAACCAAGATCTTGTACTGGGACACCACAAACAGCTGAAAGAGGAAACAGATGCACAGAAGTCAATCTTTTCTCTAAACACAGTTCACCGCTGTCAGTCTGTCATTATTTCATGTAAAAGAGGGAGATCTTCCTGCCGCTAGCCCATAATCATCACATTTAGAGTGACCACAGATGACAAACTCCTCAAAGGACTAAAGAACATCACCAACAAACACTTCTGGGCTCTTTCCTGCATCCTCTGAGGTCCTGCGACAGCTCAAACTCCTCGAACAGGACAGCGGCGTGTGAATAAAGACCCGTGTGAATGTGAGGCACAGCTCTGTCGGTGCGTACCTGCTGAATCTTCTTCGAGAAGTTTTTATTGGACTTCTCTAACGTTACTTCAAACCTGTTGGTACCTGCAATCAAAAACATGATCAACTCAACTGCGAGTGAATTCCACACATAATCAGTGCGCACTATAACAGAGCTGCGAACAACACCGCGCACCTGCGTCTTTCATGATCCTGTACAGGAGCAGATGACCCGGCTTGGTCCCGACGAGCAGCCAATCATCTGCAAGCACAGCATGAGCATCATCTACAGCACACACTCCCAGAGCAGCTCACGGTGGTGTGTGAGGAACACCAGAACAGATCTACAGTAACCTCAACTCTTATGCACGCAAACACTTAACAGTAATGCATAATAAAACTGTGTTTACCCAACATTAGCTATCATTAACTGTCCATTACAGTGTGTTAGGGAGAGGAGATGAGGAAGAAGAAGAGGATGAAGAGATTAGGAAAAGTAGATGAGATAAGGAAGAGGAGCAGACGAGGAAGAGTAGATGAGGAGAAGAGAAGATGAGGAAGAAAAGGGAGCAGCAGGACTCACCCCAGGCCGCCAGACAGTCGATCTGGAGGGGCAGTTTCTCCAAAATAGGCACTGGCTCATAAGCGTCATGCATGCTGGAGCTGCACTGAACTACACACACACACACACACACACACACTCACTCACTCACTCTCTCAGATCAACACACACACACCAGATCACTGCACAATCCACCGCAAATCCCCACAGATCAACCCGCTCGACTCTGCTCAGATCCCTCAGAACTCTCCATCTCCTGCAGTCACACTGATTTCCTCTTCTGTTGTTGTTGTTGTTGTTGTTGTGTCACGAGCAGTCGGCTAGTTCGCGTCCATGTTTTGTGGTTTAGACTCGCTGACTCGCACACGTGTTTGCTCGCATTGCTGGGTGAGTGTGTGTGGTGTGTGTCGCTGAAAACGAGCTGCTTTCCGCCGGGATTCAGTGTTTGACAGCTAGCGTTGAGCTAAAGCTGCGTACACTTCCGGGACCGAAGCGAGCACGTGACCGCGGGAGCGCGTGCGAGAGTCACGTGTGAAGCGCGCGCGCTATTCTGACACAACACACAACTGTTCAGTTATACAATAGTATTCTACATTTCTGTGTGTATTCTGAGTTTTAATGTTATGATGTTGATGTATGATTATGTATTTAACAATACTGATTAAAACTATTTTTTATGTTATATATTTTGCGTATATTTTCGGGTTGATTTTCACAGAGTCGGTGAGTTTGAAATTAAATTGAAAATTAAATTTATCTTCAATCAAAATAACTTAATCTTTTCTCTGATGACATGTTTATTGGCGCGAGGGCGGGACAATAACCTGCCAATCACACTAGATCCACCAATAGCCAACCACAACCATCCAATCAATTCCTTAAGCCCCGCTCATATTTGATCTTGCCGTTTTAAATGATTCTTACATATTTTGTTCGTATATGTATAGAATACAAGTTGATGAATAAAAACCATCAAAGGAAATAAAAAGCTAACTGTTGGGTATAATGACCAGCGGTCACATGACTTTAAAGTGGATATGAAGCAGTCAGGTGTATCTATAAACTATGGAAGCCCGTTTACACCACAGTTCACAAAAAAAGATTCTTTCGTTTAATTCATAATAATGAGGAACTTTCTCGAAATAATGACTTTAGTATCTCAAAATAACGAGAAACTTTCTCGAAAGGACTTAACTTCTCGTGCTTGTACGCATGCGCAGAGCAGTGGAGCAGAAGGCAGTGGCGCTCTAGCGACACCTGCTGGTCAAAGCGTGTAAATGCGAGATCACAACAAACATGAAACGCTCTTAAACAGCTGTTAAAGTCAGTGTAATATATATAGTGCAATCTCTTGTAAAATAAATTGTAAATTATCAGTATATTTTCCACACTTTTCCATGCGCATAGGAAGGTTTGGAAGTGAAACGGAAGCAGGGCGGTTACCATGGTAACGAAGACCCGGTGAAAACTGTTGCATAAAAAATGCAAAACTTGCACGATTTACAATACTATCGGATAAACGCTGGATTAGGACATTTATTCGTTAAGTGTAACGTCTTCATAAAATGCATGTGTAAATTAATTATTAACACTTTAATTATATTATTGATTAACACACTGACTTTAACAGCTGTTTTACAGAAGGTGTCATGTTTGCTGTGATCTCGCATTTACACACTTTGACCAGCGGATGTCACTAGAACTCCGCTGCCTTCTGCTGCGCTGCTCTGCGCATGCGTACAAGCACGAGAAGTCAAGTTATTACGAGTTTCACTTTATTACAAGATACTAAGTCATTATTATGAGAAATGTTCTTGTTATTTCGAGAAAGTTTCTCATTATTTCGAGATACTAAGTCATTATTTCGAGAAAGTTGTGAGAAATTATTATGTGTGACGTCACAGGTTTTGTTGTATTTCCTGAGGGAAACAGATTTAGTAAAAGACTGACAGAGAAAGATACATTTATTAGTTATTCATGTATTGATTAGATTTAAGCTATAGTATAAATTTGTAACACAGGTGATGTACAGACTAATTGTCTCAGTCATGTCGTGTCTGGTCACTTTCTGCTGCCTCATGTGTGATCCACTGTGTATCCGTTTCGTCAGCCACTCCCTTGCTAGTCTTGTCAGGTGTTGCCCACTATCCAGTATATATAAACCCTTGTGTTTTCCCATGTCTTTGTCGATTGTTGATGTTCCTATGTTGCTGCTTTCAGTGTTCGTTACAGTCATCTGCTGATCAGAGGAGGAAGAGCTGTGCCAAACTTACTTTCTGAAAGGGTGTTTCTGGCTAATTTTCAAGTTAAATTAGCCAACAATATCAATACAGATTGTTTCAAAGCAAAACTATTATGACTTTATCTGCAGCCATTACTAATTCTGAGAGAAAATCAGCAAATTCTTTGATAAAGTCTGTATGGTGCCCTGGTGGCCTGTATAGAATAGCCAGCACAAAAGTTAAACAGGAATTATTACTTGCACTAGATAATTTTACATTGAGGACCATCACTTCAAAATAATTATATTTCAAATTAGACCTTTGAGCAGTACTGATCGTGTTACTATAAATTACAGCAACACCTCCTCCTTTACCTTTCAGATGAGGCTCATGTTTATAACAGTAATCTTGAGGGGTGGACTCATTTAAAGTAATATAATCGGCATTCATTATATAATGTAAAAGGTAAATGTATTTACATGTATAATGTAAAAGTTATTCACATATGGTTGCAGCAACACTTAGTTCAACATTTTTAAATGCAATGTTTAAAAAAATGCTTTATTGGCTGAAATTGCAAAGATGTTGAGTTATTATGCTTTCAAATGTTATGCATCTTCCTGACAATAAAACAAAACACAACGCTTTAAAGGTTTATTGTTTTGAATAGAGGTTGATTATATTTAATGTGTTGGTTTAGATATTTAGAAAATGGGTAAGATTACACAATTTGTACATAGAGTCACATTATGTCTGTGAGATTAAATCATATAGAGCCTTTAAAATTAAGATTACAAAAGAACATAGAAGGATATTGAGATATCTTTAATTTTACATTTCTGCATTTTATCCGAAGTGACTTGCATTGCATTCAAGGAACACATTGAATCAGTTCTTGGTCCTGGGAATCGAACCCATGACCTTGATGTTGCAAGCACCTCTCTCTACTGTTTGAGACACAGGAAAACTACTTTTAGTTACAAGCACACAAACTTTGGAAAAATACGATTTATGGCACTCAGACAGGAATATTCAACTGAGTTGATAGAAAAATAAATACAGTGGAGTTCACTTATCTCGAGTCATGGTTAACTCACCAATACTGTTATGTCGACGTTTTTGAAGTGGAACCACCAAACTCCTTATTTGTCTTAGCATTTTCTTTTCGGTTATGTTGATTCTTTTATGTCATCGAACCCTGATATCTCGAGCACAAAAGAGGGACAAAATCACCACTTCACATGGTTATCTCGAGACTAATGATGGTACCCTAGTTCACTGCGCATGCGCTGGGTTCGCGTTGCACGTACAGTGCAGAAGAACTCGCAGAAGTGGCGTGTGCAATACTATCAGAACTGTGTCAGAGTGACATGACTGTGTTATGAGCGAATGTGTTTATGTGTGTGTGACTGTTTACGCTGTGAATGATCGTTGTGTTTGCAATGTTGGAGAATATAATTAAAGGTTTGTATCGAGGATGGAAGGTGTTTTTAATTGTATACTGGTAAATACTATACTGTATACTGTATACCGGTAAATACTATACTGTATACTGTATACCGGTAAATACTATACTGTATACTGTATACTGTATACTGGTAAATACTATACTGTATACTGTATACCGGTAAATACTATACTGTATACTGTATACCGGTAAATACTATACTGTATACTGTATACCGGTAAATACTATACTGTATACTGGTAAATACTATACTGTATACTGTATACTGGTAAATACTATACTGTATACTGTATACCGGTAAATACTATACTGTATACTGGTAAATACTATACTGTATACTGTATACCGGTAAATACTATACTGTATACTGTATACTGGTAAATACTATACTGTATACTGGTAAATACTATACTGTATACTGTATACCGGTAAATACTATACTGTATACTGGTAAATACTATACTGTATACTGTATACTGGTAAATACTATACTGTATACTGTATACCGGTAAATACTATACTGTATACTGGTAAATACTATACTGTATACTGTATACCGGTAAATACTATACTGTATACTGTATACTGGTAAATACTATACTGTATACTGGTAAATACTATACTGTATACTGTATACTGGTAAATACTATACTGTATACTGTATACCGGTAAATACTATACTGTATACTGGTAAATACTATACTGTATACTGTATACTGGTAAATACTATACTGTATACTGTATACTGGTAAATACTATACTGTATACTGTATTCTGGTAAATACTATACTGTATACTGGTAAATACTATACTGTATACTGTATACCGGTAAATACTATACTGTATACTGTATACTGGTAAATACTATACTGTATACTGTATACTGGTAAATACTATACTGTATACTGGTAAATACTATACTGTATACTGTATACCGGTAAATACTATACTGTATACTGTATACTGGTAAATACTATACTGTATACTGGTAAATACTATACTGTATACTGTATACTGGTAAATACTATGCTGTATACTGTATACTGGTAAATACTATACTGTATACTGGTAAATACTATACTGTATACTGTATACTGGTAAATACTATACTGTATACTGTATACCGGTAAATACTATACTGTATACTGTATACTGGTAAATACTATACTGTATACTGGTAAATACTATACTGTATACTGTATACTGGTAAATACTATACTGTATACTGTATACCGGTAAATACTATACTGTATACTGTATACTGGTAAATACTATACTGTATACTGGTAAATACTATACTGTATACTGTATACTGGTAAATACTATACTGTATACTGTATACCGGTAAATACTATACTGTATACTGTATACCGGTAAATACTATACTGTATACTGTATACTGGTAAATACTATACTGTATACTGTATACCGGTAAATACTATACTGTATACTGTATACCGGTAAATACTATACTGTATACTGGTAAATACTATACTGTATACTGTATACCGGTAAATACTATACTGTATACTGGTAAATACTATACTGTATACTGTATACCGGTAAATACTATACTGTATACTGGTAAATACTATACTGTATACTGTATACCGGTAAATACTATACTGTATACTGGTAAATACTATACTGTATACTGTATACCGGTAAATACTATACTGTATACTGGTAAATACTATACTGTATACTGTATACCGGTAAATACTATACTGTATACTGTATACCGGTAAATACTATACTGTATACTGGTAAATACTATACTGTATACTGTATACCGGTAAATACTATACTGTATACTGGTAAATACTATACTGTATACTGTATACCGGTAAATACTATACTGTATACTGTATACCGGTAAATACTATACTGTATACTGGTAAATACTATACTGTATACTGTATACCGGTAAATACTATACTGTATACTGTATACCGGTAAATACTATACTGTATACTGGTAAATACTATACTGTATACTGTATACCGGTAAATACTATACTGTATACTGTATACTGGTAAATACTATACTGTATACTGGTAAATACTATACTGTATACTGTATACTGGTAAATACTATACTGTATACTGTATACTGGTAAATACTATGCTGTATACTGTATACTGGTAAATACTATACTGTATACTGGTAAATACTATACTGTATACTGTATACTGGTAAATACTATACTGTATACTGTATACCGGTAAATACTATACTGTATACTGGTAAATACTATACTGTATACTGTATACCGGTAAATACTATACTGTATACTGTATACTGGTAAATACTATACTGTATACTGTATACCGGTAAATACTATACTGTATACTGTATACCGGTAAATACTATACTGTATACTGTATACTGGTAAATACTATACTGTATACTGTATACCGGTAAATACTATACTGTATACTGTATACTGGTAAATACTATACTGTATACTGTATACCGGTAAATACTATACTGTATACTGGTAAATACTATACTGTATACTGTATACCGGTAAATACTATACTGTATACTGTATACTGGTAAATACTATACTGTATACTGGTAAATACTATACTGTATACTGTATACTGGTAAATACTATACTGTATACTGTATACCGGTAAATACTATACTGTATACTGGTAAATACTATACTGTATACTGTATACCGGTAAATACTATACTGTATACTGTATACCGGTAAATACTATACTGTATACTGGTAAATACTATACTGTATACTGTATACCGGTAAATACTATACTGTATACTGTATACCGGTAAATACTATACTGTATACTGGTAAATACTATACTGTATACTGTATACCGGTAAATACTATACTGTATACTGTATACTGGTAAATACTATACTGTATACTGGTAAATACTATACTGTATACTGTATACTGGTAAATACTATACTGTATACTGTATACTGGTAAATACTATGCTGTATACTGTATACTGGTAAATACTATACTGTATACTGGTAAATACTATACTGTATACTGTATACTGGTAAATACTATACTGTATACTGTATACCGGTAAATACTATACTGTATACTGGTAAATACTATACTGTATACTGTATACTGGTAAATACTATACTGTATACTGTATACCGGTAAATACTATACTGTATACTGTATACCGGTAAATACTATACTGTATACTGGTAAATACTATACTGTATACTGTATACCGGTAAATACTATACTGTATACTGGTAAATACTATACTGTATACTGTATACCGGTAAATACTATACTGTATACTGGTAAATACTATACTGTATACTGTATACCGGTAAATACTATACTGTATACTGGTAAATACTATACTGTATACTGTATACCGGTAAATACTATACTGTATACTGGTAAATACTATACTGTATACTGTATACCGGTAAATACTATACTGTATACTGGTAAATACTATACTGTATACTGTATACCGGTAAATACTATACTGTATACTGTATACTGGTAAATACTATACTGTATACTGTATACCGGTAAATACTATACTGTATACTGGTAAATACTATACTGTATACCGGTAAATACTATACTGTATACTGGTAAATACTATACTGTATACTGTATACCGGTAAATACTATACTGTATACTGTATACCGGTAAATACTATACTGTATACTGTATACTGGTAAATACTATACTGTATACTGTATACCGGTAAATACTATACTGTATACTGGTAAATACTATACTGTATACTGTATACCGGTAAATACTATACTGTATACTGTATACTGGTAAATACTATACTGTATACTGGTAAATACTATACTGTATACTGTATACTGGTAAATACTATACTGTACACCGGTAAATACTATACTGTGTACTGTATACTGTATACCGGTAAATACTATACTGTATACTGTATACCGGTAAATACTATACTGTATACTGTATACTGGTAAATACTATACTGTATACTGGTAAATACTATACTGTATACTGTATACTGTATACCGGTAAATACTATACTGTGTACTGTATACTGTATACCGGTAAATACTATACTGTGTACTGTATACTGGTAAATACTATACTGTATACTGTATACTGGTAAATACTATACTGTGTACTGTATACTGGTAAATACTATACTGTGTACTGTATACTGGTAAATACTATACTGTGTACTGTATACCGGTAAATACTATACTGTGTACTGTATACTGTATACCGGTAAATACTATACTGTGTACTGTATACTGTATACCGGTAAATACTATACTGTGTACTGTATACCGGTAAATACTATACTGTATACTGTATACTGGTAAATACTATACTGTATACTGTATACCGGTAAATACTATACTGTATACTGTATACTGGTAAATACTATACTGTGTACTGGAGCCACACTATACCTCTGGAAATGGTCCTTAGAGAAATGTTGTTAAGAATTAAAATCTGAAAGGATATTAAGATCTCTTTGATATGAGTTACCGGACAGTGGAAACTGTTTATAACTGATCATAATGCAACAAAGACTAAAGTTTGATTAATTTAATTAAAAATAATGATTAAGATGATCATTTTTAATATATTAATAATACTACTACTAATAAAGATTTAATTAACAGACATACCAATCTCTGGGTAAAAGAGATGAGCCCCCCCCCCCCCCCATTCTGGATGAGTAAATATACATCACATTTCATATGTTGAGTTTAGTTTCATATGCTCACTTAGATTTGCTTTTCTTTAGAAAAACAGAGTCAAACATTTTGTCACAGACTTTGAGATTTTGTCACAGATATGATTAAATTTAAAAAAGTAAAGAATGAGTCTGAGAACCTTTAATACAAAAATTAACTGCAGATACTGGAATGACATGCAGCTCAAATACTTTCAGTGTTCCTTATTCTGTCTCTTATTTTCCTTTCCAGATGTTGGCACCCCTAACTTGGATACACTGTTCTAGTTATGATTATAGTAACAGGACAGAGGATCTGCATATGTGCTCTCATCTGCATCCATGCGCACAGGTTCAGCACTCGTGTGTGGTCACAGGCGTTCCTGGACTGCAGGAGGCTGGAGTAACGGAGCTGGTCTGATGTGAGCGCTGGAGGCTCAGCTGTCACTTCTGAGAGCCTCGTGTCACTCTCACACCCCAATGGCCACAACTGAGCCAGTGAAGAGGTTAAATATAGCAGCGCAGTGGAGCCGCACACAATCACAGATAGCATGTGCACCTCTTGTCCCTGGAAGAGAACAACAGCTTCACCCGTTGTGACTCAGTGGTTTTACAAGCTTCCTAACCATTTGCATTCAGGCATGCCTTCCTTCCCTTGTTGGCTCATGGTTTGAAGCCCCTGATTCTCAGTGTAGTGCTGTCCCACAGAGGAAAGAGTTTGGGATAATGGGTACCACTTTTAGAGGAGACGTCTGACCCGGAGTACGTGGGAATATACGTGAGGCTCAGGGATCATTGTGGGTAAGTTTTTAATTCAGAGAGCAGTGTGTCCTCATTCTATGGGATCCACCACTTTATTAATGATTTACTAAAGATTACCACATGAGAGTGTGTACTTTCACACACATTTCGAGCAGTTGCAATATACAATCGTATGACTGGCATAAATTACCATCTTGTCGTGCCGTCGTGCACTGAAGAAAAAGGATACTTTGGACCAACTTTTGAAACCCCTGCAGGTTTGGAGCTGCATGAGGGTGAGTAGATGATGACAGAGTGGTCATTTTTGGGTGAACTGTCCCCACAGTGCAGGCCCATACAATGTTTTGGGCTTCATACAACATGGGTTCCTGGTGTGTGGGTTGCTGAGATTCTGGATGCACGTTTGTCTCTGGTCGTGGTCCATTCACAGTATATATGTAGCTACTGTGCTGTATCCAGGTGTCATGTACGGCTCCTATTAATACTGCAGCTTGAACTTCAGCTATCCAATGATGTCACGTAACCAGAGGTCTTGGTTTTGATTTACCGATGATGTTACAGTGGAATGCAACCTGTTAGAAAAGTATTGGTGGGCATCATGTGTAGCAATGTCGGCACATTAGCTGTTATATACGCTGCCATAACTCTTCATTTTGTGTCACAAAATCACAGCTGCAGGCCATGTATACGTTTTAAATTCTGCTTTATTCATTTATTTCATAGAGGTGTATGGAACAAATACGATTGTTGCTAGTTTTTTAAAGAAGTCTCTTCTGCTCAACAAGCCTGCAATAATCTGACCAAAAATAGAGTAAAAATGTAAAGATATTATTATTATTATATGTGAATATATAGTAAAGTGTCATTTATTCCTGTGATTAAAGCTGAATTTATTAGATGATACAGTAAAACAGTGTAATATTATATCAGTGTAAAACAGCTGTTTTCTATGTGAATATATAGTAAAGTGTCATTTATTCCTGTGATTAAAGATGAATTTATTAGATGATAAATACAGTAAAACAGTGTAATATTATATCAGTGTAAAACAGCTGTTTTCTATGTGAATATATAGTAAAGTGTCATTTATTCCTGTGATTAAAGCTGAATTTATTAGATGATAAATACAGTAAAACAGTGTAATATTATATCAGTGTAAAACAGCTGTTTTCTATGTGAATATATAGTAAAGTGTCATTTATTCCTGTGATTAAAGCTGAATTTATTAGATGATAAATACAGTAAAACAGTGTAATATTATATCAGTGTAAAACAGCTGTTTTCTATGTGAATATATAGTAAAGTGTCATTTATTCCTGTGATTAAAGCTGAATTTATTAGATGATAAATACAGTAAAACAGTGTAATATTATATCAGTGTAAAACAGCTGTTTTCTATGTGAATATATAGTAAAGTGTCATTTATTCCTGTGATTAAAGCTGAATTTATTAGATGATAAATACAGTAAAACAGTGTAATATTATATCAGTGTAAAACAGCTGTTTTCTATGTGAATATATAGTAAAGTGTCATTTATTCCTGTGATTAAAGCTGAATTTATTAGATGATAAATACAGTAAAACAGTGTAATATTATATCAGTGTAAAACAGCTGTTCTACACAAATATGAAGCAACAAACATTTATAATAACAAGAAATAAGCATTATTAATTAAATACTATTTAATAATACTTGAGCATCAAATCATCATAAGGATCAGAAGGATTTCTTAAGGATCACGTGACACTGAAGACTGGAGTAATGATTTTATTTTCATTAGTTGCAATTGAATTTATAGGGAAAATCACTGGCAGATTTTAAGATGATGCAACGGACATTCTCAAATGTTTTTATACACTATCAGCTATTTTATTACGGGTAAATGCAGCTTTTAATCAACATTTGATTATGTTGTGATTTCTGTACAGATCTCAACATTCAACCAAACACATTTTCAATATAACAGGTATTGAATGATCATTGCACAAAGAAGTCCTGTTTTTTTTGCTAATATCAGTTCATCTGTATGGCATTGCCTTCATCAGAAGCGCTGTGCACTTGAGTAACACACAACAAGCTGAAATCCAATAACACAACTGCTCCTACTGAACATAAGTTATGGATCGCTGATATAAATAGAAGCTGATGACTGTATACAGTAAGATGAACTGGGTAATATTTACTCATTCAGTAATAGATACTGATTGCAGATTATAAAACTAAATGAAAGGATCATGAAATGCACATGAGGTTGTGTGCTCACTACTGTAATATCTGTCTGTTTCACTGTGATACTGATACAGACACACTTGACCTTCTTCTCTTCCATCAGCTGGGTCATGAGTATTGTGTTTCCTGCAAACTTCTGACTGCACACCACATCAAACCATTAATCCTTTTTACTTACTATTTCCTAGTTTAGATTTGTATTTGATTATGTTTAAAGTACTTAAATGGATGCCTTGTGAAGTGACCCAGGCACACAAGCGTGAGTCTGAGTTGCGCTTCAGTGTGCAGACTCCATGCCAAAGCCACAGTCACACATGTCACGACTCTCCTAGCCCTTATTTAGACACACTGGACCCATCACGTCCGCCCAAACCTGTCATTTCTTCACGGGCAGCACAGGAATGGGGACTTTGGACAGCTGCTGGACCAGCTGTGTCTCTTGGTTATGTTCAAAAGCTGACCAAGTTTGGAGTGGATAACACCAGCAGCTCAGCCCAAAATCAGGGATGTTCCCATGCGCATGTTAGTCCCTCAAACGCCTGCTGACATCTGCAATCTGTGTGTAAGCAGTTCTGGGAGTGACGCTTTACAACTAACATGCATCACGTAATCAGATTGCTTTTTGACGTAACTGCAAATTACATTCTAATGACAAAAATGCATAAAAACAAATGTTACTGCAGATTTGTTTACTGCAGTATTTTCCAGAACAACATTCGCAGTAATAGCATGAAAGTAGCTGAAATATAGCTAGTGATGCATGATGTCCAACTGACAGATGAATAATGAATGAATAATCAGAATCAGAGTCCATTCGTTTGTTTTTTGCCCAGAAACCCTGCCCAGTTCTGTGCAACAGAAGAAAACGCCCAATGAAATACTGCAAATGTCTAAAGCAACTGTCAGACATGCTTTATAAATAGCGTTTTACTACGAGTGCTGCCACCTCTCAAAGACATGAATCATCTTTCACGCGCTGCTGACACTGAATCAGACATTTCCAGCTCATCTGCCACCTCCATATTCTGGATACATATGCAATTGCACATAAAGGCAGTACAAGCACAGGAATGCTGTGAGACACACATCTGACGAGACTGTTATCTGCAATCATTAAACTACAGTACTCATGGCAATCAACAAAGAGCGACGCCTTCACAATCACTGGTGCTTTAGTTCTGCCAAAACAAGCCCGTGTTATAGTAAATGATCTGTCTACACTGCTCTCAGTCCCATGAACAGATCACTGGTGAGCGCGCAGACTGTAACGACTGTCCGAATGGTTTAAGCTTTGCCCAGATGAACGAATAAAGGAAACAAGGCGGATCACTGATCACACAAATCTTTATGAATTCAGTTTTGTAATAAAGCACCCTTTCCATACATGACAGAGGCAATCACAAACCAAAGAAAAAGGAAACACTCCAACAGACATCACAACTTGAAGAAAAGAAAAACAGGTCACAATATCAGTCAGCAGTAGAGCGGCCATCTTCTCATCACTCACAAAAGAACACTGACTGCGCACGCTCACACTAGATCAGCATACACCGCCTTAAAGGTATATTACCACATAATAAAGTGGCCGTTCCAGACACCCCCCCCCAGAAAAGAAAACGCTGCCCTCAGCCGTGCCCCACTGAGTAAAATCACTTTGAACAACCCCATACATGAAAAGTCGTCCAAATATTGTTAAACAGTAGTGTTAAGTATTAAGTCACCCATTGTCATACATGAAACCGCATATCATCCAACAACAACTTAAGATAGGACATTCCTTTTTTTGTTTTTTACAATTTTTTCTTCACCTTTAAACATTGTAACTAACATATAAATCAACAGATTAACTTTTTGTGAACATACCATTTCAAATTTGTTTTCTTGAAATGTTAACCCTTTTCAGTTTCAGACAAAACATATGAACACATTCCCATGACTGAAACACTATTTAAGGCAGGGGTGGGAAAACTATTTGTCTTGCGGGCCACATTGGTTTCTTAAAATTGACAGACAGGCTGGTGTGAGCGTGTCACTCTTGGTCCTGTCTTTCTGTGTCTTTGTCACTTCCCTGTCACTGAGGTCATGGGGTCACTTCCTGTTGTCACTCCCTGTCTATCGTGATATCACTTCCTATTAACTTCCGGGGCTTTCTAGTTTCAATTACCTCGTCAGTGTCTCCAGGTGTTTCCCATGTCTGTCTCTATTAATACCCTCTTGTTTGTCCTGGTCTTTGTCAGTTGTTGAACCTGCAATGTTATGTTCCTAAGTCGTGTGTGGATGCCCTTCTCCAGTGTTATCCTGTGTCCTGAGTTTTTGCACCATCGCATGCTGTTTTGTTTGTAGTTCTAAATGAAGTGTTTTCTGTTTGGCACCCTGTCTCCGCGCCTTCTCCGCGTCGCACACGAATCCCGTGAAAGCGTTACAGAGCGGTAGTGATGGCGAGATGAAGCCTCATGAAGCATTGAACCTTTTCAGCCAAGTGATTCACAAAAGGGTTAATTTCCTCATTTCCTCATCAGCCTCATTTGCTCACAAAACCATCTAGTGGCCAAAGAGTATAAAACAATCAGATACATTATCGTTTGACAGGGGGTAAAGTACACAAGTCAAGGCTCCCAATTACTGCATGATCAGTCAAAAGTCCCAAGGGTACACCACAGGAAGGAACAGGGTTACGAGAAAGAGCATCTGGCACATTGTTACTTGTCCCTGGCTTATGGACATTATCAAAGTCAAACTCCTGCAATCTGAGAGACCACCTAGCCAGCCGGCCAGAGAGGTTTGGTCGAGACATTAGCCATCTCAAACTGCTGTGGTCCAAAAAAATTGTCACATGAAGTCCCTCGATATATGGTCTGAAGTGTTCAAGAGCCCAGATGACGGCCAAGCACTCCTTTTCTGGAGTAGAATAGGGTTTTTCAGACTTATGTAGAGCACGACTTGCATAAGCCACATCTCTGCCGTTGTAGTCCCTTTGCATGAGTGCGGCACCAAGTCCACTGTCGCAGGCATCTGTATGAATAACGAAAAAGGGAGAGAAAAGTCTGGGAAAGTTCAAACAGGAGCAGAAGTCAGTTTTTCTTTGAAAAACTCCATTGCCGTTTGACATTCATTAGACCACACGAAGGGAACATCCATCCTGGTCAATGCAAAGAGTTGTTCAGCCTGGCGAGCATAGTAATGAATAAAGTGTCTATAATAGCTGGTCATTCCCAGAAACTGTCTGACTTGTTTCACGTTGGTTGGGGTTTTTAAATCAGTTACTGCTCTCACTTTGTCCTCATTTGGCAGAATGCCTTTTGGGTGATGCTATAACCCAGAAAGGGGAGTTCACTCCTACAGAACTGACACTTAGCAAGCTTAATAGACAGTCCTTCAGATTCCAGCCTCTTTAGAACCTCTTTTAGGTCAGCAAGGTGTTGCTCAAAAGAAGGCGATGCCACCACCATATTGTCTAAGGGCCCGTCCACACGGAGACGCGTATCACTGTATACGCACACATTTTTTATCGGATTGGTGTTTCGTCTACACGGATCCGGCGTTTTGGGAGACTGAATCTGCTCTCTTTTGAGACCGGTTCCTAAAGTGGATACATCTGAGAACGACACTGTTGTGGTCTCGTGTGGACGGCCAATCCGTATATATATATACATGTGTCGGCTGCGTCACACGTAACAGCAACTGTGTTGTCTTATTGGACTGACGATTTCCAGCCCAACTACAGCTTAAAACCCGCCCATTTAAAAAAATACCAGCCCAAAGTGCGTACTCTTATAAATAATGAAAAATGTTGCGCGATTTTATGCATCAAAAACAAGCCCAAATTTTAGCAACCAGCCCAATGCATTTTTTCCCGGTCGAACGTGACCAAAAGGTAACTGGCAATCTGGTAACACTGAACAGCTACAACAATCCGCATGCTCAAAGTCTTCTTCTCTGTGTATAGTGTATTATCTGTGGCAGAATTACAGCGCCCCATACTGGTCTGGTATATATACTACACTGTTTTCAGTCGGTTTCGTGTGGACGCTGATATTTCTTGCGCCGACGCCGTGTTTATGATCGGATAGGGAATGCACCGGCTACGTGTGGACGTGGCCTAAGTAGACAGCACACGACTTATAGATGAGACCCGCAAGAACTGTGTTCATAAGCCTCTGGAAAGTGGCAGGCACATTGCACAAACCAAAAGGTAAGACCCGAAACTGAAATAAGCCACAGTGGGAAATGAAAGCAGTCTTTGGATTTGAGTTCTCTGCCATCCCTACTTGCCAGTAGCCTCTAGCCAAGTCAATGGTAGAAATGAAAGTCCCTCTAGCTAGAAAATCTAGAGACTCATCAATCCGTGGGAGTGGATACGAGTCTTTGACAGTGAGGTTATTGAGTGCACGATAGTCGACACAGAACCTTGGCTCTCCTGATTGTTTTGGGACGATGACGACAGGTGAAGCCCAAGTACCCGAAGCAAGTTCAATTACTCCTTCCCTTAACATGTCCTTGATTTGAGACTTAATAAGTTATTTTTTTGCAGGGGAAGTGCAGTAAGGTGCAAGGTTTACCGGTTTTGCATCACTTTTGACAACCTTGTGTTCCACCAGAGAAGTGTGTCCCAAATGTCCAAATGTCCATCAAATAACCCACTGATTGTATTGAGTAATTCAGCCAATTTGGTTTTCTGTTCATTATTTAGAGATGCTTCTTCAACCTTTTCAGACAGGGCCAAAGAACTGGCCTCCAAGCATGACAAATCAGGTCCAGGTATTGTGAAGTCAGCACCCTCTAAATCCTCAAGAGGTAATGGCTCATCACCGAGCACCACAGTCCTGGATGGAACATGGATAGTAACTGAACATAAAGTCCATTCCCAAAATAACAGGGGAAGATAGATTATGGACAACAGCAAAGCAATGATAGAAACGCTGGCCCATGAAACCCAAAGATAACCAAATGATACCCTGCGGGCAACAGGATGCTCCATCCGCAAGCCGAAAAGGAGATGCGGACTATGGCTTAACTCTGTTTATTCCGAGGTTACCGTGGACGCTGATACGCTACGCTGATGTCTCTGATACGTTACGCTGATACGCTGATACGCTACGCTGATGTCTCTGTTTATTCCGAGGTTACCGTGGACAGCCGGATCCGGGCCGTATCCAGATCAGATGAAGGACCTGTACCTGGACACGAGCACAGCACTGCCCTGAAGTGTCTGCGGAGACCGTGACTCTACTAGACCCTCCCCTGTGACGATCATGAACCCATCTCTAACCGGACCAAATTGGACTTCATTTTGGACTTTAATTGTTCTCAATATAATAATCATGTACTGTTTGGCTGTTGGCCAGAGGAGAACTGGTCCCCCGACTGAGCCTGGTTTCTCCCAAGGTTTTTTCTCCATTCTGTTCTTCATTCATAACGTCACCTGCCGGAGTTTTGGTTCCTTGCCGCTGTCGCCTATGGCTTGCTCAGTTGGGGAAACTTAACACTTAAAATTCATCAATTGTATTGATTCACCTGCTCTTTTGGGGCTTCTGTTCAGCCAAACAAACTTTGTTTATATTGTTTTTCCTGTGACCACTGTAAAGCTGCTTTGAAACAATCTACATTGTAAAAAGCGCTATATAAATAAAGGTGACTTGACTTGAGGTGACTTGAATGGGGTGTTCCGAGAAGACACAGAAGTAACATCCTCCACATGAAAAAGTGTAGGTTGCTCACTCAAGGAAGCATCAGGTAAACGAGGCACATCTATCTTCTGGAGGGAGGATTGCCCCGCCTGAACGTCCTCCCTCCTCTGATGTTTCCCCTCTGGGCAAATTCTGACAGCCCTGTTTGTTCCCCAATGGCTAATCGTTAGTCTCTCTTGAGAGTTCTGGTGGTTCTGTTGAAGACAAATGCGGTTTCGCTCCTCTGCTACAGTTTGGGCAAGTACGAGTGGTGAATCCTGGCAAGGAGCATTTAAAACAGAAAACATCCCTCAAGGGTGCACTGCTCGGCTGTGTCAGAGGCAAACACCCAACGCTTGGACCGAGAACTGCATGAAGCTCGTTAGCCCGCAAAAGAAGATCCATGACCGATGGTATTGGTGTGCCATAAAGAGCGACTCTATATTTTTCAAGAACATGCTTCCATATAAGATCTACTTGCTCTTGTTGGGGTGGAGGAGTTCTTAGCTTACGAAACTCTTACCTAACATGTGAGCGACAAAGGTCGGCAGCGGTTCATCAGGTCTTTTGCACGCGGTCCAGAATGCCCCTCAGGATACGTTCTTGATTGTCTGAAGGCAGAAAAACCATCTTAAAAACTCACAGAACTGGTTCCATGTGGTCAAATGTGTGCTAAGTACAGTAAACCATTTTCTCGGCTCTTTTGACAGAAAACGTGGGAGCTCAAGGAGGATTTGGGCATCTGTCAGATCCAGGGAGGTTCTGTACACATTGAGTAATTGAAGCCATTCCTCAGGATTTAGGGAACCATCTGCAGCAAACACAGGTGGCTCGAGCCGAGATTGGTGAAGAATAGAGGTGAGAGCATTTGCAGTGGTATTCATATATAAACTACAGTGGGCAGGTAAGCAAAAGGGTGTGCATCACATTTGCCTGTATTGACTGGAACTGACCTTGAGGCTGTGAATGGAGCTTGCGGCAAATTGTAAGGTGTAGAGCTGGGCCAGGGAACTGGTTGCGGGGTAGCAGACATGGTACACTCCTGATGCGCCAAGCAGTTCATCATTTCTTTCTGTAGGTCAATTGAGTCATGCAGGCATTGCTGCAGCACTGCCACCTCAGCTTGTAATAGCTTGACTTGAGTCTGCAGAAAGCACATTAGACAGGCAGAATGCAAGAAAGTATGCAATCTAGTACAGCATGATGACCTCACGAATATGTTATGACTGTTTACACTGTGAGCAAAATTGTGTTTGCAATGTTGGAGAATATAATTAAAGGTTTGTATGGAGAATGGAAGGTGTTTTTTATTGTATACTGGTAAATCTCTGCTGTTAGTTGGTGCCCATATGCCTTTTGTTGTTAGCAAACATACAGGGAGTGCAGAATTATTAGGCAAGTTGTATTTTTGAGGATTAATTTTATTATTGAACAACAACCATGTTCTCACTGAACACAAAAAACTCATTAATATCAAAGCTGAATATTTTTGTATCAATATTTTAAGTAGTTTTTAGTTTTAGCTATTTTAGGGGGATATCTGTGTGTGCAGGTGACTATTACTGTGCATAATTATTAGGCAACTTAACAAAAAACAAATTTATACCCATTTCAATTATTTATTTTTACCAGTGAAACCAATATAACACCTCAACAATCACAAATATACATTTCTGACATTCAAAAACCAAACAAAAACAAATCAGTGACCAATATAGCCACCTTTCTTTGCAAGGACACTCAAAAGCCTGCCATCCATGGATTCTGTCAGTGTTTTGATCTGTTCACCATCAACATTGCGTGCAGCAGCAACCACAGCCTCCCACACACTGTTCAGAGAGGTGTACTGTTTTCCCTCCTTTAAATCGCACATTTGATGATGGACCACAGGTTCTCAATGGGGTTCAGATCAGGTGAACAAGGAGGCCATATCATTAGATTTTCTTCTTTTATACCCTTTCTTGCCAGCCACGCTGTGGAGTACTTGGACGCGTGATGGAGCATTGTCCTGCATGAAAATCATGTTTTTCTTGAAGGATGCAGACTTCCTGTACCACTGCTTGAAGAAGGTGTCTTCCAGAAACTGGCAGTAGGACTGGGAGTTGAGCTTGACTCCATCCTCAACCCGAAAAGGCCCCACAAGCTCATCTTTGATGATACCAGCCCAAACCAATACTCCACCTTGCTGGCGTCTGAGTCGGACTGGAGCTCTCTGCCCTTTACCAATCCAGCCACGGGCCCATCAAGACTCACTCTCATTTCATCAGTCCATAAAACCTTAGAAAAATCAGTCTTGAGATATTTCTTGGCCCAGTCTTGACGTTTCAGCTTGTGTGTCTTGTTCAGTGGTGGTCGACTTTCTGCCTTTCTTACCTTGGCCATGTCTCCGAGTATTGCACACCTTGTGCTTTTGGGCACTCCAGTGATGTTGCAGCTCTGAAATATGGCCAAACTGGTGGCAAGTGGCATCTTGGCAGCTGCACGCTTGACTTTTCTCAGTTCACGGGCAGTTATTTTGCGCCTTGGTTTTTCCGCACGCTTCTTGCGACCCTGTTGACTATTTTGAATGAAACGCTTGATTGTTCGATGATCACACTTCAGAAGCTTGGCTATTTTAAGACTGCTGCATCCCTCTGCAATATATCTCACTATTTTTGACTTTTCTGAGCCTGTCAAGTCCTTCTTTTGACCCATTTTGCCAAAGGAAAGGAAGTTGCCTAATAATTATGCACACCTGATGTAAAAATACAATGTATGTATTTTTTTTTTGCATGCCGATCGCTTCATCAAATAAATTGCCATATTGGGTGTTGGTTATCTCACTAAACGGTTATATTGACGCTTTTTTGCAACCCCCGAGGCCGTCGACATAACCGAACGCCACTGTATTATAACATTTAAAAAAATTCCTGTGAATAAATTCAGTTCAGAGTATGACAATATAGCAGCAAGAGTTGAACTAATCCATTTTTGCGTAATTTGCCCCATTGGATTGAGTGCAACAGTTTGCAAGAGACATTTCACAAACCATCTATAAAAGTAGTTACTTTTACACCTTTCTTTAAGTACATTTTCACATTAGGCTTGAGGAACTGCTTTGCCATCATCTCATGCTGTCGGGACTGATGAAGATACTTAATACACCAGCACTATATAAACACTGTTATTCCTAGCCTGCTCTTGCTAGATCTCAAACGGATATAAACAAATGCATGGTAACATTTCTTACATCACCATTAAATTATCTCTCTCTCTCTTTCTCTCTCTCTGTCAATCACTCACTCTCTCTTTATCTCACTCTCTCTCTCTTTGAATGCTCTTCTTGCATTTCAATGTTCAGCTCAGAGCGTGTTTTTTTTTCAATTACGGTTCAGAACATGAAGAATTAACAGGAGTTTTGAGATAGAGGAGACTGTAGTTCTCAAATGAGAATGTATCACAAGCTTACTATCAGATCTACTATCAGGATTTGAGTCAAAGGTTCAGTTTCAAACCTACTAGAGTTTAAAACAGTTCAAAACAGCCTACAGTAGTTCTAGAAGTAGTGCTTCCTGTGCCATTTCCGTCACCTGTCGCGTCAGTCACTCTTTTTCTTCAGTCTCGTCACCTGTACCCCATTATTCCATGTATAAAAGCCCTCATGTGTTCCTTTCGCTTTGTCATTTGTGAGCAATCTTACCCTGTGTGAGAATGGTTCTCCATTGTAACACTTGTTCCTGTCTGTCTGGGTCTTTTTTGTCACTTCCTGTCTATTGGGTTGTTTCACTCCCTGCACCTGTCATGTAATCACTGATCGTTAGTCTCCCAGGTGTTTGTGATTCCCTTGTGTAGAAATCACTCTTGCATTTCCCTTGTGTTGGTCGGTTGTTAATGAAGTTTGTTGTTGTGTGTGGATGGCCTGCCTGCCTCTCGAGTTTTCGCTGAGTTCTGTTTTTGCACAAGTGTGGTTCTTTTGTTTATATTTAAAGTGTTTTGTTTTCATTTATATTAAAGTTAAGTTTCAGTTTGGAAACCTGCCTTGTCTCCTCGTTCTGCATCGCACACCAGCACCCAATCGTGACATCCATGGTTCTCGCCAGTTTTTGCACAAGTGTGCTCTTTTGTTTTATATTCAAAGTGTTTTGTTCTGAGTTTATAAATTATTTAAAGAGTTGAACCCTGCACTTCTCGTTCTTCCTCCTGCATCACATACACTAATACTATAAGCAAGAAATGGCTGATGTATGATGCTTAACAAAAAACACACATGCATAAAAAAAGAAGAAGCGAAATCAGCTCAAGGTAATTGGGGTAGCGGGATCTCTGCGCGCGTTTAATCATGCGTTAAACCAAATATGACCAAATATGCTCATAGTTCCAGCTTAAAGGGAATTGTGTGTATTGATAATTAATCATAACGGATAACAATTAATTATGAATACAAGTAGCTTGATTCGGCTTATAGAATTTATTAATTAATTGAGTCACACAGGCACTGCTGCAGCACTGCCACCTCAGCTTGTAATAGCTTGACTTGAGTCTGCAGAAAGCACATTAGACAGGCAGAACGCAAGAAAGTATGCAATCTAGTACAGCGTGATGACCTCACAAAGGATACCAATAACCCTGGGGTGGAAAGACATAAAAAGAGTAGTCTCTTTTTAAACAAGGGTATACATACTTAAACGTCTAAATGAACTACCATAAACATGGAGGGCATGCATACATACATCACAAAATATCATAGGATTGAGATGACTGAGGATGAGTTTACATCGAGTATGTAGGCATTTTTGTATATCCCATGTGTGTGTCATGTGGGGGGTGAAGGGAGGCTTGGAGGAGGACAAAGAGTTTTATTGTCCCTAGGGCCATATAATGACTGTCTCTGTAGACAAAGCGGCATTTCTAAGCTTTCAAGTCACACTTTCAAGAGACACCGTCCAGACCCTACATATCCCCCCTTCTGGCCAATGAAGTTCGTGTTTGGACATCGTCGGACAGTAATTCAGTCGAATGGTCGAATGGCAGGTGGATCAATGATGATCGATGTGTAGTGGCAGTTGAATCAACAGGTGCATTGACAGTGTCACTTGTCATTTTGAAGTCAGTTAATTTGAGGCAGGTGTTTGCTTCGGGTTGCAGGAAGCGGTTATGGCTTTGTGTACCCTGAAACAGTTCTTGGTTAAGTCGTTCAGTTTGTCCATTAGACTGTGGGTGGTAGCCAGATGGGACACTGACGTTTATATTTAAGGATTGACAGAAGGCGGCCCAAAGGTGTGAGGTGAACTGGGAGCCACGGTCAGAGACAATGTCCTCCAGTAACCCGTACAGGCAGAATACCCACTGGCAAAGGTGTTCGGCAGTCTGCATGGCAGTGGGTAGTTTGGGCAATGGGATCAGCCAGCAAGCTTTGGAGAAATGGTCCACTACGGTGAGTATGGTGGTATTGCCATTCGATACAGGAAGATCAGTAAAGAAGTCGACATGGGGTATGTGGGACCATGGATGTTGAGGTAGAGGAAGAGGATGCAGCAAGCCTGTGGGAAGTTGGTGAGATGGTTTATTAGTATTGCAGACCAGACAGGCTTTGACGAACTGTATTGTGTCCCTGGATAGAAATGGCCACCAGAAGCGATTCTGCACTAATTGAAGACTTGCAGTGATACCCGGACGACCAGATACAAGTGAGTTGTGGGCCATCTCCATAACCCGTTTTCGCAGCGCCAGCGGTACGAAAGTCCTCTCCGGGGGACAGTCAGGTGAGATCTTGATCTCAGTTGGCCTGGTCTAGCTCTGTCATGATGTCCCACTGTACAGGAGCAACAACAAGAGAAGCAGGTATTATGGTGTCAGGGGTTTTGTCATCCTGCTCACCTTCAATCAGGTCGGTAGGTTACAGTGAAGTTAAACGCCATTCCTCAAATGCTGCCTTGGTGGCCAGCAGCTCCCGATCACTGACATAGTAGTTACGTTCTGCGGATGTGAGTTTCCTGGAACAGTAAGCACAGGTGTACAGTTTAGGTGGATTACCTTGTCGTTGTGAGAGTATTGCTCCAAGACCAGAGCTGGATGCATCTAATTCCACAACGAATGGGAGTGACGGATCAGGATGGTGCAGGATGGGTGCGGAGGTGAAGCATTCTTTGAGTTGCTAGAATGCGTGGATGGCAGAGGGTGTCTGTAACGGAGTTAAATTTTCAGGGAGGAAGGAGGCGGAAACCAGCAGACATTTAACAGGCTTTAATTCCAAAATAAAACATAAATACAAAATAAACATAATGACGGCAGTCCCTCATGGACGACTGCCGCCCACACACACACAAAACACAACATAAAGTCCAGGCCTGGTCCTCTCTCGTTCAACACTGTCGTCGCTCCTCCTTTTATGCCTCCGCTCCTCCGTGAGACGAAAGACCGGTGGCTCACAGGTGACGCTCATTATCAATCACGCCACCGGCTCTCATGACGCTCTCATGGCCCCTTGACCCCGCCCTGCTCGCCACAGTGTCCATTTGAGTTTGTTCTTACCTTTCTTGACCATGCTGGTAAGTGGGCAAGCTATGGTGCTCAAGTTGCGAATGAACCATCTATAGAAGTTAGAGAACCCCAGGAATCGTTGCATCTCCTTGAGGGTGTTGGGACGTGGCCAGTTAAGCATGGTGTAGACTTTTTTCTCATCCATGGCGACGCCCTCATGACCGATGATGTATCCCAGGAACGAGATGGAGGTTTGGTGAAACTCGGACTTCTCGGCCTTGGCATATAGCTGGTACTGGATTAGCCTTTTGAGGACCTGTCTGACCTGTTGGAGGTGTTCCTTCATTGTGTCGGAGTATATCAGGATATCATCTATGTGAACAATAAAAAAAAAAGGTTAAGCATGTCCCTGAACACATCATTGATGAAAGCCTGGAAGACAGACAGACTATTGACCAACCCAAAGGGCATAACGAGGTACTCATAGTGCTCAGTGGCAGTAGAAAAGACAGTTTTCCACTCGTCCCCCTCCCTCATGCGGATCAGATTATACTCACTGTGCAAATCGAGCTTAGTGAAGAATTTGGCTGTGCAAAGCTGTTTCCGTGCTGCAGGAACCAGAGGCAGGGGATAGCGGAACTTGACAGTTATATCATTGAGACCAAGGTAATCAATACAGGGACGGAGACCTCCGTCTTTCTTACTCACAAAGAAGAAGCCGCCGAAGCAGGAGATGTTGATGGACGTATGAAGCCCTTTTCCAGTTCTTCCTCAATGTACTTTTTCATTGATTCGGACTCTGGTTGGGAGAGTGGGAAGATACGACCTCTGGGTGGCATAACTCCTGGGATGAGATCAATAGCACAGTCATATGAATGATGGGGTTGTAATTGGGAGGCGCGTACCTTGCTGAACGCCAGAGACAAGTCCTGATATTACTCAGGGAGTTGAAGCGTCAGAGGTGTGTGAGGATTTGCTGGTCTGAATGGATCCAAGGGAAAGTGGTGTGGCTGTAGATAAACATTTGGTTGGACAATTCTGGCTCCAATGAGTAATCTAGCCCTCTCTCCACCAAATATTAGGATTGTGAGTCCATAGCCATGGTAGGCCTAATATGATCGAGAAAGTTGAGGTGGGTAATATGTGGAACTGTATGTGTTCTGTGTGAAATATCCCAGTTTTCATGGTGAGTGGTTGAGTGATGGTGTTAACTCGCCCTGAGCCCAGGGGTCGTCCGTTTATTGCTTCCACTCTGAGAGGGGAAGGACATTGGATTAGAGGGATTTTGTGCTGCTGTGCATACATCTGGGAGATGAAATATCCAATCCAATCGTGCCATAGTCTCTAGCAATGTGTCCTGAATCTTCAGAGTTATGGGTACAGAAACAGACATGTCTGAATTGTAATGACCATATCCACTTGCGACGGTTGCGTACTGGGCAGGTGTTGCGCACATGACCGGGACTGCCGCAGTATAAACATAGGCGGTGGGTCAGCAAACGGCTTTTCTCTTCTTCTGATAAGTGATAGGCATTGATCTGCATGGGTTCTGGGGTACCTGGGTCGGCGGTTTGTAAGGAGCGAGCATTGCGTCTCTGGCCAGCTTTGCGTGCTCGGATGAGATTATCCACGTGAATGGCGAGTTCGATAAACTGCTCCAAACTTCTCCCCTCATCTCGACATGCCAGTTCCGTCTGTAACTCATGCGATAACCCTCTTCTGAAGCATACATTCAATGTATAACTCACCTCGTTAGTTTGTGCAGCAAGCGTGCGAAAGGCGAGTGCGTATTCAGCCGCCGTACTACTTCCTTGTGTTAATACCATGAGATGGTCACCTGCCCCTCTCCTGTCACTAGGTTGATCAAAAACCTCCCTGAATCATTGCGTGAAACATGCGTAAGTTGGAAAGACTGGCTCATTCTCTCCATATACCGCTTTCCACTCCAAAGCTTTCCCAGCAAATAGAGAACAGACGATCTTGCTGGCATCGGTCGTATACATGGCAGGTTGTTGAACGATGAAAAGGGAGCACTAGAGGAGAAAGCCTTTACACTGAGTGGGGTTGCCATTGAATTTCTCGGGCAGAGAGAGATGGGGATTCACTAATGGCGGCGCTTCTGCCGCATGGGCAATGGCGGCTGCAGCGGGCGGTGGAGGTCCCGCTAGAGTAGAACCTTGCATAGTCTGTAGAGCCTTTACCAATTCCTCAGTTAGGTTTGTGAGGTGATTAAGCTGATGCTGGTGGGAGGCGAGTTGAGTGGCTTGTGCAGATATCATAGCACACAGGTGGGAAAAAGCCACTGGATCTTGTGTTGGCAAAGTCTTCTGTAATGATTCATCACTCAGGCTAGGATCCATTTGTGTGCTTTATGAAAGACAACAAGGGTGGTCGTACAGACAGGGTCAAACAGGAGCAAACAGGAACAGTAGGGCAGTCAGAATGGGAGACGTAGTAACAGGCAGACAGGTCAGAACAGGCAGATAACAGTCACAGATCGTAATTCCAGGCAGGGGTCAATAGGCAGGCAGACGGGTTCAATAACGGGTAGACGGCAGTAACGGTAACAGAGAACCGCTCCACTCGTTCTCTCATTGGTTGATCTCACGCCGGGAACCAATCACGTGCTTGTCTGAGTTCCGTGGGCGTGTACAAAGCCTCTGAGAGAGTTTCTCTCTTTGTCTGGCATCCTGCTGCTTTCCGCAATACAGCGGTATTTTGTAATTTTTATTTTTAGATTAATATTTTTGAAAAATCAGAAAAATCCACGAAACTTGAACCGCGAAGTGTTGAGGGATTACTGTATACACACACACACACATATATATATATATATATACATATATTGTCTAAAGGTTCAGTAAACTATTCCATTTAATGAAAAAGATTTTGCCAGGCTTCACAGGGTTAAATTATAATATAGGCTGCTCAACCATTTCTTTTCTTTTTTCCTTTTTAAAAATGATCTTCACTAGAGTTACTTTTGAACTTTATAAATACAGATAAGCAATAAAATGGGTTTCTTTTCTCAGGAGGAAAATGAGATCCAAAGACAATGCAGTGGACAGCAGCACAGTTAATGAAGTTACGCAAACCTCACATGATGTCCAAGAACAAGAGGAAAGGAAAATACTGGAGTCAGAAAAAACTATCAAGGATAAACACATAGATGATGAAGAGAAACCTGGGCCTGATCATGATGATGAATCAGCACAGAATGACGACCAAAAGTTTGGGCTGAGAGATCTGTCCAAAGACAACCTACTGAAACTGCTTGGGATCATGGAAGGAGAGATACAGGTACAGAGTTCAATCGTGAAATGTGGATGTTAAAGATGATCATCTATCACCACAACCTGTCTGTGCTCATCTGTGCAACTTTAACTTTGATGTTCTTACAGATGAAGGTTCCTCAGCGGCAGATGTTAATTCTGAAAAGATTTTTAACGTGTTAATACATTGTTGCGTTTGTTTTAATCAGTGTTTTGGCTCTGGATCGTCTTATTGCTTCCTCACCCACCACATCTCTGCCACTGAGCTAGTCATGTGTAATATCATTTTCCTAATTATTCGGCTTTTACGATTGTTGCTACTCAGAGAAGAGGACCTTTCAGGATGAGATTTAGCACATTTTAGTCATTTTTTGTAAATACAATTATTTTTAACAGCAAGTAATTTGTACAGCCATGATCATTTTTAATATATACAATTGGTTGTATTTGATAAAAGACACCAGGTTCAGTTGTGAGCTGGTATGTGCAGTCTGACGTTTATGAGTGTCTGCCGCCATCTGGTGTGAATCCAGCAAAACGGTCTGGTTCTCTTGAGTCCAACAATGACTAGAAGAAACCATCCCAGCTCACAGGGAACGGCTAACACTTAATGGCAACGTTAGTGGTCTGTGTACGGGGTAAGAGGAGGATTTAGAGTGAAATCACCTTGTTTTCACTGAGAGAGGATCACAGAAAGACGATATGTTCATGTTCTGTCCATGCAATAATAAGTGTTTCCATTTCAGGGGCGGACAAAATCTCTATGCAAAAACACTCGTAATTTGAAAATTACAGCTTTTTAACAAACAAACTAGACTTAATATGATGTATATTTGCCAGTCAAACAATACAAAAATGAAAAAGATCCCGTATAGTCCAAATAAAATGAATGTTTTTTTTAATGCACAATAATTATATTTATTTATAGTTTTTTTTAAATCCAACATGTTTCAATCTCATATATTTTAACTAATTGATATTGCTTGTTCCACAGCTAGCTTTTTTTTAATCATGTTCATACTTTTCATTATTACTTGCTACCCAGGCACAAGAAGATGTGATTCATCTACTGAGGTCTGCGCTGTTGAGTCGACCACAGGAGCTGAAGTCCCGTTATGGCTCATTGGGGCCGGCCAGACCCTTGCAAGCCCTGCAGAGAGACCGGATGCTCAGCTACAGTCACACACAAGACCAGAATGTGTATGATAAGCCAATGGCAGAGGTATACACACAGAGAGAAGAATAAGAATAAGAATTCTGTCATCGTTTGGAACAAGTGATGACAAAATATGCATTTTTGGATGAACTATTTCTTTAAATTAATCAAATTAGAAGGTTTTGCATTTTGAAGAACCCTTCCCTATGTTAGCCAGTCTTATGATGATGTTTTTACTTTCTGTGTCTCAGCTGGACAGATTGCGGGATAAGCACAAGGACTCATACCGTCGGATGCTGGAACAGCTCTTGCTGGCAGAGAAAAGTCACCGGCGCATTGTCTACGAGCTGGATAGTGAGAAACGCAAACACGTGGACTATATGAACAAGAGCGATGACTTCACCAACCTCCTGGAGCAGGAACGAGAGAGGTGAGATTGGAGAGATATGACAGGGAATAAAACTAGTGAAACATCAAAATTAAAATTCTGAATCTGTTTCCCCCCCTATAATTTATTTTACCAATATTATCACCATTGCATAGTTTACATAAAAATATTCTACTATTTTGTCTTCAATTACAATACTACAATCTAAAAATATTAAATTATTAACATTCCAGCAAACATTATACAACCAAAGCATAATATAACTTAAAATAAAAAAAATAAAAAAAACATTTTATTAAATATTAACATTCTCTTACGTCAGGGTAGTGTGAATTCTCCAATCATGTTCCCACCTGCAACAAACAAGGGTCACAGAGACACCGCATAGACAATAACATTTGTCCAAAACGTATACGTAGCTCAGCGTACATAACACCTTAAAAGATTTTTAAAAAACTTAAATGTTTTTTGTATTTGCTAATTCGGGGAACAGACACAGTCTCTATAGGATGATATCTAGGTGAAAGAGTCTCTATGTGTTGGAATTTATCTGACCTCTGTGACGTGAGACAGCTAGCAGACGGTCGGTTTAGCCAGTTTGTCTGCTTCCTGACCTGGGCCCCAGTTAGTCAAGGTTTAGCTCTAAGACTATATGCCAAATTACTAGAGAGAAGAGCGGCACCATCCCAGGTGGGATGAATACCATCTCTTTTCAACAGGTCAGGTCTGCCCCAAAAACTTTTCCAATTGTCTATGAACCCTATGTTATTCCGCGGGCACCACTTAGACATCCAGCCTTTGAGTGAGGATAATCTGCTAAGCATCTCATCACTCCTGCGCATAGGAAGAGGTCCAGAGCAAATTACAGTGCCTGACATCGTACTTGCGAGTTCATACACATCTTCAATATTAGTTTTAGTGGCGAAGTCGGACATCATTAGCGCCGACGTGAATAACAATCTTAGAATATTTAAGATTAGCCTTAGCCAGCACTTTTAAATTTGCTTTGACGTCAGGCGCTCTGGCTCCTGGCAAACATGTGACTACTGTAGACGCTATTTACTTTATAAATTCATTTATAAATCTCTATTTATTTATAATAGAATCGCCAATGACTAGGGCACTTCAAGTGAAGATATATAAAAAAATTAAGCCATTTGCAACTAACACAATCCACTCAAGCAGATGGGAAACAGCTGTGCAGTAGTATCAGTGTAATTAGTGTAATTAAGTTCAGTGTAATTATTTTGCAGAATAATTATTTGTTGAATTAAATTATTCTGAATCTTACATTTTATTCTTCTGAATAATGTCAAAGTCAGTCATACTTATTGTTTATTTTTCACTAGGTTAAAGCGGTTGCTGAAACAAGAAAAAGCATATCAAATACGGAAAGAAAAAGAATTTTCTAAACGTATGCAAAGAACATCTGGAGAGCTAGTTAAGCTGAAGTCCTTTGCACTGATGATGGTTGATGAGCGAGAACTTCACTTGGAGAAAATTGACAAACAGAGTCACAAAATACAAGATCTTCTTCAAAAACTCCAGGAAAAGGAGAAGAGACTAAATGAGGCAGAGAGAAAAGCAAAGGAAGACAACCAAAAGATCATGGATCTTGAGGTTGAGCTGGAGCTAAGAACTTCTAAGTTCACAAAAGAGCAAGAGGAGATGTCGGCAAAAATGTCCAGCCAAGAATCTCAACATCAGCAACTCTCACAGAAACAAATGGAATTGTCACACAAACTCAAGGGGCTTGAAGGGACAAATGAAGCTCTTCAGAAATCAGCGGATGAGCTTCAGGCGTTGAGGGACAAGATCAGAAAGGGTGAGTGTGGCAACTCAAATTTGATTGCTGAACTTGAAACTTTACGCAAAAGAATTTTGGAAATGGAGGATAAAGATGAAGAGATCACCAAAACTGAGAAAAAGTGCAATGAGTTGAAGATTATGCTTCTTGCCGAGGAAACTCACAACAAAGAACTGAGGCTAAAGGTGGAAAAATTGCAACAGAGAATGAAACATTTAGAAAATCTAGAGATGACTTTCACTATGGGCAGGATGGAATGTGCCCACTTGCAGGGAGCTCTGGAAAAAGAGAAAAGCCTAACAAAAGACCTAACAGATGAACTAGTGAGCGTTAAAATCCGTATGAAGGAGCTTGAGTCATCCGAGCTGAAACTGGAAAAGGATGAATTGGATTTAAAAGAGGATCTTCTGAAACTCAAATCAGTTACTGTAATAATGGTTAATGAGCACAAGAACATGGCAGACAGAATTAGGTCAGAGGAAAAGATGAAAGATGAACTGAATGAACTATATAAGGCAGAGCAAGAGAAAGTCATGGAGGTTACTGAGAGGTTAATAGAGGAGAGCAAGAAGCGTCTGAAACTAAAATCGGAAATGGAGCTGAAGATTGCGGCACTTATAAAAGAGAGAGACAACATCAAGTTAAAGCTTACTAAAGCAGAAGCAAAATGTAAAGATCTGAGCTCCAAGCATGCCATAATGAAGCACAGTAACATGAACGAAGAAGAAAGGGAATCTGGTCAAAAGCTAAAAGAACAGCAGAGTGTCTCAGATGAACATGGAAAAGATGACAATAAAGTTAAGGAGTTGACTTTGGAGGTTGAACAGTTGAAGAACCGTCTTCAGCAGCTTGAAACTACTGAGGGAGACCTGAAAAACCCAGAGTACGATTTTTTAGAAACTGAGAAAGAAATGGCACAATTTCTTCCACAGCAGGTCCGAGAAATAAGAGGTCAAACTGCGTTGAGTAAGGCAATAGAGCGAGAAGAGGTATGCTGTCAGGAGGCTGAGCTGAGACATCTGTTCATGATGGAGGAGGCCAAATCCAGAGACCTTCAAGCAGACGTGCAAGCCCTGAAAGAGAAAATTCATGAGCTCATGAACAAGGAAGATGAGCTTTCCCAGCTACAGGTGGATTACTCTGTTCTGCAACAGAGGCTTCTGGAAGAGGAGGACAAGAAAAAGAGCATAAGCTCTGAAGTTCTAAACCTCACCAAAGAACTTGAGGTCACCAAGCGCTACAGCCGCACTCTTCGGCCCAGCACCCGAGGAAGCCGAATGATGGATGTTCCAATGACATCAACTGGAATACAAACCGATTCGGTTGAACATAGGACAGCTGACACTGACACTCCATCTGCATTCATCGATAGGTCTGTCCAAGAAGAGAACCGGATCATGAGTAGTCTTCAACAGAGGAGCTTAAAGAAGCCGGCACAGAGACTTACAGTGCGTGAACTCTACCCTCCAACGGTCAGTGACTTTACTGCGAAGAAGTCCTGGATTCCTTGGATGAGGAAGAAGGACAGCAGCGTTTCTGAAATATCTTCGGAGAGCAGTAGGGAGGTTGCACCTTCTGAAGTCAACACGTCCCAAAAGCATGACCATCCATTGCACGCTCAGGGGAACCCAGATATTCAGAACAACGAGGCAACCACACAGATTTGCATTGCCCGCTCAGAGGACTTGACAAAACAAGCTTCTGCCAAACCATCACAAGAACTCCAGAACCCCCTGACAACCATCATTCCTACAAATGAACGAACCAAAGAGCCAAAGAATCCAGAAAGAGTTCGATCTCCAATATCCTTCACAGCCATCTCAAAAGTAAAGAGTGCAGAGATCATGAGGTCTCCCTCTATGGTCAAATCACCTGTAACCAATGCATCCAGCAGCAGCTCCCAAGAGCATGTGGACATGATAACAGGCAGAGCTGTGTTTAAGCAGACTCCTGAGAAACGAATGGTCCCCACACCCATTAAGAAGTCAAATGCTAATGCCATTACCACAGAGGACAGTAAGATTCACGCTCACTTAGGATCACAGTTCAAGAAGACCAATGATCATGGCTTAGATGTCATGGTCAAATCTGTTTCCGTGTCATCCGAGAGTAAGGAGGTTTGTACTGTGCTACGCTCACCACACAATGTGTCTGCCAGCAAATCAACATCCAACAAAACAATAAGCAGCGTCACCATTACACAGGTCACTAAAGCACCAGCCAGACCTACACTCTCAGTGGTAAGTGTCAAGAATATGTCAAAACAATTAGCCAAGAAAGGCCTTATTACATTAAATGATGTTCCTTCTGTCTCTGTTCATCAACAGCAGCCTGTCATGGATGCTCCATCAGCACGTTCAGGGTTCAGTCGTATTCCAATGTCTCGGGGGATGAAAACAGGAAAAGCTGTGCTTGGAGCTCTAGGAATCACCACAGGAGTTAAAGTTGAAGCAAACGCAGAGAACCAGGCCATTGGTTTTACTGATCTTAAAAAATCCTCTGCCAGTAATGGAGCATTACAGGGTGGAGGGAAGGGTTGAGAGGACTGAACAAATAATAAACACATTTACATTTACTGCCACAGAAAACATTTAATGTGCTTGACAAGTCCCGTTCAGCCTATTAAAGTAAAAAAGTATAAGCTTTAAAAACAATCTCAATGAGGGATTACTGATGTATTTTATTTTGTAGATAATATCTTGAGCGACAGTATATGTAAATAGACCTTATTTCAGGCACTTAACCAAAAACCCATTCAAAAATCCCATTGACTTTAGGACGATGGAACCAGAAATGGGGTTTCAGCTCATCTTCCCAGCGCTCTACATCCTCCAGTCCAGAGGAAGAAAATGCTTGTTTGGTCTTCTGATGAAAAAAATATTGTGATAGTTTTACCAGTGTCTTTTTTTTTTTTTGGAAGTAAAATCTTTGGGACTGTACACAGTCAATAAGAGTGGGAAGTGCGTATTGACGTTTTTATTAGGTGTGAGTTTGATCAGTTCAACAAGTCACTTTCAGCAGAGCAAGATTGCAGCGTATTTTATTTTAATTAACGACACAAAAATGCAGCAAGGTTTTCAAACTATACAGAACATGAAGTACAAATAATGCATCGGTGCATTTTGCTTTTTATGTTTTTAATTAATATATTGTTACACATAACATTAGCTTATTTTGTTGTAAATAAAAAAGCCTGACAATATCACTGCAAAATAAGTATTGAGGTATTTCGTCATGTTTCTCACTGATATGTAATCTCTAGGCTTCAATATAATCCCGAGCTTCCCACTGGTATTTACGACTTTTTCATGGGGTTCTTGTATGTTCAATTTGTAAATATGACCTTACGGACATGACTTGAATGCGCCACGAGTGCCTAACATGAGCAAAGATGGCAGTGTGCTAACATACAAGCGATCGGTTCTCTTCAGGTATTTAGACCTCTTTATTCTCAACACATTGAAGGAATATTTATCCAATTACAAAATGCATTTCAAATGAAAATGTTTATTTACAATGACATCTGCTAAAATATGGATTTTAATAGTGATGTTTATGATTTTAATAGTGTATAGTTTTAGCATTCTCCGGAATGTGTATTTCAGACCAATCTCTTTCTGTCTGTATACTGCTGTTGTGAATGAGTCTCACCAACAAGCATCTGTAATGGAAGAAATTTGTATTATTGTTTCCAAGTAAAAATGTTTTGATTTCAGATGTTCCATATATTTATTTATTTCCATCTAGAAATTAATGAACCACTTTGAGACTGATGGGTAACACATAAAATTTACTAAATTGGTAATTTACTAAAGAATATAGCAGTAATATTGTAATGATATAGCTGTTTTAGTGGCTTTTAAACAGTTATTAAAGTTGAGCCAAAAACCTCAGACTAGTATATTTTTGAAATAATCTCCAATATTTAATTTTCAATTAAAAATCAATAATAATTAGGATTTTCAGCACTGGTCCAAGAGGTAAAGTTGCTCAGAGCGAGTCTCTAAGACTTATGGTCTGGTCTGCCCGATCACATGTATGACTTAATTATACAACTGACTTAATTATTGTATAACTATATACGTTTATATAACTTACACATATTACAATGTAGCACCACAAACGAGGGTCCACTACAGTACTATATTGGTGAAATAATGGTACTTAATGACATATATTCACAATACAAATATTCACATTAATATTTTTACATGTACATTTAATGCCTGTTTAACGGAACCATTTCATGAATTAATTTACCTGAGTTATAGTAAGTCAAGAAAATGGTAATTTCCAATCTGGATTAATTATATTTTTGTCAGGATCAGCAGCCTATACTTTCCAATATGTTGTCGTGGTCTTGTTTGTAACACTCCAAAAGATGGATGGATGGACGGATAGATAGATAACTGGGTGGATAGATTGTTTTAGATTGTATTATTTTCACGGTAGTGGTAACGCTGGTTTCAGAGACTGTAGAGAGATATTGCAGGTGATCAGAAACACACTGAGGGGAGGGGCGTGCTCTGATGACGTCAAGGCAGTTCTGTCCGTCTATTGGCTGCAGCACTTCCGTGTTTACTGTCTCGCCCGCTGCGGATACAGCCGTCAGTGCTGTGAATGAGCAGCGATACATCACACACCTGTGTCCGTCTCAGCTGGAGATGATGGCGTCCGGCTATAACGCGAAGGATGAGGACGGGCATCCTCCGGGATCGGTGGGATCCAGCAAGAGCAAGAAGCCCGACAACACGGCCTTCAAACAGCAGCGCCTGCCCGCCTGGCAGCCCATCCTGACCGCCGGCACCGTCCTGCCCGCCTTCTTCATGATCGGACTCATCTTCATCCCCATCGGCATCGGACTCTTCGTCACCTCCAACAACATCAAGGAGTTTGAGGTGCGTAGCGTCTCCATAGCGACGGCGTGCGGAGGTCACGTGATGAGGGTGAGGTCAGAGTTGTTTTGTGTTGCAGATCGACTACACGGGTGTTGAGACGTCCAGTCCGTGTTATAACTGCGCGCAGAACTACAGCTGGAACAGCACCAGTGTGTGCACCTGCTCAGTGCCCTTCAGCCTGGACCAGCCCTTCGAGGTGAACTCACACACACACACCATCCCATAATATACCCTCCATTCTGCCTGGACCAGCCCTAAAAGTGTCAGAATAAAAGTGACAATTTTGACAATAAAAGTGTCAGTATAAAATTATAGATAGATAGATGAAGAATGGATAGATAGATAGATAGATAGATAGATAGATGAAGAATGGATAGATAGATAGATAGATGAAGAATGGTTAGATAGATAGATAGATGAAGAATGGTTAGATAGATAGATAGATGAAGAATGGATAGATAGATAGATAGATAGATGAAGAATGGATAGATAGATAGATAGATAGATGAAGAATGGATAGATAGATTGATAGATGAAGAATGGATAGATAGATAGATAGATAGATAGATGAAGAATGGATAGATAGATAGATAGATGAAGAATGGATAGATAGATAGATAGATAGATGAAGAATGGATAGATATATAGATAGATAGATGAAGAATGGATAGATATATAGATAGATAGATAGATAGATAGATAGATGAAGAATGGATAGATATATAGATAGATGAAGAATGGATAGATATATAGATAGATGAAGAATGGATAGATAGATAGATAGATAGATAGATAGATGAAGAATGGATAGATATATAGATAGATAGATAGATAGATGAAGAATGGATAGATATATAGATAGATAGATGAAGGATAGATAGATAGATAGATAGATAGATGAAGAATGGATAGATATATAGATAGATAGATAGATGAAGAATGGATAGATATATAGATAGATTGATAGATGAAGAATGGATAGATAGATTGATAGATGAAGAATGGATAGATAGATTGATAGATGAAGAATGGATAGATAGATTGATAGATGAAGAATGGATATAGATAGATTGATAGATGAAGAATGGATATAGATAGATAGATAGATGAAGAATGGAGATAGATAGATAGATAGATAGATAGATAGATAGATAGATGAAGAATGGATAGATATATAGATAGATGAAGAATGGATAGATAGATAGATAGATAGATAGATAGATAGATAGATAGATAGATAGATAGATGAAGAATGGATAGATATATAGATAGATAGATAGATAGATGAAGAATGGATAGATATATAGATAGATAGATGAAGAATGGATAGATAGATAGATAGATAGATAGATAGATGAAGAATGGATAGATATATAGATAGATAGATAGATAGATGAAGAATGGATAGATATATAGATATATAGATAGATGAAGAATGGATAGATAGATAGATTGATAGATGAAGAATGGATAGATAGATTGATAGATGAAGAATGGATAGATAGATTGATAGATGAAGAATGGATATAGATAGATAGATAGATGAAGAATGGAGATAGATAGATAGATAGATAGATAGATAGATAGATGAAGAATGGATAGATATATAGATAGATAGATGAAGAATGGATAGATAGATATATAGATAGATGAAGAATGGATAGATAGATAGATAGATAGATAGATGAAGAATGGATAGATATATAGATAGATAGATAGATAGATGAAGAATGGATAGATATATAGATAGATAGATAGATGAAGAATGGATAGATAGATAGATAGATAGATAGATAGATAGATGAAGAATGGATAGATATATAGATATATAGATAGATGAAGAATGGATAGATAGATAGATAGATAGATTGATAGATGAAGAATGGATAGATAGATAGATAGATTGATAGATGAAGAATGGATATATAAAAATATATATAGATAGATAGATGGATGAATAATGGATATATAGATGGATGGATGGATGGATAGATGGATAGATAGATAGATGAAGAATGGATATATATAGATAGATGAAGGATAGATAGATGAATAATGGATATATATATAGATAGATGGATAATAGATGGATGAAGAATGGATATATAGATAGATAGATAGATGGATGATAGATAGATAGATGGTCCATTGACTTGCTCTGGGAGCTGTGCAGGAATCAGTCTCCTGCAGTGCCGTTAGTGCTCATATATTATGCATCAGTGTTTTAGAGGACATTACATTAATGTTTGTGTAGTTTAAAATAGAACAGCTTCCCGCTCCTAAAACAACTGGGTTCAGATGAACGATGTATGTCTATAAATGACATAAAAATATCCCCAGGACAAAATATTCTGACATCTCTTCTTCTGTAGAGTAATGTTTTCATGTACTATGGACTCTCCAACTTCTATCAAAACCACAGACGTTATGTGAAGTCGAGAGACGACAGTCAGCTGAACGGAGACAAAAGCTCGTTACTGGTGAGTGCTTCACTCTCTCCTCCACGACAACGATCCTGCCGTTTAGCGGTCAATGTGCTTGATTTTGCTGTGGCTGATGGTTTGTGGGAGCCTGTCAACAGTTTTTGTTTTTAAGCGTTCATGTCTTTGTTCTGCAGAACCCGAGTAAAGAGTGCGAGCCGTATCGAGCGAGCGATAAGAAGCCCATTGCTCCCTGCGGGGCCATTGCTAACAGCCTCTTCAATGGTGAGAGACACATGTGTGAGCTCAGTGTCAAGCCTGAACAACACTTCAATCTTAACTGAAGTGTTCATATTAAAAAGACAATTTGCCAGAGTTTTATTTTGATATGTATTGTATTTAAAAAAATCATAAATGTAACAAATGTTTCTCTTCTAGTTTCTGTTTACACCATTTGATCTGTGAAGGTTTGCAGTGTAGCTTTACATAAGCTGTGTGAAACAGAGCTAAGGTCTTTCTGGATGCTTTTGGTAATTAATGTAATATTTTCAGATACTTTGGAGCTGTTTTACATCCATCCAAACGGAAGTCGAATAGCTATTCATCTGGTGAAGACGGGCATTGCTTGGTGGACTGACAAGCACGTGAAGTTCAGAAACCCAGGAGGAAGCAACAACAACCTCTCCGTCGTGTTCCAAGGTACTTAAAGTGCAACCCTATATCTGATAGTGCGGTTCCTCTGATCGAGAGCGAACGCTGTCGTCTGAACCCTAGTGTGCAGTGAGGCTTGGAAAGATGGGTCTCGCTCCACTACCAAATGAACTCTGGTGTGGTTGTAATGAAATGTGAACTGAACTCGGATCAAAGAAGTGACGTGATGTCACAAGATGTGACCCTAAAAGCACTGAAATCTCAAGAAACCAGATTTGTGATGTTGCTCATCTCAGTTCAAGCGTCAGATCCACGTCTGTCACAGCAGATCTTCATTTGTGTGTGACGGAGGGATTTCACTGTTTTCACTCCTTTACACGTTTTACAAGCTCTTCACGAGCTGCTCAAAATACCATCATATGCAGTGCATTTATGCCAGTATTCAGCATTTGGATATTCAGTAAATTACATTAAACATTATAAATGCGTTTAGGCTTTTTGTTAAAATGCCACTGTGAACGCAAAGCCGGCAAGAATAAATGGCAGATGAACAAAGCGAACTGAATCACACGTGACACACCCTTAGTATGATTGTACAAACGTCCCCATTCAGCTCGTGGTTCACATTAAATATTTATGGATTTTTATAAAGTAGATGTAAGAATAACTTTTATGTTGTTAGTAATACAGAGGAGTTCGGTTATCTTGACGGCCTCGGGGTTGCAAAAAAGCGTCGAGATAACAGAGAAAACCAAGAGCCAATATGGTGATTTGTTTTATGAAGCGATCAGCATGCTATAAAAATGTACACACACTGTATATGTTTGCTAACAACAAAAGTCATATGTGCAGCAACTAACAGCAGAGATTTACCAGTATACAATAAAAACACCTTTGATTCTCCATACAAACCTTTAATTATATTCTCCAACATTGCATACTTTCTTGCGTTCTGCCTGTCTAATGTGCTTTCTCAACAAATTCGGCTTCGTCCCGTCTTATAACAACCTTCAATCCGTTCTTCAATCCGTAGCGGCGCTGAGCAGACCGTGTCAGAACAGAAACAGGGATGTGTTTGTGTGTGTGTGGCTGTACTAGATTGCATACTTTCTTGGGTTCTGCCTGTCTAATATGCTTTCTCAACAAGTAAGCCCACGTATTATCACCAATAAACTGCTTTAACCAGCCTTGGAATTCAGTGTTTGATTCCCACTCCTTCCTGTATTTTTGGGTGTTCAGTTTTGACTGAGACTGATAAACAAGCCAGCTAGTTAGCTATCGTTACAGAGAGGCGCACACACACAGAGAGTATATAACTGAGGCGATTTATATTTGTGCAGTGATTTAATTATTTTTTTAGACAAAGAACATTTGACATGCCGTACTGCCATTGCGTAATCAGCCAGCGGCGGCTTGCCGGACATGCGCGATTCATTTGCACATGGAGGAGTGAAGATCTCCTGCTCTGCTGCATCTGGGAGGACGGGCCGCCTGTGAGTGCTTTGGGATGGGGATGCGGCAGCTCTCGCTGCTCCTTGAGAAGAGTAAGAACGATATGTGCTTTCACTTCAGATAGTCTCCAATCACTCCAGATAAAGTCGTTAGATTTGTCGCTAGTCACTTTTTGAATGGTTTGAAAACTCACTAAATGTAGCGACAAAGGCGCCAAGTTGGCAACACTGAACGCCATCCACGTGCAATGTGAACTCAGCGCATGCGCAGTGAACTCTGTCACGAGATAACCATGTGAAGTGGCGAATTTGTCCCTCTTTCGTGCTCGAGATACTAGGTTTCAGTGACATTAACGAATCAACATAACCCACAAGAAAATAATAAGACAAATAGGGAGTTTGGCAGTTCCACTTCAAAAACATCGACACAATAGGATTGGCAAGTTAACCGTGACTCGAGATAAGTGAACTCCACTGTATTTTAAGATGATCATTTACTGAACTATTGCAATAAATAGTATAGCAGCAGAGCATAGTTATCAGAGGAATATGACTGATTATAACTACATCAGTAAATGTTTTTTAAAATCTCTAAAGTTTTAAGGTTTTGCTGTCACTCTGTATTATTACTAACCAGTGGTATTTGTCTTCACAGATACAAGCAAACCCGTAAACTGGCGCAAACCCGTTTATGAGCTGGACCCGACGGACTCGGAGAACAACGGTTTCATCAATGAGGATTTCATTGTGTGGATGAGAACCGCTGCTCTCCCCACCTTCAGAAAACTGTACCGCATCATTCAGAAGAAGAAGGACAGCATGACCCCCACACTACCGCCTGGGAACTACAGCCTGGAAGTCATCTACAGTATCCTTCAGAATCTTACTCTCTTTGTAATTATTTATGAAATTTACAAGCAGTTTCTAAGTGAAAATTATTTCAAAAACCTGTAACAAATTTGTTTTCCGCTGTACCAGGTTGAAACGGGGTCTGTGAGATTAGCATAAGCCAGTATTCGCATTCATAACTTAAAATTCATCATGTGAAATAACAACAACTGTAAAGGCCCCAATGTTCTTCAAGAGAAACTGAAGAAAGAACTGGTGTGATATTGGCCTAAATAAAGTTCTTTTGGAGTTTTTTCATGAGCTAGAAAAGCTTGTCTCTCAGCAGTGTGGCATCTTTGGGATGTTCGCTAACAAAGTGACAAAGTGTCTTTTAAGTGCAATAACTTTCTTTAATAGCGTGAACCCAGATTATCCTGTGCGCAGCTTTGACGGCCGCAAGCGGATGATCCTCAGCACCATCTCCTGGATGGGAGGGAAGAACCCTTTCCTCGGCATTGCCTACATCACTGTGGGATCGGTGTGCTTCTTCCTGGGAGTGGTCCTACTGATCATCCACCACAAATACGGCAACCGCAACAACAATGCTGACATTCCCAATTAAATGCGCTCTCTGACGTGAGACGGCGTGAGTTATCTGTCAGATGCTCCTGTTCACACAGGCGGCCTGAAGGACTGCTTGCAAGTTATTGTGTGTGCACTGGCACTGCATCTGTTTGAAGCATTTTTTTCATCCACACCAAAGCTTTACATTGGAAATATGAGCGGTAACTTGATTTTGAGTTCACAGTTCATATTTCTCTCTGCTGATTTTGTGGCATGGACAGTATGATGGCACTATGGAGTAACTGAATGAAATGTTGCCATTCAGTACAACTTTATTTGAGAGAATCCCACATAAACATGCCCAGGTCATATTTTGCCCCAAAAAAAGAAAAAAGGATTGGAGAAGGGTAAGAAGCCACTTCACATTGACAGTGATTTCATGAGCTCATTTTTCCCTGAGAATTCACCTTGGCATTTTACTTTTTAGTTGATATGTCATTATTATGTCATGATTTTATTTATGTTTCCTTTACAATAATACAGTGATGCAATAAATCCTACCATGGTATATTATTTATTATATTATTATATTTTTCAGTTTTTGACATTACAATAATGAGAAATTGTGCTTATTCGTCATGAACATACTGTAGTTATGTAATGCAAAAAAATGCATGTTTCTAAAAATACAAGTTAACTTTTTTTCTTTTGAATTTGAAGTGAAATCTGACCAATCTTGACTGACTTTGTGAGATTCACCCGTTGGGTGTTAATCAGTGGTTTTTACAAGTATTCATAATTCCTGAAAAGATTTATCAAGGTTGTCATGCTCATCAGCAAGTGTTATTGTATTCTATTATTTGAAATGCTAAACTGTGATGCTCTTAGCTAATGTGTTCTTTGCATTGTGTATTTAAAAAGGATATATGTGTGTTAAGCAACTGCTAAGAAATCCTTTATCCAGCTCAGTTCTGTATGTTTGTCGTTGGCCGAAGTCATGTCGTTTGCTGTAAAATAGTTGTGTGATAATAAACGATAAATGCATGCGATATGCTGTGCTGCTTTTAGGACCTTACACCTGCCTCGGTCCTGTTTCCAGAAATTAAGCATGTGTGAGTATACTCACTTGGTTTCTCAGATGGGGCTTAAGCTTGGCCCAGACTAAAATGTGTGTTTAAGCTGTTTTCTTACTGAAAGCAACTTGCACTGAGAAATCTTAAAATATGTCATTGCTATTGTTTTCTCAAGATGCACACCAGTAATGGCTTTTTCGAAGGCACATTTATTAAAGCTGCTTGTATGCCATAATTGAACTAAGGCCTAATCCTGGCTCAACCTAAGCTTTGTCTGTGAAACCAAGCCATAATATTTTGAAATACTCTTAATAAGAATTTTTTTTTATTGGTTACATGAATACATAATCACACAGTGGTAGTAAATAATTCAGAATGATTGATCTTCCCTTATTATTCTTTTTCATATTTCCTTTATTTAAAAAAAGTTTTCACTTTATTATAATTGTCCCTTTAACACATTCTAATGACTATAAGATACATGTCAACTTGTTCTAACCCTAATAGTCTACTAATACATTACTAACACTCTGAGAGTTAGTTGACATGTAGTAGTAAAGTTACTTGTAGTCAGTGAATGTGTGTTGAGGATCATCACAATAAAGAGTTGTCAGATGTTAAACGCACAGTCTACTAATACTCTGAGAGATATTTACAGTCAACACAATGTTTAAAAGGGACCAATTGACCAAATAAAGTATAATCCAAAAATCATATATAGATTAAGAAATTCTTCAAGTTTTGTACTGACAGGCCAGTCACTAATCAGGTAAAATATACAATTACATTGATATCTTAGAGGCCAGAAGGCGTTTGACCACTGAATTTACAGAAATAATTTAACTTTTAAGGAATGTTTTCTCAACATTGCATATCCAATCAGTTTTACACGTCTATCCTGTCTTTGTCTAGAGTCCCCTCTAGTCCCTGAACCTGCTCCAGAGTCCCCTCTATTCCCTGAGCCTGCTCCAGAGTCCCCTCTAGTCCCTGAACCTGCTCCAGAGTCCCCTCTATTCCCTGATTCTGCTCCAGAGTCCCTTATAGTCTCTGAGCCTTCTCTAAAGAGCCCTCTAGTCCCTGAGCCTGCTCCAGAGTCCCCTCTATTCCCTGAGCCTGCTCCAGAGTCCCCTCTATTCCCTGATTCTGCTCCAGAGTCCCTTATAGTCTCTGAGCCTTCTCTAAAGAGCCCTCTAGTCCCTGAGCCTGCTCCAGAGTCCCCTCTAGTCCCTGAGCCTGCTCCAGAGTCCCCTCTATTCCCTGAGCCTACTCCAGAGTCCCCTCTAGTCCCTGAGCCTGCTCCAGAGTCCCCTCTATTCCCTGAGCCTGCTCCAGAGTCCCCTCTAGTCCCTGAGCCTGCCCCAGAGTCCACTCTATTCCCTGAGCCTGCTCCAGAGTCCCCTCTAGTCCCTGAGCCTGCCCCAGAGTCCACTCTAGTCCCTGAGCCTGCTCCAGAGTCCCCTCTAGTCCCTGAGCCTGCTCCAGAGTCCCCTCTAGTCCCTGAGCCTGCTCCAGAGTCCCCTCTATTCCCTGAGCCTGCTCCAGAGTCCCCTCTAGTCCCTGAGCCTGCCCCAGAGTCCACTCTAGTCCCTGAGCCTGCTCCAGAGTCCCCTCTAGTCCCTGAGCCTGCCCCAGAGTCCACTCTATTCCCTGAGCCTGCTCCAGAGTCCCCTCTATTCCCTGAGCCTGCTCCAGAGTACCCTCTATTCCCTGAGCCTGCCCCAGAGTCCACTCTATTCCCTGAGCCTGCTCCAGAGTCCCCTCTATTCCCTGAGCCTGCTCCAGAGTCCCCTCTAGTCCCTGAGCCTGCTCCAGAGTCCCCTCTAGTCCATGAGCCTGCCCCAGAGTCCACTCTAGTCCCTGAGCCTGCTCCAGAGTCCACTCTAGTCCCTGAGCCTGCTCCGGAGTCCATTATAGTCTCTGAGCCTTCTCTAAAGAGCCTTCTAGTCCATGAGCCTCCTCCAGAGTCTCCTCTAGTCCCTGAGCCTGCTCCAGAGTCCCCTCTAGTCCTTGAGCCTGCTTCAGAATTCCCTCTAATCCCAGAGTCTTCTCCAGAGTCCCTTATAGTCTCTGAACCTTCTCTAAAGAGCCCTCTAGTCCCTGAGCCGGCTCCAGAGCCCCCTCTAGTCCCTGAGCCTGCTCCAGAGTCCCCTCTAGTCCCTGAACCTGCTCCAGAGTCCCCTCTAGTCCCTGAACCTGCTCCAGGGTCCCCTCTATTCCCTGAGCCTGCTCCAGAGTCCCCTCTATTCCCTGAGTCTGCTCCAGAATTCCCTCTAATCCCAGAGTCTTCTCCAGAGTCCCTTATAGTCTCTGAACCTTATCTAAAGAGCCCTCTAGTCCCTGAGCCTGCACCAGAGTCCACTCTAGTCCCTGAGCCTGCTCCAGAGTCCCCTCTAGTCCCTGATCCTGCTCCAGAGTCCCCTCTATTCCCTGAGCCTGCACCAGAGTCCACTCTATTTCCTGAGCCTGCTCCAGAGTCCCCTCTAGTCCCTGAGCCTGCTCCAGAGTCCCCTCTATTCCCTGAGCCTGTTCCAGAGTCCCCTTTAGTCCCTGAGCCTGCTCCAGAGTCTCCTCTATTCCCTGAGCCTGTTCCAGAGTCCCCTTTAGTCCCTGAGCCTGCCCCAGAGTCCCCTCTATTCCCTGAGCCTGTTCCAGAGTCATCTCTAGTCCCTGAGCCTGCTCCAGAGTCCACTCTAGTCCCTGAGCCTGCCCCAGAGTCTCCTCTAGTCCCTGAGCCTGCTTCAGAGTCCCCTCTAGTCCCTGAGCCTGCTTCAGAGTCCCCTCTAGTCCCTGAGCCTGCTCCAGAGTCCACTCTAGTCCCTGAGCCTGCCCCAGAGTCCACTCTAGTCCCTGAGCCTGCTCCAGAGTCCACTCTAGTCCCTGAGCCTGCCCCAGAGTCCCCTCTAGTCCCTGAGCCTGCCCCAGAGTCCCCTCTAGTCCCTGAGCCTGCTTCAGAGTCCCCTCTAGTCCCTGAACCTGCTCCAGAGTCCCCCTCTAGTCCCTGAGCCTGCTCCATAATACCTTCTAACCTTTTTTCCGAATTGGACATTTCTGTTACATCTCTGTTGTGTCTTTGTTTTCTTCCTGGTTCCAGACGTGCGCTCTCTGTGTATTTACAGTCAGCTGTGTTGTCATCAAACACCTTGTTAGACTTGTCAGCTGTGTCTTATCTTATAATTACCCACCCTCAGTGTATATCTATCATGTGTTTCCTTCAGTATTGATCTGATCTTGTCATTGTTATGTTGTCCGTTTGAGATCAATGTGAACGTCTGTGGCATGTCCTGGTACGTCAGTGTTATCTTGTGTGTTTATCCCTGGATACTTAGTTTTGTCAAATAAAGGACACTTTAATTGAGTCTTCTTTATTATTTTTTATTATCTTCCAAATTATTTTGGGAAACCCTGACATAATGTAATGTCTAATGCTCTTCATGTTGTTGCAAACAAAGGATGGAATATAGTTTCTTGGTATTTATATATCAAGATGGTACTATTCTAATTTCCTAATACTAACCAACATATGTAAAAAACAAACACTTTTATTTATGTATTTATTTTCACACTTATTTTACAATTATTTATTTCTACATGTCTTTGACCGTATGATCATGAGGGTGCTGTGTTTTACCTCAGACATAGCAATCTGAGCTAAATAAATAATAATAGTAATAAAAATACATATATATAAATACAAATGTACATACAGTTTTTGTATTTTTTGAGTTGTTTGATTGAACCGAACAGTCCGAGCGAGTCGATTCTCTGGGGAGCCGCAGCTGCTCCGCCGGGCCGGAAGGGGCGCCACTGCGCATCTGTCCTGAAGCCTCGCGCTCGAGCAGAAGAAGAACGTTACGTGACCTTCCTTCCTCCGGCTTCCTGACCACTGCGCGCTGAAGGAGATTCATCAGCATGTTTAGACTCTTAAGGGTGAGATTCAACATCTTTATGTGTGTTATTTGTGTGTTTATGTGACGAAAGCGAGCCTCTCGTGACCTTCTACTCGATGTTACACGTTTCTCTAGATTTCACTTGATAAGCACACTCTCTCTCGCTCTCAAACACACACAATATATAGAGATCACTGCAAAATTATCAATTTGTCTGGTTTTACTATTTATAGGTATGTGTTTGGGTAAAATTAACATTTTTGTTTTATTCTATGAATTACTGACAATTTTTCCCCAATTCCAAATAAACATATTGTAATTTAGAGCATTTATTTGCCGAAAGCAACAACTACTGAACTAGTCAAAATAACAAAAAAGATGCAGTGTTGTCTCCTTCGAATAATGGAAAGAAAATCAGTTAATTTTTAAACAACACAATACTAATATTTTAACTTAGGAAGAGTTCAGAAATCAATATTTGGTGGAATAACCCTGAATTTGAATCACAGGTTTCATGCGTCTTGGCATGCTCTCCATCAGTCTTTCACATTGATGTTGGGTGACTTTATGCCACTCCTGGTGCAAACATTCACGCAGCTCGGATTTGCTTGATGGCTTGTGAGCTTCCATCTTCCTCTTGATCACATTCCAGAGGTTTTCAATAGGGTTCAGGTCTGGAGATTGGGCTGGGCATGACAGGGTCTTGATCTGGTGGTCCTCCATCCACAGCTTGATTGACCTGGCTGTGTGGCATGGAGCATTGTCCTGCTGGAAACACCAGTCCTCAGAGTTGGGGATCATTGTCGGAGCAGAAGGAAGCAAGTTTTCTTCCAGGACAACCTGTATGTGGTTTGATTCATGCGTCCTTCACAAACACAAATCTGCCCGATTCCAGCCCCAGATCATCACTGATCCTCCATAAAGTTCACAGTGGGTGCGAGACACTGTGGCTTGTAGGCTCTCCAGGCCTCCGTCTAACCATTAGATGACCAGGTGTTGGACAAAGCTGAAAACTGGACTCATCAGAGAAGATGATCTTACTCCAGTCCTCTACAGTCCAATCCCTATGGTCTCTTGCAAACCTCAGCCTGGCGCATTGATGAAGGGCTTTTTTTCTAGCTTTGCAGAAAAACAAAGCTAGAAAAGCTTCGACGTTTCGAACCGTCCTCGCCATGCACTTCACCCCGGCTGCCTTTTGTCATTATTTTTGTAGGTCACTTGATGTCATCCTTGATGTCAGTTCTTGAGTGACATTCGCATGAGTTCGAATGAGTTAGCGGTCATTCCGGTTGGTGGAAAGTCGTTTTCGCCCTCTGCCGGTCTTTAGGTTTGTTGTCCCCAATGTTGCTGCTTGACCTTGTTCTTATGAACCACCTTCTTTGAAATTTTAAGGATGGAAGCAACCGGACGCTCACTGTATCCCTCTCCCAGTAAAGCCAGAATTGAACCCTTCTTTTCCTCACTCAAAATTTTCCTCTTCAATTTTTTTGGCATGGTCAATAGTTTTTTATTCCAATTACTTTTGAGGCACTACAATCACTGTTTCTGCCATCCAGCTGGTTCTACTGCAAGAGGATAGTGATGACCACAGAAGTGCTTTTTTATACTTTTCCTTATTAAATAAGATTTGGTTCAGGCGATCACCCAATCAGCAGCTCATTCAGTAGAGAATTGGAATTCAACAGACACTGGAATAGAATGTCTTCCACACTTGCAGAGATGCTGATTTAAGAAAAAATGGCAGTGGTCTCTTAATTTTTTCCAGAGCTGTATATACACACACACACACACAAATATACACACATGATAAATATATACATATGTACGTACACATATATATATATATATATATGTGTGTGTGTGTGTGTGTACATGGGTATACATTTATTATATGTGTATATTTGCGTGTGTGTGTGAGAGAGAAAAAGAGTGTGTGAGTTTTTGTGTTTTGTTCCTTTTCCCCTTGGGTTTTGTTGCATGTTTCTGAGGAAAATGGTCAGAATTTATTGAAGTAAGTTTTTCTCCTCAGGATTGTGAGATATGGAGGTGGAATTGCCAAAAAGGAAAGTGCATGAGTGTGTTGATGCTGTGTGTGTGTGTGCAGACCCTGCAGCTGGTGTCCCGGCGGACCGTATCCAGCAGCGCTCCCAGACAGCTGGAGAATAAAGTCCCGGGGAAGCAGAAGATGTTTCAGGTGAGTGTGTGTCTCTCTCTGCTGGTCACAGCTGAGACTGTGATGTGCGTGTGTGTGTGTGTGTGAGTGTGTGTCTCTCTTAGCAGCTGAGACTGATGTGTCCGCAGGTCCTGTGAGGATGAGCAGATGAGTACAGATGCTGTTAGTCACTGCATGTGATGATCAGCTGTAACACTTCACTGCCTCTGACGCTCGTGTGCTGAACTTCACTTCTTGCGCTGATATGTCATGATTCTTGATGAAGCTGTTGCTGCTGTCAGATCCTGTAGTGCTACTCTAACCTGCTGACGCTCTTCACCCCGCTGAAGTCGAGCGCTAACACGCGTGTCTGCTTTCAGGAAGACAACGGTGTGCCGGTGCATCTGAAGGGGGGTGTGGTGGACGCGCTGCTGTACCGGGTGACGATGACCCTCACCGTCTTTGGTAAGATGGAAACGTGCGTTATCTGCATCATCCCGCTCGTCCTCGAGCTGCTGCTTCTGCTGGTCCGTTACGGCTGTCAGTCACACGCAGATGAAGCGGAGCGTGAGGTTTACTCTGGTTTCAGTTCATTTTTGCCGGATGAGATGGAAGAAAATGAATGCCAAATGTTTGAACAAAGCTTGAGTTGCTCTGAGAATAACATGCACTGCATTAACAGCACTTCAGCATGATTGAGCATCTAAGCGGTCAATATTTCAATTCAAAACACATTTTATTATTCAAATTTAAATAATTTCATTTAATTAAACCACCTTTCAGATTTCTCTTACAAAATATTCGCACCTATAATATTCAACAGGCAACCTCTGGTTTTAAATCTGCTCCCATAAGTTCAGTGGTTGAGATGGGAAGTGCAGGTCATGTGGGAGCGGCGGGAAGAGCCGTGGATCACTTCACCAGCAGGGGCGCTTTCTGTCTGTCTGTCTTTCTGTCTGTCTTTGTCAAAAATGTATTTACAGAAGTGTCTTAAGTATGATAAGATATGATTATCAGAGCTTATGTGTATGTATGTGTAACTGTAATGAAGCACACATGAGCGGCAGCGGCTCTCTTGCGCTCCGAGTGTTGTGTGATGGAGCGGCTGCAGTTTGTGCTGAGTATCGTTAGCCTCATAGCATCATTGCCTAAGTCATATTTCAATGTTTTTGGAAAACACTAAAAAACTCAAAACTGCCTAATTCAAAGAGATGACTAATTGATAGTGTTTTGGATCCTAATAAGTGTTAGGCTAAGGACATTGGCAGAAAGGCAGCAGTGGAAGGACAGTAAAAATAGGCAGATATCGCAATTTGGCCAAAAATGACTTTTATGCTATGAGGCTAACGATATATCTCCTGCTCTCATCCGGACTCCAGACTGCTCACATGAAAACGCCTCCATTACTCCCTTCTTCACACGGAAACAGAAGACTGGGATCCTGCAAATGTAAAAACCTAAATGTATTAAAGATGAGCTGGTTTAGTTGTTGTTCTGAGCACATGATCAAACTGAGTATTTCCCAATGCAGTTGCGTACTTCAGTGTGTGTGTTGTCATGTTGTTCTGCACTTTGAGCTGTTTCCAGCGTCCTGATTTCCCGTGTTTTCTCCTCAGGCGTAGGATACGTGGTGTATTCCCTGCTCAACGCCGCTCTGCCCAAGAAGAAGGACTGAAGCGCCTCTCTTCACGAGTCTGAGCTGTGAACATCAGGAATACACACAGTTATACGTGTTGTCCTTTATTTTGAATACATTGGATTAATATTTATCGATTGTACTGTAAAGCGCAGTCATTATGTAATAAAACGTTCCATTGTACTGACAGCCGTGTGTTTCATTAGCTGTGCAGGAGCGACAGATGCGTTCTTCTGTGTGTGTGTGTGTGTAAGAGCTCGAGGGCAGAGGAGGCCGGGTGAACCAGCAGCTCCTGCTTCCAATCATACTTACAGGGGGAATATAAACCACACTTGGATTATTTTGTTTACACCATGCATTTAGAGAATGTGTGACTTTAAAGATGTAAGTTCCGGTGCAGCACCTTGATCTCCTGATCCCGTGTGTGAGTGTTGGAGAGATTCACGGTGCACTCCTCCGTGAGGTCAGTGTGTGTGTGTGTGTGTGTTTCTGATGCTCTCAGACAAACCATCTGCTCATTCGTGATTCAACACCATTCCTTAAAACCGGAGTCTGTGGAGTTACACTCTCAGAGAAGTATTTTAATGAGTCCTTTTGGTCATCAAAGCTGAATTTTGAGTGATTGATTACAGAGGGACTTTAATTACTTGAATGATCCACTCTCAAAATACTTTCATCAGCTTATATTGTTTATTCACAGGGGAATAACGGTCTTGTGTGAATATACAAGTGACCAAAACCACTTCCAGTCCTGAGTCTGGATGATAGCTGTGTTCTTGGTCATTAGTTATTAGTATAGTAATGATGCAGAAATATGACGATGGTAGTATGGTGTGCAGCAGCTCTCCATGGCCTTTTCTTCTGAAGGATCTTCACTGAAACCAAAGCTCAGAAGCAGCTCTGGCAGTGTGCTGGATATTGGGCGGAGCAGTGTTTTATTTAACGATGCTTCTACAACTCAGTTTATTTATTTATTTGTCAGAGGGTGAAAATGTCTGTCTCTTATAATAAAGAAACTGCTCCAGCTCAGGGAAGCAGGAGATTCATAATTAGAAAGAATTTTAATAGATATATCAAATCTATTCAGAAACAAATGTTTTCATGTCTGGTGCACATTGACAGCAGGACAGGCGTCTCGTGGCCAGCAGGCTAGTCTTTAATAAAAGAAACGTTAATGAGTGATTGCTCTTGAGTTGCTTTCCCTCCCAGGAATAGTGTCACGTCGAGCAAGCTGTGTGGTTTACAGCATACGTTGTACGGGAGTGTGTAGGTCTATAATGTCTTTCATAGTCACTTTTTTAGTACTGGTTAAAATTCTGTACATCCTGACAGAAATCAAGAACAGAAGGTGAGATGAGTTGAACAAGCTGGCACATCTTCTGAGGAAATCTCAGGACCAGGAACACAACACAGTACATCCAATCATTTTCCTTTAGTATGAGTCCAACGATCCGGTCCCAGAGTGAAGCAACACTGCTCACTACGCCATTATTAATGACTGTAATCCAGAGATCGTCACGTGTGATTCTCTACACAGAGCTTCACAGGATCTGTGGTCTGTCTCGCGAGAGTGAACCTCAGTGCTCTCAGTTCTTATGGATTAGTTTCATGGTCTCTTTATGAACTCTTGCGACTTTGATTTCATCAAAAACATCTTTACACGTGTTTTGAAGACAAACAAACGCTTTATGGGTTTGGAAAAACATGAGGATGAGTTATGAATGACCGAAAATTAATCTTTGGCTAAATTTTCCCTTTAAGATTTTAGATGCCAAATGGCACAAGTATAAGATTGCCACTGGAGTTTAGAGCACATACACATCTGTTTGAACAACAACAAATAGATAGATAGATAGATAGATAGCACAATAAAATGTTTTTTTTTTTACAATATATAAATGCAAACTTTATTTCAAAGCAAAGTTTAATTGGGGACACAGGGTTCAAAAGTGTATTATTATTAGGAAAAACATTATTATGAATTTGTGTTAATTGAGTTATATCTGTGTATTTTAAACACTCTATGTACGTTTCCAGTATTTACATAAAATCCTCCAAACTGTAGTTAGTATTTATCAGACAAATCTGTGGATATATAAAAAAGATGTGATGTGACAGAATCTCCCTCTGCTGGCAGTGTGTGACACGCTTACTGCATCCCTTACCTTGAGCAGCGAGGAGTGTGTGTGAGAGTGTGTGACTGGAGAGAGTGTGAGAGTGTGTGACAGATCCTGGCTCTACGGAGTGTATGAGCTGTGCTTCAGCTGATGTATTGACACACAGGCTTCCTCTGAACTGAAGTCAGCACTGATAGAGACACAACGAGACGCCTGCTCCTCAATCGTGCCTTTTAGTAACACTACCTAATTAAATCAAATAAATACATAGGCTATAGTTGATTCATTCTAACAGTATTTTGAAAATATACTTAAAATGGTTCCCCTATGATTACGAGCCAAAGAACCACTTTTGTGCTATATAGCACCATTTGTTTTAGAGTGTATTCGTCTATATCAGGTGTCCCCAAACTACGGCCCGCGGAGACCTTTTGTCTACGGAAAAAAATTACCGAACTTTACGTGTATCCTGCCAAGATCAGCCGCCGCTCACGTGGACGTTATGTTTTTACCGAATTAAAATAGAGAGCGGGAACGAGATGTTGCATTGAAATGCATTTGGGCATTCGTATTAATAGCATAAGCGCGACAATTGCAGAATATTTCCTTCACACTTCTCTAAACGGAATATGGAAAAATAACCGAGTTACGATAGTAAACGGAGACGTTTTCCAAACGATCACTACATTACAAAACCTTATTCGCTGCTTACTTTTTTCTACTTCGTCAATGAGATGCTATTCTGTTTTCCCCCGGATATAAACCGCAGACGCGTGTCATCAGCACCCTCACATAGCTCGCGGGTGTGATATGTAAAATGTATAAAAATGTTATGTATAGCCTAAACATATAAAATGGTAAAGTGATAAAGCCCGCAGGACTGGTGGGTTTTTCCCGTTTTTGCTTAAGGAAGACATTCCTAATGTGAAATCTTTTACATCAATGTACCTTTCAACCTTTTGAACAACATACATGTGTGAACAAACATTTTCAAGAATAAAATACGTGAAGAACAATTTGAGAACAAACTTGTCCGATGATAATCTCAGGTCACTGTTGATGTTAGGGAAATCAAATCTAGAGCCAGAAATGTCTGCTATTTTGGCATCAGGAAACAATTTCACCATTCCCACTAATACAGGTGTTCATGTGTAGTGTATCATTGTGTTATTAAGTAATAACTGAATAAAATAATATTAAATAAATAATTAAAAACAACATCCATGTTTTGATTCTTTTTTATGTGGACCTCGAGTGTGCAGTCGGCCCTTAAACTGCTGTTGGACTGAGCTGAGCTTGGCGATGATGTCACTGCAGACCTCCATCCTCCTGAGCTTCTTTGCAGATATATTAACCAAATCAATCAATAATCAATCAATGCTGGACATTATTAAGCTGTCTTCTAGATCTGCTGTCCAGCCAAAACTAACCATGTTGCATTATTTTCCTGTGATCTCTGTGCAGCTGCTCTGAAAGCGCTAGATGAATGAAGGGGGCTTGAGTTGCATCTGAGCGAGAGGAAGTCACGTTTATCACTTACAGTAGCTGTCAAAAGTGGATAAAACTTCCCAAACCTGGGTAAAATTGATGATACCAGCATTTCCGCAATCACTTAGTTTTTCGAGTGCCAAACCTTTCTGAGCAGAATCTCAGATGAAATTATGGAAGCTTGATAAAAAAGCTCAAGTGTATTTTTGATTAATTTTAAATGAGTAATCATGATGTCATTTGAGAGAGCAGGCAACTGTTACACCTCCCCATCCCACTCCGGTGGATTTCCCTTTCCCCAGCAGTCCCGGATCTCTGATTGACATTCTTCAGGAGTTTGGTAAGGGAGTAAAGTTGGGATCAACCCCCTATTTAGTGTCAGGTTGAGCTGAAACACCTCCCATTCCCACAGAGCTTCCCTGAGAGCCGGAGCGAGAGGACTCACATCACTCTTCACTGAGCCACGGATCAGGTCTGCTCACTCTTCCTCTCCTTCTTCACACTGCATGTGTTCAGTGAATGAAATGCACTTTAAACTGATGTGGACTTTGATATGAATCTGACATGTTCGTAGTGAGTGTGAGTGTTTGTGTGTGACATGTTGAGTGGATTTAATAGTTATAGTTATAGAATAACTATAGTATAACGCAGTTATAGTTTCTCTAGAACTATATTTCTGTAGTTTTCTTATGAACATGTGCATCTGTTGTAAATAGGCTAGTGGATGAAAAAGGTTTGTAAGTTTAAGTGTTGAGCAGAGATGACACTGTGAGCTCAGGTTAGTCTCATCTATAGGCTGTGAATCACAGATGCGCTGCGCGTGTGTCCGTCTCCACCTGGTGGCGCTCTTGAGCCGCAGTGCAAATCTCTGCTCACACTCTGACTGAAACTCATGAAACTCATGCTCACTGTCAGATGAATGTGTGCTGGATGAGAACGCTGATGTGTGAATGTTTCGGGTGAATTTAAGTGCTGCACTGGTTTGAACACTGAGTTTCTTGGTCTCTCTGTAGGTTTGATGAATGATCTGCTGACTGTGTCTGCATGAACATGAAGATCAGGCTGTCTCTGGCCGCCGCTGCTCTCTTTACTCTCTTACTCAATTCAGTAGAGGCTCAAGGTATAGTCCATCTCTCTCTCTCTCTCTCTCTTATAATTCACAATGTTGATTAACATGATTAACTATAGTCATAGATTTAAAGAAAGATAGATATAGTTTAATAAGCTATTAAGATTTACTGACAAAGTATATGTTATATTTGTATCAAAATGTTACTCTTCATGATAAGTGTGATATCAGTACACACACACACACACACACACACACACACACACACACACACACACACACACACACACACACACACACACACACACACACACACACACAAGCTCTGTTCATACTTAAAATGTTTTTTTATGAGAAACAGTCCTGTATCTTGTTCCTCTACGCGTGAAACGCAGCCGTCTGGGATGGCCATCAGTTACTGTCCAATGAATTACCACAGTAATTACAACAATTATCACTAAAGCATCCGTGTTAAACAACAGAAAAAGGTTCAGTTTGAGACATTTTTGCAGCATTAGTTCCTTTCTCACAGCCGAACAGCTTGTGTTTTCTTGCAGGGACTCAGTTCTCTCGATTCAAACTCAAACGCGCAGTAAATCAGGAGGTAAAAGTGGTCTTTTTCACTGATCCCAGGAAAACAACTCCAGCCGAAACCGACTCTAAACTCTCCTGAAAGGAATAAACTAAACTAGCCTAAACTAGTTTAGTTTAAACTAAAGTTTAAACTTTAGTTTAACTAACGTTTAGTTTAAACTTTAGTCTAAACTAAACTAGCTTGAGTTTTCCTCAACACCCAGTCACAGTTGGCAGGATTCCCTTTAAATAAACACATTGATTTATCTTATGCTTTAATTGATTTTTGTTCACAAGTTTATATGTGTTATGGACATATTCAAGTTATTAGTCTGTATTTTATACCTATCTATCTATATATAAATATACAGTATGTGTGATTTTTTTTTTCTTTAGCATTTGAAGCATTTTGCGTGATCAAAGTCTGGACAGCATGTGTTGCTCTGACGTACTGTTGCTGTCTAACCTTAAAACTCAAACAGTCTTTACACAATTCCTCTTACATTAATCGAAAATCCTCTCTGATATTTCCTGAATTGGCATTTTCAAAACATACACATGCACAACACTTCATGTCTAAAAATACATATTACTTTAGCTAAGCTTGAGTTACTGTAGTAAAATGGATGAGCGTTTTCTACCGCATGATCTGAAGTTGTTCTAGTTTGAGTCGGATATGTAATTAAAGTCACCGCACAGCATCGCTTTATCCCAGTGACGGCCGAAAATGATGTGAGAACGTGAGGATGGAGTTTGATTCAACTAGAAACCAAATGGAAACTTTGGGCTCTGTCGGTGCTGTAACAGAATGGAAAGACGTAACATGAGAGGTCCTCAGACAGCACCGAGACAAAGAGCCTCTTTAGCTTTCCTGCAGAAAACGCTGAGTTGCAATCCATATGGAAAGTTAATAAGCAGTAATGTTTAATGTCAGCACACTTTGGCATCTGCTCGGCTTCTCCGGGAGACTCCAGCCTGGCAAGGGCGCAAGCCAGCAAGAATGCCTGACTGGAGGAGAGAGTGAAACGTCCTCCAGAAACGCTTGTGTCCCTTCCGTTATTAAACTGTCAACAGAGTCAACAAAGCTGTCCGCTTGCATTATTTCCCAGTCCACTGAGCTGGTATGAGAGCTCAAGCACATGGTAGGTGGTGTTGGGTTCGTGGTTTGCGCGCTGGTGCCGTGACACCTCCCGTAAGACGCCTCCGCTTGACGTCTGTGAATCAGTGAAGACTCACGGGGTCGGAGAAGGGCAGAGGCCTGTTAGAGTCTGATGCGGCAGGTTGGTGAGCATTCTTTCTCCAGCGGGTCGTGGTATTTGTCCTTTGCCTGGTGTGTTTCCTCCATCGTTTATTTGAAAATGATATTCTGCTGCTCTGGTCTCCATCCATCCACCCTTTTTCTTCTTTGTGCATGTGACACTTTGCCACGTCCTCATTATTGCCATTATCCAGAATTGGAGCTGTAGTGCATGGGCAAAGAGGTGCAAGGTTTCCACGTGACAGATCTGCTCTGATGGATGATAACACATCTATAGCAGACTCTGTGGAGTAGTTGAGTGCCTTGTTGAGTAGTGATACACAGTTTTATAGTCTTAAAGATAGAGGTTCCGATTGGAACCAAAACTGACATTCTCTGCACAGCAAACAAAGATGTTCTCTCTCAGATTTCTGTCTTGTTTTCTAAAGATCTAAAGATTCTTAAATCAAGATCAAACTCTACTTGAGACATTAAGAAGCCATGATTTCTGAAAACTGTATTACAATGATTTCAGTGAAGTCACGACCGCATTATAGCTTCATATCACATGGCCAAATGACGTCAAAGGCCGACGACACACAAACACACTTACGAAGCCAAGACGTATATTACACAATAGGATAAAAACAACGAGATATTTCCATTTCCAATTTTTTTTCCATTATGAACAGACATTTATTGCATATTCAAACTAACACACTCTCACATAAACTCTGGAGATTTTATCAGTAAAATAGTTTAACAACTTAAAAGCTACATGACATTTCTCACTAGCGAGGGAATAACGGCGCTGTTCTTGAGACAGACAAACTTACAGTCGAGACTCATAAACTCATAGACTCATAGACGCAACGGAGGCTTGGGATTAAATGAGCATTTTAAGTATCCAATTATCGAAATCCATTTTTCTATTCTTGAAGCATAAACTCACTGACATATGTTGTTTTTAGAAAACCAGAAGATGTGCTTCTCAAGTAAATGCATCTTGGTTTGAGAAAGTTTAGATATTTACACTGGAGAAAAAAGCATGTTCTGATGCTTTAAAATCACAACTTTCTTCCAAAGCTTTATTTTTAAGTGCGCTCTGCTGGTTAAATATACTAATTCATTTGTGTGAAATGAAGCATGCGTAATCTCCTCTATTGGTCACATTTTGGATGAGATCAGCTGTTTTTCCTCTGCATTGCTTGCATTCGAGGCATTATCCCGACAGCAGAGATTTACATCGGTCTTCAGCATCCCCGCGTGGATGTTGAGTGTGCGCTGTGAGTGGACATCTCTTCCTCGCAGGAAGATGAGATCCACCGCGGTCTGATGTAGATTGCGCGTCAATAATGCCTATGACGGAATATCATTTTGAAATACATCCGTAGCCTCCCTGTGTGTGTTGTCCTCTGTGTACATGGAAACAGTGTCCTAAGCAACTTTCTCATGTACGCCTGCATGACACTTCGACAACCAGACGAATGTGGAGAGACTTCCTCCTCATCTGTGCGTTTTCCTTCAAACCTCTCAAAAGGAGTGCACACCTTCTGTATGAAAAGGAACTACACAAAAGTCTGTCACGACAAGTTGTGTATTCTTTTTATGAGATTTGCAATGGATGTGTGGCTTTAGTAAAACTTGTTAGCCTTGTTGGAATATATGTATATATATACAAAGCGTATATATAACATATATAAGGATAGTCTGGACTATAGAGCCATCTGGATATCTCTTGAAAACTCGACTCCATTGTATAATCAATATTTCGGGAATGGATATGATTGATGTTTGTCACCAGAGTTTCCAGTGAACGGGCATGCCTTGTATTGACTGCATTCAGCATGCATTGGATGGACTGGCGTGGATGACGTTTTGTTTGTAATAGGTCTTGAAATGTGTTTAGTTCTTCTCTGCTTGAGCTGCAGACCATGAGATTCCAGGTTATGCAACTCAAGAAAAGGCCATTTGATCCGAAATGGCTTCCGTCACCCTCTTATGTTGTGTTGTGTCATCTTCACTCTTGGTTGTGTTTGTCTCGCCCAACAATAAACAAGTCAACTTCAGTCCTGAAGTGTTTGTCGTTGGGCTCGTTTGAAATCATTTAAAATTTCTTATGAATTCAGAGCTGTTTCACTCGTTCTGGTGATCTTCACTCTTTTATCCTCTTGTTTGCAGTGGAGCCTCCCTCAGACTTGAAATTTAAAATCCTAAATGAAAACACGGTGCACATGTCATGGAGGAGGCCTGCGTCTCAGATACGGGGCTACAGAATACAAGTAATATCAGACGCAGGTGCGTGACGTCCCAGATTACAGATCATCTGCTCGTCTTTTGATCAGCGCTGAGCGTCTTATCTTTTGACTTGATGTCTCATTATCTGTTCCAGATGACTCTAAAGATTTTACTCTTCCTGCCTCGGCCACAAATACATCAATCACGGATTTAACTCCAGATGTAGACTATTCTGTATCAATCAATTCGTTTGATGGAGCGGAAGAAAGTATCCCTATTCTTGGACAATTAACAAGTAAGCACACACCTTCTCTTATTTGTTTTATTTGTTAAGGTAAGGAGCTACTGATATTTCACGTGTTGACAGTAAGAGATTTGTTCATGTATTGAACTTTGGCGTGAAGCCAGTGTTGCCAGATTGAACTGAAGATTTCCAGCCCGCTTGTTGACGGGGTTTAAAAGCTTGTTTTAATGGAATTTATATGCATTTATATATAAAAATGTGGGAGGGTTTTTCATCAAAAACCAGACCAATTTTTATCAACCAGCCCAATGCATTTTTTCCCAGTCGGACGTGACCAAAAGGAGCCCAATTGGCCAATCTGGCAACACTGCGTGAAGCTCGTAACGCTCACCCAATGGACATGAATGAGATCTCAAAACATGTGGCTGGTTTGTGTCTATGATGAAGAGCTTTTACAAATGTAGCTTAGTGTATATTTCAAGTGGTTTATTGCAAGAAAAAATATTTTTTTATTTAACCGAAGGAATGGATTTTATATATTATAGTCACGATTTAGTAAAACGATGGAACATTTTATTATATTGTGCGCACAATTTACTTAAAACCAGGGAACAAATTATTATATCAGGCAAACAATTTAGTAAAATGAGGTTACAATTTATTATTATGGTGTGGACAATTTTCTTAAAACGAGAGAACGAATTAGTAAAATGTGCTTAGTTATTTGTGGGAATGAATACACATATTTTTTCCTATTTCCATACGTTTTTATTGTGTTTTGAATAAATTATCGCTGAAGACACAGACAAGAAATAAGCATTGAGAGTTTAGATAATGCTTCAGGTGAACAACATCTCATAAACTGTCATTGAAGGAGAAACCTGAATCATTCAGACGGTTGAGAGTGAACTAGCATTGTGAGGGTTTTGAGGATTTGCATGGGCAAGAACCATTAATTTTCTTTAAAAAGAAAGAGATCTTGAGGAAAATTACAAAACCAAGTACTGTTGATGATTATTTGTGATAAATCCATTTGCCAAAAGTAATAAAAAGCTTTCAAGACGCAGATCTAACTTCTTCTCCTGTTACAGTTCAATCCAGCAACACGAGTGGAACAAAGAAGCTACAGTCCGAGGCTGTCAGTGAGTATATGCAATCAAACCCTTTCTTCATCATTGCACATTGTCATGTTACTTGTCACCTATAAAATTGAATTTTATATGCAATCTATTAGATCACATTTTTTCCTTTGGACTTTATTTGTCTGAACACTCCAGGCTTTGTGAACGTGTTGCGGCTCGCCAAAAAGATTGCACAAGGCTGTGGTTGGCAATGTCAAAATTTCCTTTAATTAAGAGCGTTAAAATAGAATCAGAACTTATGCGAAATGTTGCTTTGTGCCGTTTGAAGTGGCTGTTGTAGCGCAGAAGAGGGCTGAGGCTCCTCTCACACACTCAGACATCATGTTTAAAAACTAGTGGAAAGGATTACGGTCCTGACCGTCCCGAGCCAAAAAAATCCCCCTGAAATGACAGAAAAGCAGTTCACAAGATATACGTTTCACAGTAAAGTTAGTCAGTTTTAAAGAAACAAAAATATATTTACTTCAAAGTATCCACTGCATTGCAAAGCATTTTTTTTGTTCTTTAGATGCTTCCAGAGTCATTAATAACTGATTAAGTGTATCTGCAAAATCAACAGACAGCTTTCTCTTCATATCCTCTTCATGCAGAGTGCTCAGTAAGTGCTATCACAGATCTGGTTTTCCTGGTGGATGGCTCTTGGAGTGTGGGAAGAGAAAACTTTAAATTCATCCGGAGTTTCATTGGGGCCATGGCGGGAGCCTTCGACATTGGAGGGGAAAAGACCAGAGTGGCTGTGGTGCAGTACAGCTCAGATACCAGGACCGAGTTCAACCTGAACACGCATTACAGACGTCCTGACGTCCTGCGAGCCATTAAAAATCTGCCCTACAAGGGCGGAAATACCATGACAGGTGTGTAAAAGATTAACCATACCATGATTTTGCCAATTAAGACTTGTTCTTGGATGAACATTGTTGTTGGTCCTGGAATAAAACTGCTGAATCAATCAGATTTGGGGGATTTGGAAAGGTGTAGTGTTTGCAAGGCGTGGGTTTAAGGCCTGGATATACTTTATTTTCCACTTTCCAATCTGTCTCCGGCGCAGCTGAGTGCGTGAGCCTTTCAAAGCTTGCTGCTTTGGCCATCAGCGTGGAAAGACGCGTTTGGCGAGTGTGGACTAGTTTATATCTTTTTGACTAGTTTTCAAATAAAAGATTTCCTGTATCATAAATCGATGAACCTTTGCTTAAAAACAATGTTTAAAAAAATGTTACCCTAGATTAAAAAACTGGAACATTCTTCCATAATTTTTGTAACTTGTAAAATTTCTTCGATTTCTGGTCCAAGAAACTGGTACTGTTTAATAATGTGCATTTGGAGTTCACTTTCCTTCAAGTGAGTATTCTTCTAAAGGCAAACTTGCTCTTCTTATGTGGGATTGCTCAATAGATATTGGTCCAGATATAGCCTTGTTCTTCTATAAGGTAGTAACACTTTCATTAATGCATTTATATACATTAAATATTGATACAGAAACAAATCTCAAAGCTATCAAGTTGAGTTGTTTGCTCATAAAGCTTTATCTCTCTCTCTTTTGTTCATATTCAACTTAAATTGTGCATCTGTAGTTTAATCAATTTATAAAAGGAAATCTTTTATTTGAAAACTAGTCAAAAAGTTGTAACCCTAGAGCTCAAGTTATTTTCAATTGCGCTGTTGTGCACATAATGTACGGTGATACACTTCTGGTGATGAAATGAGTGAACCACCGCTTAATGCGGACGACCGAAATATACTTTGAGCTTTAACATTAACATTCTCATTAATTTTACTTACCGTAATATCTCATTTACAAAAAAGTTGATCAATGTGCTTACAGTATAGATTACCAGCATCATGAAGCAAACAATTTAGCAACACATCCTACTCGGCAAAATTATGTTCACAATGTCATTTATTGTCTGAATTTCAAGCATAAACAAAGTACAATTTAACCCCAATCCGATTATCCAAGGTTCTGTTCCCCTAGCTGTTTGTAGTCAACATGTATGAATTTGTATTTTGGTGTCTTATATGCTCAACCAGGTGATGCAATGGACTATCTGGTTAAAAACACTTTCACTGAGGCGGCTGGAGCCAGAAAAAACTATCCAAAAGTGGCCATGATCATCACAGATGGAAAGTCGCAAGACCCAGTTGCAGAGTATGCTGAACGGCTGAGGAACATTGGAGTGGAGATCTTTGTCCTGGGTATGTGTGTGTTGAACCTGTTGAATGTGAATCTGTAATACAGAACTCTCTTTCAAGCCAAAGTTCATGTCTTTAGGCATCAAAGGAGCAGATGAGGATGAGTTGAAGGAGATGGCCTCCGCTCCCCACAGCAAGCATGTCTATAATGTCCCAAACTTCGACCTGATCAATCAAGTGCAGAAGGAGCTCATCACGGAGGTCTGTTCTGGTGTGGAGAAGCAGTTAACTTCGCTTGTAAGGAGAGAGGAAGGTACAACCCAGCACATTCATTCATGATCCAGCTAAACTCATAGAGAATTGACCAGTTAATGGAAGATCTGTAAATCATCTACCCATGTCTTTGCAGTTGTTGAACCAGCTTCAAATCTCAGAGTAACTGATATCTCTTCCAAATCCATGAGAGTTACGTGGGATTCATCTCCTGGAGACATCACAGGCTATAAGCTGCAGGTCTTCCCCGTAGTTGTTGGCGCTAAGCAGCAGGAGCTCTACACAGGGCCCACATTCACCTTGGCCAATGTCAGAGACCTGTCCCCCGAGACAGAGTATGAGATCAGTCTGTTTGCCCTCAAAGGTCTGACCCCGAGTAAGCCACAAGTTGTCACAGGGAAAACTCAGCCTGTAAAAGTGTCTACAGGTAAGATGCTAACTACTTATTGTCATCTAGTAGACGCTTTTATCGAAAGTATCCAACCTGAGTTTAAAAGAATAGTTCATGCCAGAATGAAAATGTTGTCAATTACATTTATTTAGTCTTTAAATGACCAGTGGCTGTCAAGCTCTAAAAGTTGCATAGAAGCACTATAGAAAAAGTAGTCCACTTTACTCCACCAGACCGTAGACTGGGACAAAAATCTTTTATAGTCCTGTTCCCCATGTACATAATATGCTTCTATTACAGTAATTACAATAACATGGTAATAACTAGGTACTAACCCTGAGCCTAAACCCTTACCCATGTAGTTACCTTATATTGCCCAGTATTTTCTTAGGGAAGCACACTGTAAGCACACACACTGTAAAATAAAGGGCAACCAAAATCTGGGCAAGAGTCGTAAAGTGAATTCCAGCCTTGAATCTCACAGATCCACCCTTATCTGTTGACTGGTCCTTGCTGATATCTGTTTATCTTCCAAATGCTCATCCAAAATTTTAATTTCCATCAGACTAGCAGTTTGTAAAGTGTTTTGTTTTGTGCCCTACAGAGTGTTCCCTAGAGGTTGATGTCCAAGCTGACATTGTTCTCCTGGTGGATGGGTCGTACAGTATAGGCCTGGCTAACTTTGCTAAAGTTAGAGGTTTCCTCGAAGTGCTCGTCAAGTCCTTTGACATTGGACCCAACAAAGTGCAAATCAGCTTGGTTCAGTACAGCAGGGATCCTCACACCGAGTTTGCCCTGAACAAGCACCATGACATTGCCGCTATGGTCAAGGCCGTCGGCACCTTCCCCTACCGTGGAGGCTCCACCAACACTGGCAAGGCCATGACCTACGTGAGGGAAAAGATCTTCGTTTCAGGCCGCGGCGCTCGTGATAACGTGCCACGAGTCATGGTACTCATCACGGATGGCAAGTCCTCAGATTCTTTCAAAATCCCTGCCAACAAACTAAGGGATGCAGATGTAGAGATTTTTGCTGTGGGAGTGAAGGACGCTGTGCGCTCCGAGCTGGAGGCGATTGCCAATGCTCCTGCTGATAATCATGTGTTTGAGGTGGAAGACTTTGATGCTTTTGAGCGAATCTCCAAGGAACTTACCACATCCATCTGCCTGCGAATTGAGCAGGAGCTCCATAACATCATGAAAAGAAGTATGTAGCAACTTTCAATTGTTGCTTTCTTCCTGAAATTTCTGTTCATATTTATGTGTGTGAACTAGATGGGTGGCTCACTCTGATTTCTCCCAGCAAGAGTGTTTCTGGGCCAACAGCCTTGACGGTCCTGGAATAACATTCTTATCATCTAATGGCATTTTAGGAAAGTGTTAAGGTTAGGGATAGGCTTAGGGGCTTGAACAACACTGTTGTCAGCCTAATCTGTCCCACTGATGGCCAGTTTACTCTGGGTAGTTTAATGGTTAGTTTGGGACAAGATTCAGATGTTGTTCCAGGACCAACAAAACATGCTGATCCAGGAACACTCCCTACTTGGCAAAATCACAGTTACACAATACTGTTTCATAACACAAATAGTTATAGAAATACCAAACTCTGGAAACATCTGTTAAGGGATGCTTAGACACAATAAACATCATGAGAAATAAATACACAACATAATCATAAAATAATGCTAGATTTTTTTCATACACCACAAAGTTTTGTTCCACTTTTATTATTTGTTATTTCGTTTACACTGTCCAGACAAAAAAAGTGTCTGTTTGGATTTAAGTAGGGAAATACTAAAGAGTCTATGATTGGATTATTATTGCAGTGATTATTATGTCTTCTAGCATGTGATATGTTTGGCATCGGTTCTTCTAATCCTGATTGATGGAGAGTGTAGCTTTTTATTTTTTAAACAACCATGTAGAAAGACTCATCATGGCCATATTCCAGGACGACATTGTCAAGATTCATCAGGATCAAACTGGGAAAGAATGGTTGGGATGGGCATGAAGAATCATTTTCACCTCTGAGTCCAGAGCTTAAACTCACTGAAAGTGTTTGGGATGTGCTGGAGGAAGCTTTACAGAGAGCTCGACTCTTGCATTGACTATACAAGATCTTGACCAAAAATTGACCAGAAATAAATGTTGTGATTTTATTTTTATAATTTAAGCCTGATGAATCTTGACATTGTCATCCTGGAATATGGTCACGATGTGTCATCCTAAATGATTGTTTAAGAAATGAAAAGATAGACTCCAATAATTGGGGTTAAAACGGTTGCCAAACATGTTACATGCTAGAAACATAATAATCACTGCAATAATGCTCCATCCCATAATCCATCCCAGTCATAGCCTCTTAGACATTTGCCTATTGAAATTCAAGCAATCTACCGCCGGTCAGTGTATATTTATAATTTATATCTGCAATGCTTTTAAAAGTCCTCCTGGTTCAGCAAGTAAGACCAAACTCAAAGCATTGAAAGTCAGAGAATAAACTGCTGGAATAAATAAATGAAAAATGCGGCTGGTTATGTGTTTAACTACGCAGGTTTGCTTCCACCAAAGTCGCTAAGTTTCTCTGAGGTGACCTCCAGGAGCTTCAGGACCTCATGGGTTTCTGATGGAGAGGACATCCTGTCTTTTCTGGTGCGATTCAGGCCAGCGGCTGACATAACTGGGAACTACATCTCTTTGGTGGTTCCTCATGACACCACCACAACTGTGTTGCCCAATCTCACGCCCCTGACCACTTATGAGGTTAATGTCATTGCCCAGTATGACAAAGGAGACAGCTTTCCTTTGACCGGCGAAGAGACTACTTTAGAAGGTATTTGCTCACGGTCAAAGACGCTTATCTCTGACATGTGCAACTTTTTTGAGCTTGATTGATAACACGCACTGCTCTTGTAATTCAGAGAGAGGTCCTGTCCGTAACCTCATGGTGAGCGAGGAGGCCGTGGACAGCTTCCGAGTGTCGTGGAAAGCTGCTCCAGGAGCAGTGCTGACATACAGACTGTCGTATGAGCCTGTGAGTGGAGGAGATAAACTGGAAGCAGAAACCGATGGGAGTCAGGTCACGACTGTGCTACAGAAACTGCTCCCTGTCACCACCTACCGTGTAACGGTGTACCCTGAGTATGCAAGTGGAATTGGTCCCTCCATGGAAACTGAAGGCACCACCAAAGAAGGTCAGCACCGTTGAAGGACCTGTTGCTTTCTCCCCTGATTCTGTTCTCTTAAAATTCCAAAAGAGGTAATTCAATCTTGTATTTTTTCTTCTCTCTCAGTTCGGGGCTCTCCACGTGACTTGAGGGTCTTCAACGAGACTGTGTCCAGTATGAGGGTTTCATGGCGGGCTGCTCCAGGCAATGTGCTTCAATATCATGTGGCCTACAAACCTGATGGTGGGGAAAGGAAAGAAATATTTGTTAAAGGAGACACCACAACTGCTTTGCTGAAGAATCTTGTCCCAGACACAGAGTATGAGCTGTTTGTTAGTGCCCGCTATACCTCTGGCCTCGGAGATCCACTTATGGGAACAGGCACCACTCTGGAGGGTAAGAGAGCATTTAGTATTACAAACAGGGCTTGACACTGACACCCTCAAACCCACCAAATGCTGATGTGTTTCAGCAATGGTCACTCCTACTAGCCACTTTGGAGGGTTGAATTTTATATATAATATGTATATCTTTGATTGAGGCATTTTATGAAGCTATCTAACAGGTAGTGTTGTTAAAAAGATATCGTTTTTCCAATACATATCAATCTCACATAAAGGCACCTCTTTGTTTGCCCATGGCATCGATGTCTAGTAGCTTTGGAAAGCCTCTAGCCACATTGGCGGGCGAGCAAAAACGTTAATGTCAAGCCCTGATTACAAATGAAGCTTGTTCTTTCTGCAATGCAACTGATATGTCTGCTGTACACTATATGAGAATACAAACTGATGGGATATGCTTGGTTCGAGAACCCAGAGGCAGTCTGCACCAATGGCTGACCGACATTGCATTGTCAATGCAACAGACTTCTTCAAGGCAGGTTGTCTGCTATGAGAATACCAGTCTATATGAGGCATAGAGTGCAGTGATATCAAATGAGAACTTGAAAACTAAGAAATGAATGAGCTAGAATCAAATTAAAAAATACACAACATTTAATCAAACGTCACTTGAAACATCAGCAGAACTTTATAGCAAAGCGTTAAAGCTGAATGTTTGATGGTTTGTTTTAGGCGGTGCTTTCTGCTAACCTAATCGTTTTGTTGCACGCTTTTATGTCTCAGTCTTAACAGAGGACAGATGGACTAAAAAGACATTCAGTGTTGTCTCGTCAGTTTGAAGAGCAGTCCGCAATTTTGGGAACCAAATGGTTGACCTTTTAGATTGTGTCATCTAATGACAGATCTCACTGTGTTGGATTCCCCACACTGTGGCTTTGTACATTTTGGTGTGGGAAGCAGATGAATTAGCTGAGCTTGTAAAGATTTCCTCACTCATGCTTGGCATTGCATGAATAGGGAATGGAAACAAAACCTCAAGAGATATTAGTTTGGAGAAATCTTTTCTTGTGGATAACCCTGGTCTAGCAATCTGAATTTGGGATTTTAAACATAAATAATCTAAAGTTACTTATTTAAAAACCACATCATGTCAATATATATATATATATATGACATACTGTTTTGATGATGTGCATTGATGATTTTTTTTAGTTTTGATTTTTTTTAGTAATTGCTAGTTATTTCTTAACGAATGACAGAGTCCTGTAATGGCCAGGCTTACATGAGTGGTCTCAAACCACTAATAGTCAATTGGTTCCACATAAAAAAATGCCTTTTTGCCTTTGCAAAAAATCTGTCTAAATATTCTCTTGCTGAAAAGAATGTCAGAATTACTGTATTATTAACTTGTGGGATTGTTTAGTTTGAGTTACTGCCAAACAATTTCATCCAAGTTTTTTAACCTAACTTGGTAATAATAATAGTTGGTAACTTGACAGTAATAATCTGTCATAAATGTCAAGTCAATTCGTCAACTTTATTTATACAGCGCTTTTTTACAATACAGATTATTTCAAAGCAGCTTTACAGAGAAAACAATGCAACAAAGTTTTTTTGGCTGAGCAGCAGCTCTAGAAGAGCAGATCAATCAATAAAATTGAAGAATATTAAGTGTTAAGTGTCCCCAATGTTACCACTGAGGCTGTTGTGTGTTAAACCCGGAGACACACAGAACACGGAGATAACAAGATAAACTCAAAATATACTTTAATTGCAAACAATAAACAAAAAGGCACGCGAAGGTGCAAAACAGAAACTCGGAGGGAGAACAAGGAGAATACATTCAAACACTCTTGCTAACAAATAACATCCAAAAACTGACAAAGACATGATAGAACAGGAGGATTAAAAATGAGGAGATTACAGACAGATGGCGAACTAAATGCGTAATCACAAACTAACAAGACAGCTACGGCAACACATGAGGGACAAACAGGAGGAGCATGACCAAACTGTGACACCCAACTAATCAAGCTAGAGGCGACAGCAGCAAGGAACCAAAATTCTAGTAGGAGACAGAATGAATGGAGAAAATACCTTGGGAGAAACCAGGCTCAGTCGGAGGATCAGTTCTGCTCTGGCCAACAGCCAAACCGTGCATGATTATTATATTGACAACGATTCAAGCCAGAAGTCAGATTGAGATTGGAAAACTCAAAAAGATTCATCCAGTTTGGTCTAGTTAGAGATGGGTTCATGATCTCCACAGTGGAGGGTCTAGTAGAGTCACGGTCTCCGCAGACACTTCAGGGCAGTGCTGTGCTCGTGTCCAGGTCCTTCATCTGATCTGGATACGGCCCGGATCCGGCTGACCACGGTAACCTCGGAATAAACAGAGACCAATATCAGCGTAGATGCCATTCTTCTTCTGATGTATCGAGTACATCAGGTGTTATGGGAATGTTCCCGGTTCCGGCTTATCTAAATTATGCAGCCTAACAATCATTTTACATGATTTGGATTAAAAATGTATGTATAATGTGTTATGTGTATGCCAGGTTGAAGAGATGTGTTTTTAGTCTACATTTAAACTGACAGAGAGTGTCTGCTTCCCGAACTGTATTAGGAAGACTGTTCCAGAGTTTAGGAGCTAAATAGGAAAAAGATCGACTGCCAGCAGTTGACTTAGATATTCTAGGTATTATAAGATGGTCAGTATTTTGGGATCGCAATAGACGTGAAGGACTATAATGTGTTAAGAGATCGCTCAAGTACTGGGGAGCTAAACCATTTAATGCTTTGTAAGTAATTAGCAAGATTTTAAAATGTATTCGGTGATTAATAGGAAGCCAGTGCAGGTTTGACAGAACTGGGGTAATATGCTCATACTTCCTGGTTCTAGTAAGAACTCGAGCTGCTGCATTTTGGACCAGCTGGAATTTGTGTATTAAGCGTGCAGGGCAACCACCTAGTAAAGCATTACAATAATCTAGCCTTGAACTCATGAACGCATGAACTAACTTTTCCGCATTTGTGTTTGAGAGCATATTTCATAATTTAGATATATTTTTAAGATGGAAGAATGCCGTTTTACAGATGCTAGAAACGTGGCTTTCAAATGAAAGATTGGTATCAAAGAGCAACACCCAGGTTTCTAACTGACGACGAAGACTTGACAGAGCAGCCATCGAGTGTTAGGCAGTAGTCTAGATTATTATGTGCTGAACTTTTTGGTTTAATAATTAGAATCTCTGTTTTTTCAGAATTAAGCAGTAGAAAGTTATTAGTAGTTGTGAAGATATTACCTTTTCCAGAATCTTTGACAGAAAAGGTAGATTCGATAACTAATAACTAATTCTGTAGGATCAAGTTGTGGTTTCTTAATAAGCGGTTTAATTACAGCCAGCTTAAAGGTTTTTGGTACGTATCCTAATGACAAAGAAGAATTAATGATTTCTGGAAGCATCTCTTTCAGTAGCTTAGCTGGTATTGGGTCTAGCATACATGTTGTTGATTTTGATGATTTACAGAGACAGTTTAGACCAGGGGTCGGCAACCTTTAATGTTGAAAGAGCCATATTTAACAAAAAATTTTTTTTTCAAATATGTCCGGAGCCGCAATCTAAGGTTTATATATGAAGCGATACGGAACGATCATTCTGTTGAGGGAGGGGGGGAGGGGAGAAGGGGGGGGGGGGGGGTGCGGAGCGGGGGGTGCGACACTCATGTGGCGCGACACTCCTTCCGTGGGCGGAGCGATAACGGACCGATCGCGGACAGCGGGTGTAGCGAAGGCTGATTTGGTGTGTCGGTCAGAACATGACAGAAAAGGAAGAAATTGTCTCAAAGTGATTTATTCGATTAAACGGGTCAAAGAGGGGAGCCAACCATTAATATGAGCTTCAATAATGTCCGGTAATGCTGAAGGAGATTGAGATGTGGGAGCACAAGAAGCATGTGTGATCAAAGATCTCAGTAATGTCCTTGCTCAAATGGATGAGCTTGGATGGAAGGGAGTGCAAATGAGTGTGGTGTGTGTGTGTGTGTGGTTTTCCTGTGACAGATAAAACAAGATTCTAGTAACATAATTACACATATTACACAAACTATTCGCTTCTCCCCTCATACATGAACACAATTACCGTCATTAATTATTACTTTATCTGAACATAGCAGATAAAAATGTAAACACAGAAAATGAAGCACAGCTAAATTAGTATCGAGCTATAACACTTCAATAACTGCGTCATAACAAAGATGAGTATGTACATAAGCAAACATAGTGGTAATTGTGAACTCACTCTTATAAGACGCACAAAACACACAATAGGCACTCGTTCCGAAGCTGTTAACCAAGTTATTGGCTTTTCTCCAGCGCTCATGTGTAGTAGTGAACTGATATCTGCCGCGGTGGGTGATATATGATTCACTCTGAACTGAACCGCTTAACTTTCTGAACTAATGCGCGTCGTAGTTTCAGAATAAAAGTCCCCTGAAACAGCGCTCTTATTCCTCTCGCATGGCCCTTTTCACAGCGGGACCGCTGCTACAACTTACGTGCAGGGGATGAAAGAGCCGCAGCACAGGGGTGAAAGAGCCGCATGCGGCTCCGGAGCCGCGGGTTGCCGACCCCTGGTTTAGACAATTCTTCTGTATGTGTTGGAATTTTTCTGACCCGTAAATGTCCCATACTTGCTGCACATCTTTTTTTTTGGATAGATTACAAGCAGTGTCATGTTATAAATACAGATTACAACATCTAACCGGAACCGCTAATGACTGCTAATAATTGCACATTATACAAAATCACATCTTTCAGAGGCTTGTCATCACATATGCTGACTCAAGCTGCTTTTCAGCACAGAGGCGAAGGAAACATTTGACTAATTTCTGGCCGATGACAAGGGGTTTCCAAACTGGGCTTCTTTATACTGTAGGACAACACAGCTTTCTTTGTTTTATTTGCCCTCAGCCTCCAGAAAATGGCCAAGCCCAGTCAGGGCAATTTGGAAGTGACCATAAACAAGGAGTTTAGGGACTGATCATGTCATTCTGAGACTGGGAGAATCACATTGCATCTCATGTTAAAGCTGTCTGTTATAAAGGTAATTGTAATTGTGGTTTTGCATATCTTCTGAATGCATACAAAAAAGTAAGCTTGTTTTCCTAAATCAGCCAGTTTGCTTCAGGGGTCTCAGAGCGTCTATGTGTTTTAACATCTGGTGACTGTGGTTGCAGTCAGCATGAGTTTTGTCTCATGATAGTTTTTGTGGAAACTGGGCTTGGGCTGTGAGATCTTTGCCAGCACCAGATTATGTCTCTGAGCCAAGAACTCTGCCCTGTTTTACTGAAAATGAGCTGAATTCTGCGAGAAGAGAGAGGACAGATCTCATTTACTCATCAAGCCCTGTCCAAATGAATCCCGAGCAGATTTTGCAAAGCTTAATCAGTGTGCTATTGGAAATTAACTTTGCAATGTCCAAGTGTAAGTCGTGCTAGACTGTTTTTGTCAGATTTGCATGGCAGTTGCTCAAAAGCATGCTCAAGATGTTGGATACCAATATGTTCTCAGCTTGTGACCATCACCCCATCTGTTCATTATCTCTTAAAAATGTAATTCTCAGATGTGTCGTACATTATTCCACTCAGCCAGTGGCAGAGTTTGCTTTTTCTGAATGTGGATACGGGTGAGAAGATCCGGAAATTAAACCCAGGTCCTGAAGTTGGATAAAGTCTATATGAAATAACTACAAAGAGGAAATCAATGGAAACTGCTGCTAAATTGTTCATGATGTTGTTATATTCTATTTAGTTACATTTGGCAGTCAAGACCAGGGGCTCAAGGTTTGACTGGTTTGATTTAGGCCCTGCTGGGTGATACTACAACTATTCTACTTGCAAAAAGCATGTTTCTGAAGTTCAAATGTAGCCGTGTAAGCAACATTTCAATCATGACAAATAGTCTCTCTGAACAGTTTTAGCATGTTAACAGATGTGACAATGTTAATGTATTTAGTCTTGGCAGTCTAGATATTATGGTGTGAGCATGTAAGATGTGCAGCTTGGCCTGCTCTAGACAGGTGAGGTGGAGGGTTTCATAAGAACCAGAATCGACTGTTGTGCAAGAAATTTCATTGGCTGAAGAATCGTCAGAGGGCAAAAACCATGTGTTGGCTGGAAGTTTGCAAGTAAATGTCTGGCTATATGATTTGAATGAAGGTGAACATGTCTTTAATATGCATAAGTCGGTAAGTCAAAGCAATGTCCTTGCAGACTAGTGGGAAAATCCTAGACATGGCTGAGGTTCTTTTCTGACCCTGTTCTCCAATGCCTGCCAACCCTTGCACTTTCCAAATATGTACTTAAATATGCATGAGGTGGTCAGACCTATTGTCAAGAAAATGTGTTGGACTGATGGACACAGCGGTAGAGAATTTGCCTTCCAGGTGCTCCAAACTCTTCCAAAGTGAAATGATTGAGGATGACAGTCACATTAGTGCTAGAACTCCTGTTCCCAGTTAACATCAACATTTTGCTTGGATGGAGCACTAAAAAAAGGATCAAAGAAGGAAAAATATCATATGTGGAGGTCCAGTAGTCTGGTTCTAATCTGGCCTCCACTCATAACAATATCAGGGCAGCATTAATAAACTCATGCACAGTATTGCGTTGTTGCGTCGCTGTTCAGTGGCGGCATTTTCTCTCAAGGCAAAAAACTCATCAATAGCATGTGTTTTCTGAGTAGATGTGCACTTCAGTGCGTGACATCCACAGTTTGCCTGCATTTTAATGATCAAAAGCAGCCTGCAGAAGACATTAACACACGATCTCCTCTCCTCTGCGCTTTGTCAGTAAAATCAGACCTCTATGCTGGCTGTAGAGCAACTTTAGATCCAGGCAACCTGGCAGGACTTCTCTGTCTGTTTAATCTTGAATTAATTATTGTGGCACGCATTGTTGGCTTCGTGATTTGAACAAACCCTTAGCCTTAACTATTAAACTTTAGTCTGTAAAGCGCCTGCAGAGTTTGTTCTAAAAGCATGAATGGTTCCTCATATCCTGAGACTTGTTGGGTAGAGGTGTGCCGCTACTTTACTAAATAATCAGACTTTTTCTCCTGGTTGGTAAGGACTGAGCCAGTCAACACTTGGGCAATGTGTCGACAGCGTTTGCTCATGCAACCACCACTCCCGTATTAACTGGAATATGTCATTTAAAATATAGTTTCTTTCCTTATTGTCCCTCCTAAAAAAAATCTGGACCCTTTCTAAACCGTCTAAAATATTCCTAAGTAAAAAAAAAAAAAAAACTTGTGCAGATGTTTTTGAGGAATTAGACATTGGAGCACTCTCCGGAAAGAAATTAGGACAAAATTTTCTTCAGCACTTATCCGGTCATTTGTGATCCCTATCCTCCCAGGTCTATGAGATATCTAGTCCATGTCTGAGCTCTGACGCAGAACCTGGAAATTACACTTTAACTTGGGATGTTGATTCAGGCGTGTTTGAGACCAGCAGAGCTCAAGGGCTGGGAGACAAGTGAGTGTACTGAGGCCTGGAGAACATGAGGATGGGCACTAAGAGGAAGAAATGTTACTGTGGAAGTTTCACGCTGTGGTCTGTTCAATTACCCTGTCAGCACTCCCACACTTTCATACCTTTTTTGGTCCCTCTCCTCTCCTCTCCTCTCCTCTCCTCTCCTCTCCTCTCCTCTCCTCTCCTCTCCTCTCCTCTCCTCTCCTCTCCTCTCGCCCACTCAGCACACAGAGAGAAGGAGAGAGAGTGAGAAGATAGGTAGGTGGTATGACGCAAATCAAAAAGAGCGCTACATCTGCAGTTCTAGCAGTCTGTGTTTAATGGATCGGGTTTCGTGTTCAATGGAAAGTAGATGTGGTGACAGATGTGTGGCAGCAGGGAACATTATTTCTGCAGAGTTGTTTTCCATGGTGTGCATTACTGACAGACTAAATCAAAGCAATTGTGAGCTACCGGCATCCAAGATAGGTTAGTGGAGAATTTGTGAAATGCTCATTTAAAGAAATAATCCACTCGATAATGAAAATTCTGTAATTTATTCACATTTATATCGTTCCAAACCCATGTCTTCCCTTCCTCTGTGAACTACTGAAGGAGAAGTTTAGCAGAGCGTTCAAGCTACGGGTTTCTCTCAGAGACAGTGTTCAGGGCTGCTGTCAACCTCAACAACAACAAAAAAGAAACAACCCAGCTTAATCACACTTAGAGTATTTTGTTGGTCTTACTTGGCTCAATCACTCTCTAAGCTTAGTGTTAACTAGTTCACGTTAGTTCTTTAAAAGTTGGTCCATTAAAAACTATTAAAGCAAGCATGCCTAAACAACCTGGCCAGTATTTTGCCGGCCTAAGCCGGTCTGTTCAGTCTCTATGCTTGGCAAAACTGGTGTTCACTAGATTGGGTGATTTGTCTCTTAGCCTGTGCAAGTGTCAGAAACCCTTGGCCAGACTGGCTGAGCAGTTAACTCCTGGTTTAAGGAGTTTCTTTTTAGCAGGGAAGGGATTGTTCCTCCTCTGTATCTAGTGAAGATAACTTATGAGATTTTGGATGTAATATGATCTGTTTTTAAGTCTTTTGTGTCTTTTTTCTCAATCATTCAGAACTTGGTTCCCCTTCGAATCTGGTAACTTCAGATGTTACTGAGCACAGTTTTGTAGCATCCTGGACTGCCGCCCCTGGCAACGTGCGTCTTTATCGAGTCACCTGGAAATCCCTCTTTTCGGAGGAAACTGGCGAGAAAACCATCCCTGGGGACATAACCACCACTGTTCTGGAAGGTCTAACACCGGAGACCCGCTACAAGGTTTCTGTGTATGCTGCGTACAGCCGTGAGGAGGGGCAGCCCCTGCATGGAGAGGAGACCACAGATGGTAAGTCCATTCCCGCCTGCATAATGACTTCAGCATATGACCGGGTGCTCTTTACCTCGCTCTGTGTGTCTGGGGTGGGCCTCTCGTCCTGAGGTAACCTACCCCAGAGAGGAAAAAAACTTGATATACTGCGTATAATGTCAGAATATTCCACTGACATGCACATAAACCTCGATGAAGTATATCTGCCCCACCAATTTGAATCGGAACGTATTATAGTCATATAGTCTGCACACAGAATAAACTTAAACTCCGCTATTAGTGTTATGAATGTGCATAACTTTAATGAGTTTAATCGTTGGCCTTAGAAACGTACCAGACTCACAAATGTGAACCTAATATCATATAGATTGAGGGTGGGCCAATAAGCAGTCACCTATTAGGAAACACTAGGAACACCCTTGTAGTGTTGTCAAAAATATCAAGAAATATTGACTATTGTTGTCAAGTCAAGTCAAGTCACCTTTATTTATATAGCGCTTTTTACAATGTAGATTGTTTCAAAGCAGCTTTACAGGAAAAACAATATAAACAAAGTTTGTTTGGCTGAACAGAAGCCCCAAAAGAGCAGGCGAATCAATACAATTGATGAATTTTAAGTGTTAAGTTTCCCCAACTGAGCAAGCCATAGGCGACAGCGGCAAGGAAAAAACTCCGGCAGGTGACGTAACGAATGAAGAATAGAATGGAGAAAACCTTGGGAGAAACCAGGCTCAGTCGGGGGACCAGTTCTCCTCTGGCCAAAGCCAAACAGTACATGATTATTATATTGACAACAATTCAAGTCCAATATGAAGTCCAATTTGGTCCGGTTGGAGATGGGTTCATGATCGTCACAGGGGAGGGTCTAGTAGAGTCACGGTCTCCGCAGACACTTCAGGGTAGTGCTGTGCTCGTGTCCAGGTCCTTCATCTGATCTGGATACGGCCCGGATCCGGCTGACCACGGTAACCTCGGAATAAACAGAGAACAATATCAGCGTAGATGCCATTCTTCTTCTGATGTATCGAGTACATCAGGTGTTATGGGAATGTTCTCGGTTCCGGCTTATCTAAATTAGGCAGCCTAACAATCATTTTACATGATTTGGATTAAAATGTATGTATAATGTGTTATGTGTATGCCAGGTTGAAAAGATGTGTTTTTAGTCTAGATTTAAACTGACAGAGTGTGTCTGCTTCCCGAACTGTATTAGGAAGACTGTTCCAGAGTTTAGGAGCTAAATAGGAAAAGGATCGACCGCCAGCAGTTAACTTTGATATTCTAGGTATTATAAGCTGGTCAGTATTTTGGGATCGCAATAGACGTGAAGGACTATAATGTGTTAGGAGATCGCTCAAGTACTGGGGAGCTAAACCATTTAATGCTTTGTAAGTAATTAGCAAGATTTTAAAATGTATTCGGTGATTAATAGGAAGCCAGTGCAGGTTTGACAGAACTGGGCTAATATGCTCATATTTCCTGGTTCTAGTAAGAACTCGAGCTGCTGCATTTTGGACCAGCTGGAATTTGTTTATTAAGCGTGCAGGGCAACCACCTAGTAGAGCATTACAATAATCTAGCCTTGAACTCATGAACGCATGAACTAACTTTTCCGCATTTGTCTTAGAGAGCATATGTCGTAATTTAGATATATTTTTAAGATGGAAGAATGCCGTTTTACAGATGCTAGAAACATGGCTTTCAAATGAAAGATTGGTATCAAAGAGCACACCCAGGTTTCTAACTGACGACGAAGACTTGACAGAACAGCCATTGAGTGTTAGGCGGTAGTCTAGATTATTACGCGCTGAACTTTTTGGTCTAATAATTAGAATCTCTGTTTTTTCAGAATTAAGCAGTAGAAAGTTATTAGTCATCCAATTTTTTATATCGGTTATGCATTCTGTTAATTTAGTGAATTTGTTTGTTTCATCCGGATGAGAAGAAATATAGAGCTGAGTATCATCAGCGTAACAATGAAAGCTAATGCCATGCTTCCTAATAACTGCACCCAAAGGAAGCATGTACAGGGTGAAAAGCAATGGTCCTAACACTGAACCTTGAGGAACTCCATACTGAACTTGTGACCGATATGACATCTCCTCATTTACTGCTACAAACTGATAACGGTCAGATAAGTATGATTTGAACCAGGCTAATGCAACTCCACTAATGCCAACATAATTTTCAAGTCTATTCAGAAGGATTTTGTGGTCAATTGTATCAAATGCAGCACTAAGGTCCAGTAACATTAACAGAGAGATACAACCACGATCGGATGATAAGAGCAAATCATTAGTAACTCTAATAAGAGCAGTCTCAGTACTATGATATGGTCTAAATCCTGACTGGAAATCCTCGTAGATGCTGTTTCTTTCTAGAAAGGAACATAGTTGTGAAGATATTGCCTTTTCTAGAATCTTTGACAAAAAAGGTAGATTCGATATCGGCCTGTAATTAACTAATTCTGTAGGATCAAGTTGTGGTTTTTTAATAAGCGGTTTAATTACGGCCAGCTTAAAGGTTTTTGGTACGTATCCTAATGACAAAGATGAATTAATAATATTAAGGAGAGGATCTATGATCTCTGGAAGCAACTCTTTCAGTAGCTTAGTTGGTATTGGGTCTAGCATACATGTTGTTGATTTTGATGATTTAACGAGTTTAGACAATTCTTCCTCCCCAATAGCAATGAAGGAGTGGAATTTTTCTTCGGGGACACTAAAATTTACTGTATTTTGTGATATTGTAGTAGACGGTTGCATGGTTATAATTTTCTCTCTAATATTATGAATTTTGCAAGTAAAGAAGTCCATGAAGTCATTACTGCTGTGCTGTTTTAAAGCATCTGGGGTTGAGGCTTTATTTCTTGTTAATTTAGTCACTGTCTCAAATAAATACCTAGGGTTGTATTTGTTTTCTTCTAAGAGGGTGGAAAAGTAAGCAGATCTAGCTGATTTTAATGCTTTTCTGAATGCAATAGAGCTGTCTTTCCATGAAATGCGAAAAACCTCTAGCTTAGTTTTTTTCCAGCTCCGCTCCATTTTTCTGGCTGCTCTCTTGAGGGCCCGGGTGTGCTCGTTGTACCACGGTGTTGGACTATTTTCTTTAATCTTCTTTAAGCGCAACGGAGCAACAGTGTCTAAAGTGCTGGAAAAGAGAGAGTTAATAGTTTCTGTTGCAACATCAAGTTCTTCTAGGCTATCTGGGATGTTAAGTAGATCAAACTGATCAGGAAGATTATTTATAAAGCTATCTTTTGTGTTAGGAGTGATAGTTCTACTATATTTATAACAGGGAGTTAGTTTTTCGACTTTGGCTAAAGGTAGTCTACACGCAACTAAGTAATGATCTGAGATGTCATCGCTCTGCTGCAGGATTTGAACAGTATCAACATTGATCCCATGCGACAATATTAGATCTAAAGTATGATTATGAGAATGAGTGGGTCCTGATACATGTTGTGTAACTCCAATAGAGTTTAAGATGTCTCTAAATGCCAATCCCAATGCGTCTTTTTCATTATCTACATGGATATTAAAATCACCGACAATTATGACTTTATCTGCAGACATTACTAATCCTGAGAGAAAATCAGCAAATTCTTTGATAAAGTCTGTATGGTGCCCTGGTGGCCTGTATAGAATAGCCAGCACAAAAGTTAAACAGGAATTATTACTTGCACTAGATAATTTTACATTAAGGACCATCGCTTCAAAAGAATTATATTTCAAATTAGACCTTTGAGCAGTACTGATCGTGTTACTATAAATTACAGCAACACCTCCTCCTTTACCTTTCAGACGAGGCTCATGTTTATAATAGTAATCTTGAGGGGTGGACTCATTTAAAGTGATATAATCGTCTGGTTTTAGCCAGGTTTCTGTCAAACACAGCACATCTAGTTTATGATCTGTAATTATATCATTTACAATAAGTGCTTTTGAGGAAAGGGATCGTATATTCAGCAACCCAAGCTTTATCATTTGTTCATTTGTGTTATAACCGTTCTTAGTTGTTTGTAAATCAATTAAATTTTTACCCTTAAACGGTTTTGAGAGTTTTTTGTATTTGCTAATTCGTGGAACAGACACAGTCTCTATAGGATATCTAGGAGAAAGAGTTTCTATTTGTTGTAATTTATCTGACCTCTGTGACGTGAGACAGCTAGCAGACGGTCGGTTTAGCCAGTTTGTCTGCTTCCTGACCTGGACCCCAGTTAGTCAAGGTTTAGCTCTAAGACTATATGCCAAATTACTAGAGAGAAGAGCGGCACCATCCCAGGTGGGATGAATACCATCTCTTTTCAACAGGTCAGGTCTGCCCCAAAAACTTTTCCAATTGTCTATAAACCCTATGTTATTCTGCGGGCACCACTTAGACATCCAGCCATTGAGTGAGGATAATCTGCTAAGCATCTCATCACTCCTGCGCATAGGGAGAGGTCCAGAGCAAATTACAGTGCCTGACATCGTACTTGCGAGTTCACACACCTCTTTAATATTAGTTTTAGTGATCTCCGACTGGCGAAGTCGGACATCATTAGCGCCGACGTGAATAACAATCTTAGAATATTTACGATTAGCCTTAGCCAGCACTTTTAAATTTGCTTTGACGTCAGGCGCTCTGGCTCCCGGCAAACATGTGACTATGGTGGCTGGAGTCTCTATTTTCACATTCCGAGTAATAGAATCGCCAATCACTAGTGCACTTTCAACAGGTTTCTCAGTGGGTGCGTCACTGAGTGGGGAGAACCTGTTTGATGTTCTAATCGGAATGGAACAGTGGTTTTTTGACCCGCGATTATGCCGTCTCACAGTCACCCAGTTGCCCTGCTGCACGGGCTCTACAGCCGGAACCGAACAATGTACAGGGTTTGCTAAGCTAGTCGCATCCAAAGCAGTATCTAAAACCCTTGCATTCTTACTATCCTCAATTAAAGTTTGGATGCGTGTCTCTAATTCTGAAACCTTCTCTGTCAGCCTAATTATGTCCCTACATTTATCACATGTGAACCCTTCACAGCTGACAGAGACAGACAAACTATGCATGAAGCAGGCAGTGCATGTAACAATTGCTAAAGAAGATGACATGACTCACCGCGAGTGTTGATCCAACTTGTTGACCAGTTGTTTGATGAAGTCGGGAAAAAGACGCGAGCGAGAAAAACGCTGTATGCACGGACTGTATAGCACAATGCTAGCGCGTTTAGCGACTAGATTAAAGCTAACGATTATAATTTATTAAATAATCTAGTATTGTATTTAGCAATATGAACGAACGTCGAGTTTAAAATCTAAAAACAAAAACAAGTTTAAACGACGCAAACAGACGCAATCCACTCGAGCAAACAGGAAACAGGAAACAGGAAACAGCAGCCGGTATCGATTCTGAAATATTCCAATATTCCTTTTCTGCGGTATCAATACACCAATACCAGCTTCATGTTCTCGCAATTGAAACGACACACCTGCCTCCTGTCACTCATTCTTCTCATTCGCTCTGGTTGAATAGCGCTTGTATTGCGCATAATTTTAGTAATTCCCGCAGGTTTCGCACTCGCATTAAAAGTGCGCGCACCGCTGATCTATATAAGTGGAGCTCGCATAAAGCCGTGTCTCAAGCAGCTCCCGAGAAGCAAATTGGCTTCTTTTTTGTGGCTTATTGCACTCAAACGGTCAAATACATCCAAAACGATGTCAAAATGCCCGTCTTGCTGAGCATTCAGGTAAAGACAGTCGGTTTTGGAAAAATACATTGGATCCATGCACAAATTCTTAAAGTGACAGAAGCCTATAAAACCTGCAAACAAAAGAGAAAATCTCTTGATTGAACTACGTTTTGTAGTATTAATTGCAAGCATTAATCTGTATTTAATTACAACACTAGACCCTAGCGATGACCCAGCAACCGCTTAAGCTGTGCTCACACTTACTTGTGGCCACGTCACACTTAATTCCATGTCAGAATTCCTCCGGTGAAATCCAGTCTATGCGGTAAGAAACAGAATAACGTCTGTGTGAGCGGTACTTCATGGATTGCTACACCATTGATAATGCACAACAGAACCTGCTTTGCCCATGAGATTTCACAGTGCCATCAGAACGCCCCATCAATCATATAGAAATGGACAGCTGAAACACCTGAGCAGCAGCCTGGCATCCACCCTCATCACCCTAGAAAGTTTGTTTTATTCTCATCGTTAGGTGAGTTTAAAGGCTTTTTTTCAAGACAATTCTTGCAACATAATGGCATAGTCTCAGAAGTATGCTGGAGACAAAAGCTCTAATTCAGAAATGCCTACATATTCATTCTGATATGGAAAAAGTGACTATAAGATCCTTTCGTAAGCTCAGCACCAAGCATGGCCAGAGCACCATTGCTATAGGTTTGCGTCATTGCCACTGTTTCCTCTAAAATACCTCATACGCACATATGGTGTAGTGTACGGAGGTGTAGTGGCTGGTTTAATGTTTTACACATGCTCTTTATTATCAAGGGTGATGCAGGATTTCAACAAACTCTACAGCAGTTACTGAATCCTCTTACTTAGCAATCGATGGAGAAACTCACTCAATGGAGAACAGGTTAAGCATGCTGTAAATTTGTAAGATTATCTTGCTGTCTGGCTGTTTATTTATCGTCTGTCATCTAAAACGTCCAGCAGTTGAGCCGAAAACAGTCTTCTGGCGCAGGCGGCTGCATTTCATTTCTGCCATCACTTTATTCCTTACCTCCTTCAGGACCAACATTAACACAGTGTCTTTTTGGAACAGGGATTCTTTGAAAGCTTGGAAGTGTTTTTTTCCGTCCATAAAGCTCCCAATTTGAAAGTGTTCCGTAGGCAGATTAAAGCGGACAATCCATTCCTTTCCCTCCTGCGTAAAAACCCTCCGGTCATGGCATGAAAAGAGAACATTGCAGACAGTCCTAGAGCATCTGCGTTATGCGTGACGTACAACCATTTTGGCATGTCTGATTTCACCCAGTTTGGAGATCTGTGGTCTGTGTTAGATCAAGATTATCAAGACAAACTTTCATTATTCAGATGGTTTGGTGTTCCTGGTCCTAGGAATTGTAGTAGAATCAGTCCAACATTTAATGGACATCCTCTTTCATTTATCCCCCCAACAGTGTCCGCCGCTGCCAGACTTCTTACAGTGTCAGAAGAAACCGAGAGAACCATGCGAGTGACATGGCGACCAGCACCCGGCAATGTTGTCAATTATAGGGTGACGTATAAACCGCAGGGAGATGCACGTCAGTTGGCGTCTAAAGCACCAGGAGACACTGACACTTTAGTCTTGAGACGCCTGCAGCCCCAGACCACTTACAATATCATGGTGGTTCCTGTCTACAAGTTTGGTGATGGAAGAGCGAGACATGGAAACGGAACCACATGTAAGTTAATAGAAGATATCATATCACTTGTTCAAGTTATAGGTTCAAACATATTTTCCAAACATATTGATTTGTTTCTAATTTAACAAGTGTTTTTCATCTCTGCAGTGTCTCAATATAAAGCTCCTAGAAACCTCCAAACTTCGGAGCCCACAAAAACAAGTTTCAGGGTGACCTGGGATCATGCTCCTGGGGACGTGAAGGGGTACAAGGTCACCTTTCATCCCACTGGGGAGGATGTGGATCTGGGAGAGTTGCTAGTAGGCCCCTATGATAACACAGTGGTTCTGGAGGAGCTAAGGTATGAAACGCAAAAGCAGACTCATAAAACACTTCTGACAGCTAAAGATATGCACTGTAAAACACCTTTAAAGTCAACTGAAATCAAACGTACACCATATACCTTCTTAAAGCATGGTAAGGATCTTAATCAATTTCAGCTAAATGAATTGTAAGGAGACCTGGGGGAAATTACTTAAAATGCTTTGACTAGTACATTTTTTGAGACTTGATGTGAGTGTAAGTTAGTTAGATTAGATCTAATTTCAATCAGGACAGTACGACTGTCTAGACCAGAACTGGGAAGGGTACTTATTTACTGAAAGTAAAAGTAATATTTCATTCAAGTAATATTACTTGAATGAAAAAGTATCCAATGAAAAAAAAAACTACTGAAGTTGCAAGTTAGTAGTTACTTTGTATATATGCAGTAACCTTTTATTTAGATTAAAATGATTATATATAATTAGATATCTTTGAGACGAGACCGGACGATGACTGCAAGGTGAGGGCTGTATGTAAATGCGCTGATGATACGTGACAGGTGCAGGTGTTCAGGACTCAGGTGATTGGGACCGTGTGGGAGGAGCGAGCGAGTCTGGTGTGAGGGATCCATGATGCACACATGGGATCTCAAAAAATTAAACATTCAATTTCAAAATCTTTATTTACTTACAATCTATAATTTGTTAAGATCATAATTATGTGACAACAGTCAATGGAAACCAAACTCATCAACAAACTGAGGACTGGATTCAAAATCAAATCAAAGTTATCAATGTATAAAACTGAAGTTAGAGCAGATCCAACTTGCATGAAGTCCGTCACAGCTGCTCATAATGTGTTCGGCTCCACGTGCCTGCATGCACTCACACCAACATCTGGTCCTGATGAGATGGAGGACCGCGTCCTGATCTCCTCCCAGACCTGGATCAGGGCATCAGCAGCTCCTGGACAGTCTGTGCTGCTTCAACGGCTTCAGATGCTCCGATACATAATGTCCCAGAGGTTCTCAAAGGGATTCAGGTCGGGAGAACGTAAGGGCCAGTCAATACCATCAATGCCTTCATCATCTAAACCTGTTGACACACTCCTGTCATTATCATGACCAGGAGGAACCCGGAGTCACTGCTCCAGCATAAGCTCTGACAATGATCTGAGGATTTCATCCCGCTGTCCAACAGCAGTGAGAACCATTGGCTCCAAAGATATTCCTCTCCAGATCATCACTGACCCACCGCCAAACCGCTCATGCTGGATGATGTTCACACAGCGTAATGTTCCTCGTGGCATAACTTCTGACAGGTTGGTCAGAAACATGCACACCAGTTCCTGCTGGAGGTCATTTTGTAGGACTCTGGCAGTTCCTCCTGTTTCTCCTCACACAGAGGAGCAGATCCCGGTTCTGCTGCTGGTTGTTGTCCTTCTACATCCCTGTTCATCTCACCTCGTGCAACGCCTTTTCCCCAGTATCTCCTCATGCTGCTCTTGAAACTGTGCTGGGATACACACTGATCCTCCTTGCGATGCACATATTGCATATTGCAGGAACTGCCTCATACAGAGAGAGACAAGAACCCTAAAAAACACAAAACTAAAGACAAATCAGTCAGGAAGAATAAGGAAAGAATAATTGTGTATGGTCTCCACCTGAAAAAGTCTTGCTGTTTCCTCTCCAGTGCATCTGTTTCACTTTTATTTGGACAAAAAGGCAATGAAACTGGTTCACAATCACTTATGTTTCCTAATTGGACAGACTGATATCCCTGAAGTTTAATTGACAATGTTATACTGTGATGATTAATAGTTCCCTTTTAAGTGTTAAGTGTTTTTTTAGCAGTGTAATAATATATGCAGCCACATTTTAATTATTAGACAATGTGGAAATAAAGTGAACCTGCAGAGTTCTGCATTCAGAGGCATGTGCTGCTTAAGTCACAGTCTTAAAACAATGGCTATGTTTATGTAACTGGCCCTTGGACAGAAAAACATCCATAGAATTGCAGAACGGTACTGCTCAAGCCACAAATATTTAGATCACCTCATAATAATAATAATGTAAACAATGGGTTTAAAGACAATTCATTTTCAGTATTATGAATGATTAAACTGTTAGTTTAAGGTTAGGTATTAAAAGAGTAAGTTGACATGCAGTTGCAAAGTTGCTTGCAGGCCTAGTCAGTAAAAAGTCTTTTGGGGAGCATGAAAATAAAGTGACAGCAGACAGTCTAATACTCTAATGACATGCAGTTGCAAGGTTACCTATATTTAGTAGATTGTCTATATCTAAAGTGGACCGTCGACATAAAGTGTTACCGGCACTGTTATTGAACTGAACTGAATCAACATTGAACCGACTTGAGCTGAATAATGAAGCTGAATTGTGTTTATATTCTGGGCTCATCATCAATTAGGTTTATACAGAATTTGCTCTTTTAAATGCACTATGAATGTCATTTTGTATTTAGTACAAGCCTGGCAACAGAGGAAAGCTTTCTTGTGCATTCCTCTAAGGCTGCGACTTCAAGTGAAATTGTGCAGGATCATCTATTAATCGTTTCAGGTTGATAGATGCGATTGATGACTGATTTGTGTTGCTCTCATCTCAGGGCCGGCACCAAGTATACAGTGAGTGTGTTTGGTATGTTTGATGGAGGAGAGAGTATGCCATTGGCCGGAGAGGAGAAGACCACCCTCTCTGATGCCCCTCCACCTCCAACCTTTCAAACTCCAGGTAAGATAAAAACACAACAACTTTCTGCCCCTGGACCTTTAACCCTCCCAAACTAACCAATCGGATCTCATGTTACCGCAGAGCAGTCAGTTCCAGAACACTTAGCATACGCTAACTGAGGTATAGGAGATACGGAGCAAATCTGTTGGTCTGCTATGCATTCAGAGACTCCGTTCATAACAAAGCGTAACATTTTAGGGTTCTTTGTAAGTTTGGAATCGGAAAAACAGGCTTCAGTCTAGTGCTTTGAGTAATGGCAAATACCTTTCAGCACAGCTAATTGTGTTGTGAAAGAGCAGACAGGGTGACTGTGCCACATGGTAGCCGTGTCTCTGCCTTTGCCTGGAAGGATTCTTGAATTTCAAGAGCTAGAGATTTTCTGCTTACAATTACTAATGCTTTACAACTTGGTTAGGAAAAAAGTGACACACAGAATGAAAGGTTTGCACATGGTTTGCTGACCCTGGTCTGGAATGTCGCTCCTAATTGGAAACAGATCGGATGGTGAGGGTCGGCCGACCGACACCAGCGGGAGAGGGAAAGCCAAATATTCCCAGGCAAGAGCTGAGGTGTAATGCACAGCTTGTCAGACACTAACAACAACAACAACAACAACAACAACAATAATTTGAACAATTGAATTGGTAATACTTTACATAAAGTTTCCATTTGTTAGGCATTATGAACTAACAATAATAAATACTAGTAGAGCATTTATTATGTGTATTCATGTCAATTTACTAATGCATTATTAAATCAAAAATTCTGTCTAAGATAACATGAACTTTAGTTTATTAACATTAACAATGATTAATGCATACTATAAAAAAGATCTATTGCTCATTTTTAGTTGATGTTAATTAATGCAATTACTAACACTGACTAATGGGACCTTAATATAACATTTTATAGTTGAGCAGTGCTTGGTCTGAGTGTGAATGAAAGCAGCTCTCAAGATCATGCCACACATGGTCAGTACCACAAAGTTCTGCAATTAATGGGTGAATTAGTGGAGAGTCTTAAACATTTCTTATTCATGTTATGTCAGAATGTTCCTTTGTTTTAGATTGTTTTAAATCCCGAGAATTTATTTAAATCAAGTTATTTCCAATGTTAAATTTGATTTTTAATGGCAGATTTTCAATATTTTGACCCCCCGGAGCCACATAGAGCAGTTCATTGATGTTCAACATGATGAAAGCATAGCATGTGTTTGCTCTCTTCACATGCTTAAAGAAGCCCGCGCGTGTCTGTTCTGCACTACATCCTTTCAGATATTAATTCACTCATATTCATACCTTTTATTGCTCTTCCTTCATTACAGAGAGTAGGTCTTCCAGTGGACTTAGACACAGAATTTTGATTGACGTTATTGATTGTAATTAGCTTTTAAAGGTAACGTGTCTTCCAAAGTAAAATACTTATTAATATTTCACTTTTAGCATGCTGAGATGATGATTGTGCGCAAGCATTCGGTGTTTGCTCACAGGCTGAGAGTGTGTTCCTGGCGTTAGTGTTTAGGGCGCAAGGAATGAAGGGAGAATTCCACATTACAATTGAGAATGAATAAATCTCCTAAAGCCTTAGATAAGTCATTTTATTGCTACTGAGAAATTCAATCCCAGTGTGTAGATGAAACATTTCATAATAGCCTCACAATATACCGACTGAGTGTTATCTATCTGTTTTTTTCTGCTTTTCTGTTCCTTGAGGGATAAATGAGACAATTATGCAACATTTCTCTTTGAGCAGGGCCAGACTGGTGGTGTTTTCCCGTCTTTTCCCTTCATTCAGGTATCTGGACAGACAGCAGGATGGGACGCAGACCAAGACTTCTCTTACGAACAAAGAGTTTATAGTTTAAAAGATGTTATTTAACACAATATGTCAAATGTATCATCTTTTCAAAAATGCCAAATAAATAAATAAACTGTTTTGTCATGCTTCGCATGACTGTGTGAATATTTTGTGTCCTAAGCTTCGATTTGCATCCTTTATCACAAATTGCAATCTGTTTTTATCATTGCGACTCCTTAATACTAGTTTTGATAATTGTTTTGATGACTTTTATGATAAGTGACTGACTGAACTGTTCTCTGGTCATACAGATGTAATGTGCAAAACCACAGCCCAAGCCGATATTGTCCTGCTCGTTGATGGATCTTGGAGCATTGGTCGTCTGAACTTTAAGACCATAAGGGCTTTCATTGGTCGTATGGTGGGTGTCTTTGACATCGGGCCGGAACGTGTCCAGATTGGTAAGAGAAATTTATCCTGAATCCAGTATTAGCGAGAAGGTCCACAGCTAAGCAACACCCATTGGAAGGAAAAAATATGAAATAGACCTCTATAGTATTGGAGTTATTTCTCCTAGACAGTAGTAAGATTCAATGCTGTGTCTCCTTAGATGTTTCTCCTAAAAATGTCACTTGCAATCTAACATTCTTTAGAGAGAGTTTCAGAATTTCTCCATAATTTCCCAACCGATGCCATATTTTTCAATCAAAAGTCGAATCTCAGTATTACCTCAGTATTCCAAGAGTTGCTATTCACATGCATTTATAGTCCTATACTCTTACTATGGGCAACATTCACCAAACACAATCCCATAAAAGTGCCACGGGAGTGTAAAAACATTAAAACTGAACGTTAAAACTGGATAATTTCCAGGATGACCAACACAATCTACCAAGAGCAGCGCAGATTAGCATCCGGTTTAAGACATGCTTTTATTGAGTGCTAAATAATGGAGCAAATACCAGTAAAATGACCGTAGTAAATCATCTAAATACTCTAATCCCATTCATGTTTCATCAGAAAGGGAAACTCCTACGAATAGAAATGCAGTCAGATCAGCCACCAAAACTCCTTTGTCATTTAATTTCCTGTCCACTCCTTTTCAGCGCTAATTTTTCACTGTGTGTCTTTAGTAAATCCTGACAGTATTTTTTAACGGCAAAAGAGGGTTTGTGCTCGTGCATCTGACTTCAAACATTTTGGGAGAAACATGTGACAAGATCTGTGTTATGAAAGAAAAATTCCTCTGAAAGTGGCATCGTCATCTGTGTGTAAGCAGCAACATGTGTTGTCCATCTATAGGTCTGGCCCAGTACAGCGGAGACCCGAAGACAGAGTGGCACCTGAATGCCCACAGAACCAGGGATGAGCTGCTGTTCGCCGTGGCCAATCTACCTTACAAAGGAGGAAACACTCTGACAGGTAAATCACAGTGGCTTTCCTGTAACTCCAACAGTGGCGCTTGCAACATCAAGGTCATGGGTTTGATTCCCAGGGAAAGCAAGAACTGATTAGAAGGTCAATGTGTTTCTTGAATAAATATGTCCATCTTGGATGAAAATGTCTGACAAAATGATGTATTCTGATGTACATCTGCTGGTGATATTTAAACGTTTCAACACATGTAATGCAGTTCAGTGATGATTGAGCGATGAACAAAAAGCCTGATGATCATATTTGACACTGAAATGTTACGAACAATATCAAAGTCATTCTCAGGTTTATTTGACAGCAGAAATACAGGTGAAGCTCGAGCTGAAGCAGGACGTTTGTACACTCACACTTGATGAAGGAGTGTAAACTCTCACACACACACAAGCACTTTAATGAGATTCTGTGCAGCAGGTTGAGTTTATCAGATAGGCTTCACAGGATTAGGATTGTTCTTCACATGACAGAAATATGTGTTGTGTGTTTGGACTAAAATGAGCAATATTGCCTTATTCCACAGGTCTTGCGTTAAACTACATCCTTCAGAACAATTTCAAACCTAACGTGGGTATGCGTCCAAACTCCCGGAAGATCGGTGTCCTGGTTACTGACGGCAAGTCCCAGGACGACATCGTGGCCAACTCTCAGAACCTCCGGGACCAGGGGATTGAACTATACGCCATTGGTAAGGACGAGGAAGATAAAGTATGTGCTCATTTCTTGTGCTCAAACGGCATTAAAAAGCTGACGCTTCAGGCTGGAGCAACGTTGCTTTCGTTCAGCACGGACTTTAACGTGCTCTGTGACCTCCAGGTGTAAAGAACGCAGATGAGGCTGAGCTGAGAGCCATCGCCTCTGATCCCGATGACATCCACATGTACAACGTGGCTGACTTCTCCTTCCTGCTGGACATCGTGGACGACCTGACGAACAACCTGTGCAACAGTGTCAAGGGTCCAGGTATGAGCCTGAGACACTCCTGAGGGAACACTGACCCATAGTCAATAATGTGCAGTGGGAATTGATTGTATAAGTGGGCGTTTCATTTGAGAATGGAGGTCTACGTAACATCAGGAGAGAAGAAGCTGTTTCGTAGGAGCGGCTTCTTATTTTTCGTATTAAAGATGATGAAGATAAGGGCTATGTGGGAACTTAAGGGGTGTGTTAGGCATGATGCAAACTCCCTACAACTCCCTTAACTGTCAAATCATCACAGTTCTTTTTCATTGTGGCAATGAAAGGTTAAATGCAGATTTCTAGACGAACTGATTTAAAAACGTCCAGCACTGGAGCGGCAACGGCAGAAGCTCTCAGACAGGTTGAGGTTCGAGCTTTCAGCGGTAATGTGGACCGATGATGAGATTAGCAGAGGTGGTGTGCTGCAAATTCACACTAGAGAGAGATTCACAATATCATATTATCTATTATATTTGCAGTGCTTCATGGGATTGCAATCCTTTCCACTTTAAAAGATGTTGCACAGTCACTTTTTCTGATTTTCCTGACAGCTTTGTCATTTTCCCCTCATTTTCAAATATTGCACCTTTTGCTTCAAGTCAGATGTAACATTTTGTGATAATATGACTTCTTGGAACTGGTTTTGGTTCATGACAAACATTCCTACAAGGAAACCATGTCTCATTTGTACTTTGCTACACTGGAAGAAACAATAAATTCCTGAGGAGATTACAGGAACTATAGCACTGTAATTCTCTAGCAGTGCTCTAAATGTGTCCCCAAATAAGATGATAATAATCAGCTGAAACTATAGGAGTATTAACAGTGTCTGTTCTTTATCTCAGTTTATTACAGTCAGGGCCATTTCTTGAATGAGTTGCTATTGTGTGTGTGCGTATGTGTTTGTAGTCAGAGTATATGTCTGCGCCTAGATCAAGTGTCAGAGTTTCATCACGAAGTGGTCAAAGCCTTTCAGGAGCTCAGTTTTGTCAAAAGAGGAAGAGAAAAGGTTGATAGCTGTTGATAGCACTCCATCAACACGTCAGCATAATGCCACTGCGTTCTAGCCATAATTCACATATGAGCATTTAGGAGAAGAAGATGGATATTTTAAACTGTTATGGTAAAGAAAAGCAACCATGGAACCATGGCTTGTGTTTCCAGAAAACACGACACGTTGTCCATCTCTCATCAAACATTTGAATATTAATGCCATTATTCTAATAAAATGCATCACATTATGAAATTGAACCTAAAATGAACTCTAAAATTCTAAATAGGTTTAAAACATACCAGGAACATAGTGAAAACATTTCAGGTTCAGAAATAGCCCTGTTGACAGTAAACGTGTAGCAATGCAGTTGTGCCATATGAGGGGGTCAAAGGTTAAACCCCATTTACCACCATGACCCCTGACAGGAGGAGGCCTGGAGCCACCCACTGACCTGACCACCTCAGAAGTGACCCATTACTCTTTCCGCGCCACCTGGGTCGGCCCCGACGCACCGGTCGAGAAGTTCAGAGTAGAGTACGTGAGCACAGCAGGAGGAGCACCACAGCAGGTACGAGCACTTCAACTTCATGTCAAAGCTTAGCATTCACAATCAGTGTGCAACTCATCTTAACATCATTTTAAAAGTCAATCATTACAAAATGCATCTAATCTAATTATTAGTTACCTTTGAAGGAAAGTAATGTGTTACGGTACATTTGTGTGACTGTCCCCACACACATCTGAGGGTCTACGGGTATACCTGACAACCTGACAAGTTTTTTGTTTGCGTTTTTTTTGTGTAGAAATGACAATGTTGACGAAACGATCCTCGTTCGCTAATTTCACTGCCAGGCCAGTAGTTGGCGATGTCACTTTGTAAAGAAACACTATCCATCCATAGACTGAACACATGTATATATCAAAAACATACACTTTGAAACTCGCTGTTGTTGTGTAAATGAACAGCCACAATGGTTTATAAACACTTGAATGCAGATAAGTTTCATTAAAAAACAGAACATTTTGAACAAAAAGTTGTTTTTGTCAAAGACTACATCCAAATGTATGGAGATGGAGTCGATTGAGTCCATCAACACCCCTGAAGCTTCACAGTCGTTTCCTTTTCATCGGTTCGATATTTCATTCGGTAACGTTAGGCATTTGGCCTAAATGCTGTTGAACGTTTGATGTTCATATTATCTTCTATTGCTTGTTTCTGCTTCTTCTTCGCATGTGTTTTGATCAGAGATTCTGCACTCTTTCAGTTGATGATTGGGGAAACTCATTAATGTTTACATTTCTAAAGTAATACGTCACTTTACTCATACTCAAAACAACTAATCTGATTACATAACCCAAGTTACTTGTAACGCATTTACCCAACAGTTCACATATATGACGCAGAATAGAAGAGCAAAGGACAATGTGAGACAAAAATAGGTTTCTTTCGAAACCTGGAAACTATTTGGAAAGGCTAACTTGTGTTTGATCTAGAAATGGATCATTTGTTTTCAATGCAAACCCGGTCATGTCCTATTCTTGTGTGTTCTCCTCTGTTTCAGTTGTTTGTCGACGGGACGGAGACGACTGTGGTCTTGGAGAGTCTTACTCCGCTGACAGAGTACATAGTGAAGGTTTACTCAGTGGTGGGGGAGGAGAGCAGCGACCCCCTCAAAGGCACAGAGACCACACGTAAGTCTGCTTTACCCATAATACACTCTTCACCTGGACAGCCAGAGCCAATTCCACACACAGCGTAAAATAATCAGAAACAGGATGAATCTCACAATAGACAAAAGTAATTGCTGTTTTGGAAGGACATATTAATAAGGTTATGGCTCTGCATGCCATGATAATAACATTTTTAGTAATGGCTTGTTTAATTTGGACATTTGATGTGGTAAAATTACCTTGGAGTATCGTGGAAATACCATGGTATTTATATAGAGTAAACATTCACGAGTATTGTGTCACACAACACAAAAACATGTCTAACTTTGTTTTAAAGAAATGAATACTTGTATTCAGCAAGGATGCGTTACATGGATCAAAAATACAATAAAGACGCTTACATTGTTACAAAAAACTATCTTTTAAAACTTCTGCTTTTTCTTCTCACTATTCATTAATTTGTCCTAGAAAAAGTCTCATAGTTTCCACAAAAATATAAAACCGTACAACTGTTTGGAAAATAATACAAACATAATCATAATTGTTTGTTGAGCATCAAATCATCATATGAGAATGATAATACAGGATTAAAATACACTTAACTATATATTCACATAGAAAATAATTGTAATATTTTCCACAATATTCCTGTTTTATTGTGCTTTTTCTAATGGATCCTTGCTGAAAGCTACACATTTCAGTATCATCTTTACTGTTTATAAATAAGCTAGTCAGTGTGAAGGTGCTACGCAATGCACATTGCTTATCCATGTGCTAATATTGCTGTACTCTTATTTTGGTTTTTTAAAATGAACATTGTGGATTAACCCTAACACCGTCATTATTTCACAGCGAGTTTCATACGGCATGAGGCTGCTTTGCACACCAAAGTGTCGCTGCATTATTTCATTACATTCATGCTGTCTTTACCCTGAAAAAAAGGATTTTCTTACTCAGCATTTAGCACAAATATCTAAACGTTCTTCAATCAAAATCATATTTACTTGAAGAATTATGCTTTAGAAGTTGCTTTAGAACAAGAAAAATGAAAGAAAAATCATCTTATTAGATTTTTCTCTCACCTCATTGACAGATATTAGTTCTAGTTTTGATTCAGATTTAGTATCTTAAGTCATTTCGATTCTTAAGTAATTGTTTCTTGATTGACATTTCTGCATTTATCAGACGCTTTTATCCAAAGCAACTTGCATTGCATTCAAGAAACACATTGATATTCTAATCAGTTCTTGCTTTCCCTGGGAATCGAACCCATGACCTTGATGTTGCAAGCTCTACATTGGAAAGCCTAGATTTAAGAATGTTTTAGATATTTGTACTGGAAAACAAGATACTATAGTAAGAAATTCTTTTTGTGTGTGTGTGTGTGTGTGCAGTGTGTATGTTGACATTTGCATATCTGTTTGTCTGTCTGTCAATCATCTCCATCACGTGAGTATCCCATGATCATTCTCATCCAACCATCGTCTATCATGACATTCCATTCCACCCGGTCACCCATCCGTCATTCCACCCGGAATGCTTCCATGTTCCCATTCAAGCTTCAGTTCGCTTAGAAGGGTAGTCAGGGATCTAAATGAATAAGAGGAAGAGAGAAAAGTCATGTTCCCCTCTGTAGTGCCTCTCAGAGCTGTGAGGAGCATGAACATCTACAAGGTGGGCTCCACCACCATGAATGTGCGATGGGACGCGGCCGACGCGGCCACAGGCTACATGCTCATCTACAGCGCCCTTAACACCACTGAGTCCTCCGTGGAGCAGGAGGTACGGCGATGCCACACATACCAACCCCTGCCCTGCCCGCTGGCCCCATCTCAGGATGCAAAAAAATTATTTGCTTTGCTTCGTTTTTTTGTCTTGCAATCCAGAAAAAATACCTAAATGTTTTTAGATCTTCAACACACAAAATGCCATCAGAACCTGGAAGTCTAATTCCTCCTTCCTTCAAGGTTTTCCCAGGGGTTTTATGGGTTTTATTGATCTTTAACAAGAAATCCCAGTTATTTGGCTTCAAGGGAAGGGAAGCAATGAGTAGTTTGCAATTAAAAGATGAACTAACTTCTGACTAAACCGTTTCATGTTGAATAATGATCTTTCACACTTTTATTGCTAACACTTGGAAAAGACAGTTTGCAAAATCTTTTGGTTGAGTTGATAAAATCCCTCTGTATTTGCATCAATATCTATTTTTTTCTTAGAAAGTTTCATTTTCAAAAATCAAGAAAATTACTTTTGCTATGGGTGTGTGTCATTTGGCTTGTAGAACAAAACGCCAAAGTATACTCAAGTTAAGTATTTTACACATCAATTGAATATCCCCGTTATTAACCTCTTCTGGGGTCTGGAGTTACACCTGCGCCTCGCTTTAGTGGGAAACACGTCTTAGCAAACTTTTAGTTGTAAAGTCGTTGACTTGTATTGCTGCAAGAATTCAAAGAGTGAACGTGTTGCTCTCCGTTTCCATCGAAGGATCCAGTGTGCTGTGGCGGCCGGAGGCTGTAACGAATGCCGAGATGGAAACTGAGAAACCTCAGTGTTTGTAGGCCTCATTTCAAACTGGATGACAATGGACAGTGTTTTGTACCAAATGACATTTTCACTAAAGCTTGAGCTGTCAAAAGAGTTTTGCTGACAAATGAACATGTCCAGGCAATAAACAAAGTTCATTTTTCATACAATACAGACATTGTAACGTGAACAAACTGGTGTAAAATCGGCAAAGTTACACATTATTTTTGACTGGAAGAGACGAAATGTTGTAATGGAAACCCAGTGGTCTTATGCAGCTCAAATCTGTCAACGGCCATGACATACTGTAGCAGAAAGAGGAAATGGAAAGCATTTTTGGAGATATTGTAGATACCACAGGTGGCAGGTCTACATTTAATGGGTTGAATAACACCCTTTATATCGCAGATTTTGGAAAATAACAGCTCATTAGCACTCTGGGGCTTTTTCACACATTTTCTCTTTCAACTATTTCACATAGTGGGAAGATCCAGAGGTCTCGATGTCAGTTCTGGCTGGAGTCTGATGTCCACAGGGCTCGTCTCCGTGCGCAGATGTTTCTAAATTACTCCTCCATTTTTTTTCATTAGAAAGAAAGAATATACTGAGAGATTTTGTGCTGCTAGTTTAGACAATTATAGACGGTACTATTTGAGAGTGAAAATAATCTTACTCAGTATTTTACTCGAAATATCTAAACATCTTTAAATCAAGATGTATTTACTTGACATAAAATAATTAAATAATTTTTTATTAAAATTAATTAAAAATGATTAAATTAAATAATTAAATATTTAAATAATTTTATAGTTAAAAGTTATTTAGTCTTGTTTTCTGAAAAATGTAGCAAAGGTCAGTTTTACAAGGTTAGAAAAATAAACTGCATTCAAATGGAAAACAAGGTTACTTTGCAAAATAAGCATTAAAACAAGACAAAAAAACTAAGTAAAAACATTTTTTTTGCATCGCTGGGATACAGAAATAAATTGCTTGTTAAGTGAAAAATACATTCTCTGTGGTTTTTGTGTGCGAAAATACATCAGTCAAGACTGAAATCAGACTCTGTACCATTATAGACAACTATATATATATATATATATATATATATATATAGTATTTGCGCTTAAGCCGCCCTCCTGAAAAGACCAGCATATGTTGTGTTTTGGATACTGAACCGGCCTGCTCAAAGTCTAGATGAAATCGAAACGAACCCTGTTTACTTTCTTAGCCATGATCTGTCATGGTTTTCTAACGATAGACAAATTCTGTTCTCTATCACTTTGTAACTCTTTGTTACAAATGTTGGCCCTCTAGCCCTTTCCATTTTCCTTTTCCTTTGTTCTGCCCACTGATATTTTAGTATCATTGCAATTTTCTTTTAAATTAATTCATAATTTTGTAATTTTTCTATTTTCTTTTTTCTATTTTCGAGTTTTAATAGTGATAGATGCTATAATATATAGCATATATTCTTCTCTAATGAGTGTTCGCTGACCTGTTGAAGTGACTTCTAGTCAAATAGTCAGCAAAATGTTCAAGAGGAACCATCAGATTAAAGTGTTACCAAATTACGAAATGGATGCTGACTTTTTGTGGCAATAAAGCCAAACCTACTCTCATTCCTAACCGATAATAAGGTTAACCGATAAAAAGACGTCAGTTAGTGTAAATAGCCTCTGCCATCAAGTCCACACTTTATCTTGATTTATTTTTGTGCTTCAAATTAAACTAAACAACAATTTTACATTTTGCCTTGGCATCTACCTGAAATAAAACAAATAATTTTTTTTTTTTATATATATATATTTGATTTGATTTCAGTTCAAATTTATTTTATTTCATTTAATGAAAATCATAATTTCTTTTTAAATCTAGTTCATAAAAGTCCTGGTCCATATCCCTCCTCCAAGCAGCACTGGCCACCATAAGAACACACTTCATGCTGGTCTTTTCAGCACGGCGTGAGCGATTCTTCCATCATGTTCCCGTGAACAAGTCAGCCCTCCCTTTCATTTGTGATGTGGTTGACCTTCACAGATGCGTGTGAAAGGAACAGTTACTGATGTCCAGCTGAAGAAGCTCCATCCCAACACGGCCTACAGCGTTTCTGTCTTCACCCTGCAAGGCGATTACGCCAGTGACCGTCTCAATGATCAGGGGGTGACCCGTAGGTGGCGCTAGGGCTTTCTTCCCCTCAGCAAGGATGCTTCGCAGACTGTCAGGTTCTCATAGTTTGTTTTTCTGCTTTTTTGTTGTTGAATCTGTCCTCTCTGCACAGTGCCTCTTCCTCCATCCGGTGAGTTGAGGATTTCGGACGTTACCCACAGCACCATGCAGCTGGACTGGGATGCTGCCCCTGGCGCTGTTCGTAAATATATCATCACTTACAAGCCAGAGGATGGAGAGTTGAAGGAGGTAAGGCTATTACCCATACCTGTGAACTCGGCCAATCACGAGATGCATGATTATATGAATGCAGGGCTCGACTCTAACACTCTCCAACCCACTAACACTCTCCCTGGTGTATTTCAGCAGCGGCGTGTAGCGCAGTCACTCCAACCAGCCACTTTGGTGGGTCTTTTACATAGGCATCTGAAGTAATAAACAAAGTGCAATGCAGTTTTGTCAAAAATATAGATTTTTAGATACATGTTGATACTGAAATATGTCACGAGAGCCGGTGGTGTGATTGGTAATGAGCGTCACCACGAGTCTCACGGAGGAGTGGAGGCATGAAAGGTGGAGCGACGTCAGTGGAGACCAGGCCTGGACTTTGTTGTGTCGTCCGTGAGGGGTTAACGCCAATACTTTTATTTTGTATTTGGGTTTGTTTTACATTAAAAGTGTCTTTAATGTTCGGCGGTTTCCTCCTCCTTCCGTCACAACTTCCAGTACTGATTTTCTGTGGAATAGATGCACAATACCAGCTGCACTTTCTCTCCCTCTCCCTCAAGCTTTTACAGCGCTTGAATTTCGGCACGGGACTGTCCATAATTTTACTAATTCCCACAGATTTTGTGCTCACATCCAAACTGTGCCCTCATACAGCTGACTCTCTGACTAAATTGAGCTCTTTTTCGCTGCTCATTGCGCTTGAACAGTCAAATACGCACAAAATAATCTCAAAATCCCAGTCTTGATCAATATTTTAAAAAAGAAGGTAGCAATGTAAACAACATGTATTTCTATTCTAATATCAGAATTTTCCCAAAGACTTCGACTGTTGAGTCCAAGAATCCTTTAGAAAAATGTCTGGTCTTGAGTTTGCAGGGATGCTTAAGGGCGTTTATTTCTGTATGGTAAATCTTTATCCTTGTAGCCCAGTAAGAGGGTTTTGGAAGTCTAGCACAGGAAAGAAGTCTTCTGCAAACTTCATTTGGTCGTCTGAGGAACCCGATGCGTGTTGGAGGGGCAGCATGCGTCCTGCTGCACACACTTTGAGAAGCGCTGCACTTGAGATTAATTGTGTGGAAATCTTATCAGCTATCAAACAACAATCTTGTTTTCAAATGTGAAAAGCCTTCCTGGGTCACTGTGGAAGCCTTCCTGTGGAAAGATTCCTGCCTGTTTACACAACGCATCCAGGCAGATGACCAAGAAACAGACCCATCTTGATGGATTTGGGAGCTTTTAACAAACATATCAGCAATTACGTTACACAATTCAGTGGAGACGGCAGCTGCCGAGACAGTGCAGCTGCTCTCCAAGGGCTTCGGTTACGCTGATCATCTACCAAAGATTGCGAGAACAGACAGCCGACAAAAAAGATTGGCAGTCTTGAGTGGCATGCAGCAGTCGGTGCTTTGGAACGTGTGTTTTATGGGTTTGATTTTTTTAACTCTCAGTGGCAGTTTTGGCATCAGCGCTGCTCCACATCCTGTGCTGCATAACTCTTCGTTCTGGGATTAAGAGATGAAACAAACATGCGATCAAATGTGGGCCCGGGTTGATCGAAGCCTGAGAAGCCCAACAGATGGAGGCAGCTCCTGTTACCTGACAGATGAAGAGGATGATATAGGAGGATAGGATGATATATATCCCTTCCATAGTGGCTAGCAGGAGTGACTGTGTTACACACCACTGCTGAAAAATTGCATGCTGAAATACATCTTCTCTATACAGCAATATTTTCTCTTTATATGGTGCTTATCAGTTAAAGATGTTGTAATCACAGCGTCTTCCAGACAGTATCTTTGTAGTCACATTTAGACACTTGTTAGCAACCAACCTTTTCAACAAAAAAGATGGAATTACTGTATGCATGTCAGAATAAAGCTTAAAGATCAGACCTTGTCTTGATCGAATAGTTTGTTTCTACGCTTTACATCATGAAATTTGGAATCAATTTAGTCTGGGCCATGTAATGTACCCATCTACCCTGTTAACCAGCCGAACCTTGACCTCCTGCTGCTGCCACGTCTCTTTTTTGTGGATCGTCTGGCCATAACCACACTTCTCATGTTTCAATTTAGCTTGAAGTTGAGGGAGATATTACATCAAGAGGACTGGATAATCTCATTTCCCAAACAGAATATGACGTGGCTGTGACTCCCATTTATGATTCTGGGACCGGAAACCCAATGCTTAACCAGGCCATTACAGGTAACAGCGTCCTCTGTGAATGTCATCTGGCATAACACTTGAGTTTTAAATGTCTCATGGTTTTGATTGCAACCCAAAACCCAACTTTCCTTCCTATTGGTTTTAGATGTTGTTCCTGCTCCGAAGAACTTGAGGTTCTCTCAGGTGACCCAGACCAGTTTCAGGGCGCACTGGGAGCACGGCGCTCCTGACGTCGCTCTCTACCGCATCGGCTGGACCAAGAGTGGAGAGAACAACTTTCAATATGTAAGACATCAGAGACTGAACGAGTTGTGTTATATGGGGGTGGTATTGGTGAAGGGCGATTGAATGTTTAGCAAATGTACAGTGCTGTATGAGTCTATTACCACACTCTTCCTCAGGACATCCTGAGCAATGAGGACACCACCACCGTTCTGGAGGGCCTGGAGCCCGACACCCTCTATGATGTTTCTGTCACTGCCATTTACCCCGATGAGTCTGAGAGCGAAGATCTTTTGGGCAAGCAACGTACATGTAAGAAACCACAAAATCCATTTAATCCTTTTTTATTTATAAAATGTTTATTCATATATTGTACTTCAGCCAACACGTGTGAATTTTACCAACTCTGACGCTTTCTTTTTGTACTTAGTGACCAAACTGGTTACACCGGGTGAGTCTGTTGTTTTAAAGATATATTTGGATGCCATATGGATATAATTATGCTTTAGAATGCAAAACTGAAATATCTGATTTTTTTCTTATAGCTCCTAGTGGACCTCCTCAAAACCTCCAGGTGTTCAATGCAACCACCACCTCTCTCACTGCCAAATGGGATCACGCTCCTGGAAAAGTCCAAAACTACAGGATCACCTACGTCCCGGTTGCAGGAGGAAGATCACAATCTGTAAGGAACATTTCAACATTTTTCTAAGTTAATACTAACGGTCTAACTGAATTACAGGTGATGTATATCACTTCCACCAAACAAAACGTTTCCCACGCAGCCACGAACAGTATCTATACTAAATGCATTCAACATTCGTTCATTTTGATAGTTTCCAAATGTGATTTGACTGATTCTAACTAAATGAATCTGCTCCTCTCATCTGGTGCATGCATGTCAAGAGATCAGTTTGTGTGTAAATGCTGCTCTTTTGAACTTTCTGTTCATCAAAGAATCCTCAAAAACATTTCATTTCACAAAAACAGATTTCAGCACTGATAATAATCATAAATGTTTGCTGAGCTTCAAATCATCATATTAAAGTGATTTCTGAAGGATCATGTAACACTGAAGACTGGAGTAATGATGCTGAAAATACAACATTAATCACAGGAATAAATGACACATTACTATATATTTACATAGAAAACAGCTGTTTTACACTGATATAATATTACACTGTTTTACTGTATTCATCATCTAATAAATTCAGCTTTAATCACAGGAATAAATGACACTTTACTATATATTCACATAGAAAACAGCTGTTTTACACTGATATAATATTACACTGTTTTACTGTATTCATCATCTAATAAATTCAGCTTTAATCACAGGAATAAATGACACTTTACTATATATTCACATAGAAAACAGCTGTTTTACACTGATATAATATTACACTGTTTTACTGTATTTATCATCTAATAAATTCAGCTTTAATCACAGGAATAAATGACACTTTACTATATATTCACATAGAAAACAGCTGTTTTACACTGATATAATATTACACTGTTTTACTGTATTTATCATCCAATAAATTCAGCTTTAATCACAGGAATAAATGACACTTTACTATATATTCACATAGAAAACAGCTGTTTTACACTGATATAATATTACACTGTTTTACTGTATTTATCATCTAATAAATTCAGCTTTAATCACAGGAATAAATGACACTTTACTATATATTCACATAGAAAACAGCTGTTTTACACTGATATAATATTACACTGTTTTACTGTATTCATCATCTAATAAATTCAGCTTTAATCACAGGAATAAATGACACTTTACTATATATTCACATAGAAAACAGCTGTTTTACACTGATATAATATTACACTGTTTTACTGTATTTATCATCTAATAAATTCAGCTTTAATCACAGGAATAAATGACACTTTACTATATATTCACATAGAAAACAGCTGTTTTACACTGATATAATATGACACTGTTTTACTGTATTTATCATCTAATAAATTCAGCTTTAATCACAGGAATAAATGACACTTTACTATATATTCACATAGAAAACAGCTGTTTTACACTGATATAATATTACACTGTTTTACTGTATTTATCATCTAATAAATTCATCTTTAATCACAGGAATAAATGACACTTTACTATATATTCACATAGAAAACAGCTGTTTTACACTGATATAATATTACACTGTTTTACTGTATTTATCATCTAATAAATTCAGCTTTAATCACAGGAATAAATGACACTTTACTATATATTCACATAGAAAACAGCTGTTTTACACTGATATAATATGACACTGTTTTACTGTATTTATCATCTAATAAATTCAGCTTTAATCACAGGAATAAATGACACTTTACTATATATTTACATAGAAAACAGCTGTTTTACACTGATATAATATTACACTGTTTTACTGTATTTATCATCTAATAAATTCAGCTTTAATCACAGGAATAAATGACACTTTACTATATATTTACATAGAAAACAGCTGTTTTACACTGATATAATATGACACTGTTTTACTGTATTTATCATCTAATAAATTCAGCTTTAATCACAGGAATAAATGACACTTTACTATATATTCACATAGAAAACAGCTGTTTTACACTGATATAATATTACACTGTTTTACTGTATTTATCATCTAATAAATTCAGCTTTAATCACAGGAATAAATGACACTTTAATATATTCTTATTCATATTCATATATTCTATATCTACATCTACTCTATATATTCTCACCAACCCCAAGGATTCCAATCTGTAGTTTGTATTATGTTTTTAGATAAATGCTATCACTGTACTTCACAGGAATATCTTTAATCCAAATGAATTATTGTTTTATTGACATCACATTAGAAATGAATAGCTTACTCACTAGAACGATATTTAACATTCCCTGCAGGTTGATGTAATTTTCAGGTTGATGATTGTTCTAGTTAAAGCTGGTCTCCCAGCCTGGCACTTTACCCAAAACCCCTCTCAAACCTGCGAACCGACTCGGACATCGGCAAATCTTACGCCGTTTTAAGATGTTCTTGTCTTCAGGATCAGCTATCATGTTATTTTCCATGTTTTGATGGTATCTGAGTGGGCGCAGAGGTGTTGTTTTTCTGTACGCAATGATTTTCTTCAGCCTCTGTTTTCTTCATCAAGAAGGCAGATTTACACTGGCAGCCGTCACAGAAATAACAGCATAAAACTGCACGCTATTTTTCTTCGCTGAAAAACAGCACATCTTGTTTGTGATGTTCTGTTCCTGACATTAATGTGGTTTTTCAGCGCCAGCATTGCTGAGGATTGCTTAAGCTTATTTCATGGCATATTATGGGCTAAAGTCGAAAGCTCTGTTGATCGCTTTCATCAAAAAATCAAACTTAAAGTTGTAAATGTTCTTGTTAATCAGTCAGTTTTCATGATTTAACTCTTTCACCGCCAGTATTTTCAACATTTTCATTCAGATGGAGTTGATTGAGTTCATCAACAGTCCCACAGCTCGTCCTGCGGCGGATTTCAGCCAGCAATATTAAGCAGTTTTGATTTATATGCTGTTTAATGTTTATTGAATCGCGTTATTTTATGTATGGTTATGATTGCAAATGATTGTCAGGAGATTCTGCACTCTTTCAGAAGATGTGTAATAGCATCCCATACTGTATCACCATATACCGTGTTTTTTTACATATACATTACTAAAATACAAAAGTTGTGTCTATTAATATCATTCAACAGACATGAACTAACAATGGACAGCCTTAATAAATACTGTAACAAAGGAACTGCTCATTTCAGTTAATGCATTTACGCAATTTACACAATGCGTTCTCTCTCTCACAGACGCAGATTGGAGGAAAGAAAAACACAGTTATTCTGCAGAAACTGACTCCAGACACTCCCTACTCCATCACTGTTGCTGCAGTCTACGCCAATGGAGACGCCAAAGACATTTCTGGCCAGGGAAAGACATGTATGTGACCGGCGCGTGACTTTACCACATTCACGGGACCTGTTGGTTACCCAGCTACTTTTATGCAAATGACATAGATTCGGTCATTGTTGACGTGCTGAATAGAGTTGTATGTGTGTTCCCATAGTGCCGCTGGGCAGTGTGAGAAACCTGCGGGTCACGGACCCCACGGTCAGCACTCTGAATGTGCGCTGGGAGCCGGCTGAGGGGAGCGTACGCCAATACAAGATTTACTACCAGCCCGTCACAGGGGCTGCAGAAGACATGGTACGTCCCACGGCACCTCTTAACTCTTACACCATGTTTTTTGAGCCTAAGATGATTGCCTTGAAATTGCATCTGCCGAATGCAGAAATGTAAGTCTATTCATAATATTGTTTGCTTAAATATTATTGATCAACAAGTAATATAATAACATGCCACATTGGGTTTTGAGGAAGGGCCCATTAGACTTCAGTGTAAGTCACATTATTACACCGTTAGATGGATGCAAAGGCATTAAAGAGTGATTCTTTTTTTTTTATAGTGAAAGAACAAAACAAGAAGGCGCAACTTACAAATGCATGAACTAGCGCCGTGCTAAACAATCCTTTTCATTGTTAAAAGGACAAAGATATAGCTTTCCTCAGAGGACATTGAAGCTGATTTTGTGATTATGAATATTAGTTTGACCTGAAGAATACCAACTAGATGCAGGAGATCGACTCTTAGGTAAACGTTCTTGACAAAAGAGGGTTTTTAAAGACAAAAATGTCATATAAACTTGTTTAAAAAATAGTTTTTAAAGTCATATGATCTGGTTAAGAATGGTTCTCAGCAGGTTTTGCTTCCAGGATAACACATGCCAAAAAATCCCTTATATTTACGTATTTTGAAAGCCAGCATTTTTGACTTGGACAATAACCAAGCAAAAGCCAGATGTCCACTTAGGCAAGTGCATAGAGACGTGCTAAAAACATTTTAGTAGTGACATTCTGTCCACCACTGAAAGCCTTGTGTTGTTTTTGTGTAATGTTCCCTCAGGTTCAGGTTTCGGGGAGCACCACCAGCACAGTCCTGAAGAACCTGCTCTCTGACATGGAGTACACAGTGACGGTAGTGCCAGTATACGCTCCTGGAGAGGGCAAGCGCATGTCGGAGCAGGGGAAAACATGTGAGTTTTCTCATGCAGATTCTTCTCATTTTAGCACGACTGAAAAGCAAAGAAATCAATCATGTACTTTCTGATCACAGAAAAGCTTTTGCCAACGATTTCAATCCAAAAAAAGTGCAAAGTGCAGTTTCTGGCTTTACCATTAAAGTGTTGCACTTATAAATAGACTCTCAGAGACTTGCCCAAAGATTGAGTCAGCTTTACTGGATTGATCCCCAAGGGAGGAATGCCTGGAAACCCCTCAGTCTGGGCTTAATGAGTCTTCTTTATGGGCTGTAATGACTGGAGATGCTGGAGCGAGGGCTACAAACAATCTATTTCACCAAATGGAAAACCCAGGGAGGTGCAAGGACTCAAAAGCACCCTTATTTACTGCTGTCAGCTTAAAGCTCCTTGTTTTGGAGTCAAACTAACAGGTTTTTGTTGACCTCACGGTTTTCCCACTAGTGTTGTTTCGTTTCCCGTCATCTGCGTTAGTTTGTTCTCCAGTTTTCTTTTTGTGGCTGTGCCACGTAAATGCAAGCGTTAGTTTTCTATCAGATCTAGTGTCAGGGTTTTTCTTTTTGGAAATCTAAAGCCTGCTCCATTGGCTTTGTGTTTCCATGTTGTCATGATAATGAAAGCTCAGGGCAACAAGTTTCAATTTAGATATCACCATTCTTCCTAAGATAATTAATTACATTAAGAATTGCAATAGCGTTTTGTATTACACATGTTCTGAAATGTTTTGTTTTGATTTGGACTTGTGGCTTTATCTATAACATCTTGCTTCTGTCACGGAATAAAAAAATGCAAAAGGTAATTCCGACTTCTAACAATTATCTGACTATCCTGACTCTCTGAAGTTATACAGTCAGAATTTGAAAGGTTTTTAATGTAATCTCCCTTTAAATACTTTGGTCAGTCCAAGAATAACATGCAGTTGTGTGTTGTTTATTTGAAAGAATCAGAAGTGCAGTGTCGTGTCTAACTGATGTCGAAAGTAATACTAGTAATACTTTTTAGGAAGAGCAATTAGGATAGTAATTTACTTTTAGACTGTTGTGTAAAAGTCATCTTGAGACTAACCCAAATGGTGTGTGTCAAGCGCACTGAGTTGGCTCTGTTTTGGTCAGCAGAGCACTTAAGCAAACATGAGATGGGTCTCTCTTGACCCTTTTGAAATGTTTAATGCGATTCTGTAGTGGTTGACATTGAAACTTCCGTTGCTACCATTGTGTTTAGAACTGGATGTAGGAAATGTAAATCTCTTTAAACACTCACTCCTGTTATTGTCTTTGGTTTTATGATGCTGCTCCCGCTCGTGTCTGAAACAGTGGTGCGGACCCCTGCCAAGAACATCCAGGTTTACAACCCCACCACAAACACCCTGAATGTGCGCTGGGAGCCGGCCTATGGTGACGTGCTGCAGTATCGCGTCGCCTACGCCCCCCTCTCTGGAAGACGACCCTCTGAATCCGTAAGTCCTCGTCGTTAGGCTCGCGTGAGAAGAAATGCCGCTGTGACAGATGTCAGTCTGTGAACCTTTTGAGAGCAATGGTCTGTCCCACTGCAGAGTTGTTTGTGTCTTTAATGTCGTGTAGCCTCATTCTCACATGAACTTCATTGCCTGAGAGGGATTTTCGCATAGCTCTGAAATCCATAAATGGCTTTTATTGCCGTCAGACCCTTGCGTAAAGAAAGCAGCTGTGGGAAATCTTCAGCCCAAACTTTTTTATTTCAACACCGAGGAAAACAGTTCAAGTATTCTGTTTTATGTCTGAACAGATCTTGCTTCTTATCTGAACCTTGTGGAATATTGTTTTGGATGCCGAACCTTTTCCGTTACTGTGGCCGGTTTTCAAAATCAGTTGCGTTGAATCAGGCGTTCTCTGTGCTTTCATTTTAACCCAAGCACAATCAATCGCCCGCTTGTCCCGATCTTCAGAATTAAAGATCAGGTCAGGAATGAAATGAGGGAGTTCCCATGGCAATAATTGGGAGGTCAGTGACCCCATGACCCGGCGGTGAAAGGACGTGATTGCCTGTCATTGTCAGCACATTATTCACTAGTATTACTACAACTGCTAGACTATTATCACATCAAAGGAATGTCTCAGCCGCCTCTTGTCTTGCATTGATGATTGGGTTGGGAATCAGTGACACGAACATCAGTGAGTGCAAGAGGTCATCTCTCGAAAAACAGCCAAGCTTCTTTATCAGGGAGTAGAATTGTGTCAGGGATTTTAAAGCCGGCGATTATAATATAACGTTGAATGTTTGGGTGGTTGGGGCGTTTTGTGTACATTTTTGTCATTGACTTTGCATTCTGACATTTGTCTGGCAAATAAGCACCCCCTTTCTTTCTTATTGCAAAAATAGATCTAGACAGACAGATTGATAGACAGACCATTGGTTAAACCTGGATCAAATGTTGTTCTAATGATCCTAAAATCATCATTGATTTTCCTTTTGATTTTGTGGTGAACTGTGACCTCATTAATCAGTGTAAAAGCATCTCAAATGTCACTAGTTAACCAAGACATCCTCTTGTGTAAATCCCTGGTGGTTAATGATTTCTTTTGTAATGGTTGGTAAGGTCCTGGTTCCCGGGAACACCCACACTGCGCTGCTGCAGCAGCTGGAGTCAGACACACCGTACTCTGTGAGCGTGGTGGCCCTGTATGCTGACGGAGAAGGCTCCTCCGTGTCTGACAATGGGAAAACACGTGAGTCTGATTACAGGAAGCCCTTTGTTATGTGTGTATGGCTCATTCTCAGGACAAAGTGCCATTTGTGCAGTAAAGTATCAAGATTTACAATTATTTATTGTCTAATCATTTCAGTTGCATTCATTTTAGTAGCTAATTTCTCCACTTTCCCAACAAAGATTGTTCTCAGTTTTACCATCAAAAATGTAAAATGTCCAATTCTCGAGCTACTACCCCCGATCCCAACACAATAGGTTCTTACAGCTCCATCAAGCAATGGCATTGCACCGCTCTAAACTTACTGACTGAGTTCTCTGAAGCAATGTGAAAGTGCAGTATGCTTGTTAGTTATGTCAGCAGTCAGTCCTGCCACCCAATTTCTTGAGAGTGTCCAAAGGCATGATTTTGAGAGGCTCTCTGTTGCTGTGATCGCAGTGCCCCGCGGTGGCCCCAGAAACCTGCGGGTGTATGACCCGACCACCAGCACGCTGTCCGTGAGCTGGGAGCACGCAGAGGGGCCTGTGCTGCAGTACCGCATCGGCTACGCACCCACCACTGGAGATCCCATTGAGGAATTTGTACGTGGGCTTGAATTTTATGAAGACACAATCATGCTGAATGTCATGCAGATCTACATGTTCACATTATATATTTACAATTATGCTATAAAGATCTCGCCCTGCTGTTTTTCACATAGACAAGTGTGCCTGGGAACAGAAACTCTGTCATCTTGCAAAACCTGCAATCAGACACTCCTTACAACATCAACGTAGAAGCCATTTATCAAGATGGCCCTGGAGGAAGTCTCTCTGGAGATGGAAAAACACGTAAGGATGGTTACATAATCCCATGCTACTGCTTCAACGACAGACACGTAGATGGACAGAGGAGTAAAAGGCTGTTTCGTGTAAATGCACACTCACATTTAACGCTTCTCCTTCAGTGGGTCTCCTGGAGCCTCGTAACCTGCGCGTTTCAGACGAGTGGTACACTCGTTTCCGTGTGTCGTGGGATGCTGCGCCCGCACGGGTCAACGGTTATAAGCTGGTCTATACACCAGCGGGTAAGAGATTTGTAGATTATTGTACCGTGTACATCGTGTGTAGGTCAAACTGTGACATGTTGTAGTAAGCTCTGTGTTGTTTCAGGCACAGACAACACCATGGAAGTGTTTGTTGGAGATGTTACTACACACAACCTGCCCAACCTCCAGCCTGGCACAACGTACGACTTGAAGGTTTACGCTCAGTACGACTCAGGCATGAGTGGAGCTCTGGTCGGACAGGGAACCACATGTACGTGCTTGTTCCTTTACAGACATGTTGCGAGGTTGTTTTGAAAGGCCTGTTTAAACTGAGAAACGCTGTTCACCATTGCAGTGTACCTCAATGTGACTGACCTCTCCACGTACAACGTCGGCTATGACTCATTCTGCATCAGATGGACTCCTCATCGGGCTGCGACCTCTTACAGGCTGAAAGTCAATCCTTTCAATCGTAAGGACAAGATCACACTGTTACGCAGTTTTGACATTCTACTAACCCTGAGTAACTTTGCAGCTACATGTGAGCTGACTCTCACTAGAGAATTAGGAAACTGTTAGTAGAATAGATTGGCATGTAGTTGTAAAGATCTTTAGAAGAGTCAGTGAATGTGTGTTGAGGATCATCACAATGAAGAGTTAGCAGATATTAAGCAGACGGTCTGATAATACTCTAATGAGAGTCAGTTGACATGAAGCTGCTCATAGGGCCTTGCAAGAAGTTGTAACTGATTGTCGATTTCGGCTATTTCGGTTTCTGTGCCGCTGTCACATTCCATCCAGCCGTTTCCTTCCCTTCACAGCAGTGCGCTTTCATTCCTCCCTAAAAGCTCAAACATGACATCCAAATCAGCGAATAAGTGAGTGTTGATAAATTTAGGTTACTGTTGCTAATCTCCGGATGTTCTTAATATTAAACAGTATTATTAAAAGTGTTTTAAGCCACGAAAGAGACACCGTTCCCCACCCGAAAATGTCAAAATGTCTTTTTGGAGAGTATCCACAGCTGGTTACGTCTTCAGTAAATGTTCACAGTTGAGAAAGATGTGTAATCGATCTGTGCATTCGCTCAACAAACCCACTGCAGTCTGTCATTAATGATGATAAAACAAGAGATTATTGAACAAAGAGAAACTCTCTCACTGACCTTGACTGAATAATTCATGCAGATGATTAATAAAGATTAATCTGGATTTAATGTGAACTATAAGGCTATGCAGAGTTATTCTGAAGACCACCGTTGACAAACCTAAAGCACTGCTTGTGTAATTTTTGTTTTGTTTGTAATGAGTCAAATTTTTCTTATTTTATTGCTGACTCATCTTATGTATTTTGAGGAGATTTTGCTTTGCTTTGCCACATTAATCTAGTATTAATATTTCACCGATTTTTAAAATGACTCGTATCATGAAACAAGACTTTGATAATTTAGCCACCAGTTATCATGTAAAATAGTCACGATTTCAATACTGACGCGATTATGATTATCGTATTTGCAGTGACTAGTAGTTTGTCTTGTTGAAAGTGCGCTGCTGAAATAAAATGAGCGTTTGTATAAGCTCACATTGCTCTTCTGTCTCATCATTAGCGGCTAACCGTGGCGCTCAGGAGGTCACTATCACCGCCGCTGAGAACCAGTACTGTTTTGACGGGCTGACGCCAGATGCGCTGTACAACGCCACAGTCTTCACGCAGACCCCCAACCAGGAGGGGCCAGGAGTCAGTGTCAAAGAGCGCACATGTAAGTCACGGCGCCGTCAGAAGAGTCCAGTCCCACAGCTCTGTTCTCAGTGTACTCATGGTGTCTGCTTTCTCTGCAGTGGTGAAGCCCACCGTCGCCCCAACACTGCCCCCGACCCCTCCGCCTCCACCCACCATCCCCAACGCACTCGAGGGTAACTGCATTGCAAAAAATGATTCCCTCCTTACTACATACATTTGAGCTTTTTTTGTGCATTGGAATTTGCTGTGCATTTCATTCACCGCCGTTCAAAAGTCTTATTCAGCAAGGTGCGACATAAAAATGACAGTAAAGACGTTTTACAATGTTAGATTTATATTTCAAATAAATGCTATTGTTTTGAACCTTCTATTAATCAAATGATCATAAAAAGTATCATGGTTTCCACAAATAGTATTAAGTAGCACGCTTTTTTCAAATGTAATAATAAAGCGAAGCGATTCAATAGTACGGTTTGTACTGTAGTCCTGGGGAGCAAAAGAGACAAAGATGAAAGGCAGCCCATTACACTTTGTTTTGTAATGTCAGTGTGCAAAGGTGCCAAGGCTGACCTGGTGTTCCTGATCGACGGCTCGTGGAGCATTGGAGATGAGAGCTTCGCTAAAGTCCGGCAGTTTGTCTTCAGCATGATTGGAGCATTCGACGTCATCAGCCATGAGGGCATGCAGGTATCTGACCGGTCTGAAATCACCTGACTGACCACTCCTGACTGAGCTGTGGTTCATTCCCTCTTTTGTCTCCTTTTGTGAAAACAGGTGTCTTTTGTGCAGTACAGCGATGATGCTAAAACTGAGTTCAAACTGAACTCTTACCACGACAAGGGAATGGTCCTGTCCGCCCTTCAGATGGTCAATTACAGAGGAGGAAACACTAAAACAGGTGATATGCTGATAGCTCCCAAAAATCAGCGCGTTGACTTGGCCCGCTGTCCCTTTTTATATCCAAACCAATAAACTGGCAACTCAAGCAAAGTGGGTTTGTAAGACTTTATCAAAAAGTAGTGAAACCTAATCACTCATATACCTGACTTCAAGTAGCCTATTCCATTCGTTATTTGAGATGTGATGTTAAATAAATGAGCAGTATTATGACTGTAACACTGCTTCAGATGCACGTGATGAGCATATATGATACTATATTTAATGTTACACTATATATGACACTGCATTATATTGTTACTATTGGGGTGATGCGGAACGAGGAGACAGCAGGATTCCAATCAAAACTCATTTAATAATAATAAACCAAAACAAAAGACTTTAAACAAAAGCAGCACATCTGTGCATAAACTGAACTGAAATAAACTCTTAACAAGAACCACGGTAGGCAAACAGATGACATCCACACATGACTCCTCAACATTACAATATTAACAACCGACAAACACAAGGGAAATGCAAGAGTGATTTATGCACAAGGGAATCACAAACACCTGGGAGACTAACGATTAAGTGTTACATATATACTGGCTTGTTTTGGTTATTGGGGGATTAGCCTCCCCTCCACCCTGGAATATGGAGCATAATCTGGTTAAGAACGTGCATTGTCTTTCTTCTTGGGTGTAAGTTTATTTCTTTGTTTTTCTTTACCCTGCCTGAATGTTGGTGTCAATTCCACATTTGGTGCCAGATTTACTAATCAGCAAATCAGCGGGAGAGCACAATCCCATGGAAGCAGCGTCTACTGACAATGTTCCAGTTAAAGAAAATAACCAGGACGTTTCCATTACGACCAACGCAAATGAGCAGAGTCTTTCTCTAGCATTCCCAATAAAAGAGTGCGAGGGGAGAACATTCTTTCCCTTCTACCATTTACTCTACCATTTGTTCTCTGCACTTCCTCCTTGTAGCTTGTCAAGCTCAAAATGGGTTAAGACATGCTTATTCGGGCAGTAAATAATGGCACAACCCTTAGTAAATACCCTCCTCCCATACATTTTTGATTAATTACATGTAACTCTTACAAGTACACATGCAATTAGATCAGCCGCAAAATGTGTAAAAAGAGGGTTTACACTGGCGTAAACTGTTAGTAAATCCGGCCCTATGTGTTCTGTTGGAAAAAAACAGAAACTAAAGCTACAAAATGCTTGCTTACCCTGTGAATGCATTAGGTGCGGCGCTGAAGCATGTTGGGGATAAGGTGTTCACCTCAGACAGCGGTATGAGGAGAACCGTTCCCAAGGTTCTGGTTGTGGTAACCGATGGACGATCTCAAGATGATGTGAAAAAGAGTGCAGCTAAACTCCAGCATGCAGGTAACACAAATCTCAATGAGCAGTGCCTCCGTTTCTTTGTGCAGCATATCATTGCTTATTTTTGGGTGAAATACGGGTCGGACAAGTTGGGTGATGTGTCTCAAATTACAGCTTCCGTGTCGTCTTTTCCACAGGCTACAGTGTGTTTGTGGTGGGGATCGCAGACGTCGACACTGCTGAACTGAGGAACATCGGAAGCAAGCCGAGCGAGAGACACGTCTTTATCGTTGATGACTTTGATGCTTTTGCTAAGATCCAAGACAACCTCATTACGTTCATCTGTGAAACCGCAACATCCAGTAGGAAGTCATTCTTTTAGTCTGCATTGTTTTCTCTAACATGAAAGACGAGTAAAATCATTTCCTGAAATGTTTTGTTTTTTACAGCGTGTCCTTTGATTTACCTCGATGGATTCACATCACCAGGTCAGAACGCGACTCAAGTCCATATTCATGTCATCAGTCTTATTTTCCTATATTATCACACACTGTTATGCATCTCTTGATTGATTTTTTTGATGGAAACGCTCAGGATTCAGGATGCTGGAGGCTTTTAACATCACTGACAAGACGTTTGCTGGCATGAATGGCGTCTCCATGGAACCAGGCTCCTTCAACAGTTTCATTGCATACAGACTGCATAAGGATGCATTCATTTCCCAGCCCACCAAGTAGGTCAGAGTGCAGGGAAGGTGTTTTCTGAGGTGTTTCCTCCTAAGGACTCGAATGCTAGTCCAGTAATTGCAATGAGTTTAACCATCTTCAGAGGGCTTGCAGTCTATGGTCTCTGCAACCTATTTTCCCTAAAGAAATTGGCAGTGTGCACCCATAAAAACATTCCCATGATTGACCTTCTCAAAAAAAAGGCTAAATTCATCCTCTGCTACTTTTGAGGAGAAAATCATATTTTAAAGTGTTTTATTTGGCTTGACTGAAGGGCAAAAGACGAGTTCAAGCAAAGTCACTGCCAACCGGTTGCTTTTGTGGAAGAGATTTGTCTGGCAAAGGTTTCCTATTAAAGTTGTTACATTAGTGCATTCAACTTTTCTTTAAATTATAAGTATTCTTATTAAAATGCCTTGTTAAAGTTCTGTATTTTGTACAGTATGGTGGACACCAGCATCAGACAATCAGGATTATTACTGTTAAATTGAAATGATTAAAAACATTTCTATTAATTTAAATAAATATATATTCCCCCCCAAAAAGTCAAATGAAAATAGTACTATTTAATTATTATTTTTTTAACTAAAGATGACAAAAGCACATGACAAAATTAAAGGAATGCAATTAAAATAAAACTGAAAATTTCAGCATTTTGAAAAATGTTGAAAGCTATTTTAGTTTGAAAAACTATAATAAACTTAAGTAATAAGAGTTCATTTTTGCAAATGATTACTTAAGTATAAATGAATACACAAAACCCATCTCTTATAGAGTGACTGTTTTTCAGGAAGTTCAGTTTTTAAGGTTTCAAATGTTGAAATCCACTGACAGTAAAGATTTAAAAAGGTTTTTCTGATTGCTCCTGTATGCTATTAGTTCAAGAAGTGTCCCTCACATTGCCCTTTGCCACTGAAGCTCGATTCATTCATCTGTATTTGTGCGTGAGTAAGCAGCTGTTCAAGTGGAAACATTCTGAGGAGGGAAAATACTTTCAGTGTGTTAAGATTTCTCAAGACTGCTAGTCTGTTTGTGTTTTTCTCAGAGGACGGGTACATGAATCTGTTCTGCACTCATGTCTGCTTTCACTGCACAACACATTAATCTCTTGTTTTTTGTCATGCAATATTTTCAGATGATTAAATCTAAGACTTATTTTGCACTGATAAACGAGCTGTTTTTTCTTTAAAGGGAAATCCATCCAGATGGTCTTCCTCCCTCCTACACACTGATTCTCCTCTTCCGTCTCCTTCCTGACACCGGCAAGGATGCGTTTGATATATGGCAGATATCCGATAAGAACAACAACCCTGAGGTCGGGCTCACCATTGACCGTAAGCACCATTTTTATCTTTCATGTCTCATGTGTGTGTTCATGCAGTCAGCCTTGTGGTGTTTGCTAAATCTTATTTAGGAACCGAGACCCTCAAAATGGGTTCCAGATTTTAGGGTTGCAGTGATTTATAGCAGTAATTGCTCAGAAATGCACAATCAACCCATTCAGTGCATCAAGCTCAAATAAGCATGGAAAATCTTTTTGCTGTTGTTGTTTTTGCGTTAAATTTGCCTGGGCAGTCAGCGCAGAGCCATCTGTAAATACGTGTGTGTGTTTTGTTCTCAGCCTCCAGCAGAGTCATCTCGTTCTACAATAAGGACTCCAGAGGAGAAGTTCAGAAAGTCTCCTTTGATAACGACCTTGTGAAGAAAGTTTTCCACGGCAGTTTCCACAAGGTAGAATGACTTTACTTGCTTCGGTGGACTCTGCTTTGGTCACTTAAAGGGGTCCTTTTGTGCTTTTCCACATGAACATCTCTCTTTAGTGTGTGACGTTTCTGCTTGAGAAAAGCTCCAGTTCTTCTCTACATCAGTGTCAGTGAAGCACCTCCATTGCTTTCTTTCAGGAGTGAACATGTGAATATGTATGTGAATCAAGAGATGGATCTGAGCTTGCAGTCTCCTTCTTTAAATGCATCCAGATATGGCACATTAAAAACGGTGGAATTTCTCTGGAAGAATATTGGTCTCTGCAAAGCAGTAAAGTTTGTTTGGTACAGTGTAACGATTCTGGATGCAAGGGCTTGTGTTATAACTCTTGGCTGATATATTCAGAACATGTTTTCAGCTGAGGACATGGTTTTACTTCTTGGAGCTCAATGAAAGATTTGTCTCTGTTGATTTTGCCTTTCACTTTAAATTGCAATGTTTAACGGCCCATATGGTGCGCGGAGCTTCACCCTGTAGACCCTTTTTGTAAGAAAGAGCTCATAGCTGCAGGTTTGTGCTGGAGCAGTTCTCAGTTTGTACTTCATGAGAGCTGAAAATCATCAATCAGTACTACTGAATATGCTGTAAATGTGGACTTTTAATGATGTTATTTTTCTAAAGGGTTTCGCTTTCTCAGAGGTTATTCTAGGCCCAGGACACACGCTGAGTCTCTTTAAAGCTCGACATGTCATCATTTTGCCATGTTTGTCCCAAGTGATCGCTGGCATACTTTCATTTCTAATGTAAAAAACATCTGACAATCAGGAGACTGTAATTTATTCTAGCTGGGATCTGAAAGCTTTGGGCGATTAAGTGCATCTTGGCAAATCTGACTTCAAGATGTGCTAATTTTACACATAAAACACATAAAAGATTTTCCCAGTCTATGTGGGAAATTTGAAAGCACAGCTTGAGCAATTGTGGTGAATATCAAAAAAATCTGTAAAGACCACTGGAAAGTCAAAGAAAATGAAGCTGTACTGAAATTATATTTTATTATGATTATTATTTAAATTATTAAGCATTTTAACATAATTCTAGTACTTTTGTACAGTATTATATTTGTACTTTAATTATACTATGCCACATTACTATAATGCAACTTTTTTACTCTAGAGTCATCAGTAATGGCAAAACAAATGTACAAACAAACACCAGACCTGAAACAGCCTTGATTGCATGGACGTCGTTCCAGGGACTTCACTGACGGAGTGATGTCATGTAGTGTGCAGCATAGCTCGTCTAAGAGCCGTTTGTGGTGCAGGGTCCGTGCAGAGAAGCGTTGGCTCGCAGCTGAAGTCTACTGTACGCTCAGCACCACTGCCATTACTAGAGACAACAACTCTGAGCTCAGCTTGTGATTAGCTGACCACCATGGTTTCCAGATTACAGACTGGTCGCAAGCAAAGGAAACCTTTCAGTTTCAGCAAACCCATCAGGCTTTAAAGAGTTACGAAGGTTCTTTAAAGAGGAAGAATTTAGGTTTGAACACAACCCTAATTCATTATTAGACTACACTGACTGCATCATCACACGCCATTTGCACTAGCAGACGTGAATGCTGTAGGCGTGCTACTTTTCTAAGCCTTGGCGAATCCTTCCTTTTTCCTCTTAATTGGATCTGACCGGAATCGTGCCGCTGCCAAACCACATGAACACACATCGTCTGAAGGGTTATGGATTTGCAACTGTTAATTTCTTTGTAATAGTTAATAACAACCTCATTATCAGAATTGTGGACTAAAGTGTGCGCGCTGCCAGTGTAGTGTTTAACAAGAGTGCTTAGAAAGCCATAGGAAATGAAAACAGCTATTAAAGGGAACCACACACTAACTCGAAGAACACTGGCCTTTTCTTCATGCCTTTCCTCCCTTTTATAAAATCCCTCTGATTATGAATTTAGTGGCTAAAATGAATCCATGAATGCTTTCTGCGTGAGATTCGTAGTTCATGTTTTGGAAGCGCTCCTCACATGACGCACAGATCAGACTCATCACTTTTAGTGTCATTTATCATTGTTCGACAAACTTTTGTGAGCAAAATCTAGGTGTGTTTGTAAGAATCTGCACAATCTGGAGGTTTTTGTGAGGACGGAAAACTCTTCTACACAGATTTTCCTCACACTCAGTTTGGTCATGAACATTTTCTGCTTTGAGAATAACTATATTAGCGTCCACATCAGCGGACAATATCCTTCTGTTTACTCTAAATGCTTGTCTGCAACTTTAAATGCTCAAGCTTGTTACAGTTGGATGGATTCTGATTGGCTGTCAGTGTGTATCGTTCATCAGCTGGATGAAATCGTTCTGAAAGTATCATTATAGATGTGGTGTGAACTCTGCTATACTTTAATATTGAGATTTTTTTTTTAAAACTATATCTAGGTTCAGTCGCTAGATTTACAACTCTCACATTTTTCTATCAAAATCCAGTCAGTTCAAAAGGAACGTTTCATGTGAGGGTGATTAAGTTCCCCACACATATTTCACTTGTGTTTAAGTTGGTCACTTAAATTGCCACATTGACCAACATCTTGGCTTTATAAGCGTCTACATGCATCATAACACTACTGGCAATAACAATGGACCCGCTTTTGTCTATGAAATGTTATTATTTCATATAACACTGTCACTTATGTCATCAGTTTCGTTATACATTATATAATGGATTGAATGTATAATGTGTTATAAACACACACTGGATAATGTACAAAGGCACACTGGAAAGAATAGTCAAGGCTTTCGTGCACCGCAAAGTTAAACGTTATTTGATTGTTTCATGCACGCACATTTCCGTCTGCTCTCGATGTAGACCGAAGTATCAGTGCAGCACTTAACATTTTGGAAGAGACAAAGTAAAATTTGAATATTATTGTTTGAAACCACTTCCTGTATAAAATGTTAATTTACTCATGAGGCAGAAGAGTGTTGGGAGAAGAGAAACAGCCAAAGGTGCAACTATGAAATGGAGGCCGATAGATAATGATGTCTCACAGGACTGAATGAAAGATTAGAGCAGAGCAAAATGAAACCACATGGTGGGCATTTCCAGACACCCCCTGTAGCCAGAGTGGAAGGATTTGAGAAAGTGTGAATGCAAAGTACATGGAGCAAACGGACAATAGCACTTTTATTTGGCCCTGGCCATTATGACACACTTTCCCTTTGGGAATAATGGTCTCTCTGCTTACAGTTTTCAAAGTGTTGCATTCTCAGCTTCCCAAGAGCTGTTGAACCTACTATCTGGACACGTTTTCTGAGCTTTCTATCCCAAGCCCTAACTTCAGACCCCTTCTACTTGTGGGAAGCCAAATGCTGGTTGCCAAAGATGTTGACAGTATTGTGGCAAGAAATATGACCTTGGCTTCGGACTGCTGATCTACAAAGTATGAATATCAAATGTATGAGACAGTCAGACTGTTTTACTAAGAAAGGGGGAAGAAGCGCATTAGACGGTCAGCCGCAGAATGACATAATAGCAACATGTGGTGACGCTACATAAAGAAAATGTTGTGTTCCCCCTTAAAAAAGGATGGAAAAAGCATTTCGGTGGTTGCATTCGCATGGAGAATCTCATAGTGTATTCAAAGGGGAAATTACAGTTGGTAAACCAGTTAACATTATCTGCTGACATGAAGATTCGCATTTGTGTTCAACAATTGGCATGTCTTTACATAATGAACTAATTAAACTCATTATAGTTGGACAGAAACTGTTATTGGAAGAACTGAGAGCGTAACTCTAAACATAGCTCACAGGCCGTAGGGTTAATGTTGTCATGGGAGAATGGTTTTGGAAAGGATGACTTTTGCGAATTTTTGTCAATCAGGCAGTTTCACGAATCTCTTTCATGAAGATTTATGAACCGACCCAAGATGAAGTCTAGGACACTGAGTAATGGTTTAACCGATGGTTGGATTGCACTACTGAAGTGTTTGCACTTATGGCTTTTTCTTTTTGCAGCTTCACATTTCGATTTCACCGAAAAATGTCAAACTCAACATTGACTGCCAAGAGGTGGCTGAGAAAGAGATCAAAGCGGCCAACAACATATCCACAGATGGCTATGAAGTCCTCGGAAAAATGGCAAAATCTGGTGGTTCAAAGAAGCAGTCGGCCACAGTAAGTGCAGATCGCTCGTTCCCTTCCTACAGCAAATATCTAAACACACACTAAACTATTAATCGGTTGAATGTACCCTGCCGTTTCCTTTGTCCCCTCACACTCAATCAGTTGAACGTCCTTCCACCCATTCATGCCTGAACGGATTCAATTCTGTCTGTATTCCTTTTCAACACACTGTTGGGCGCATGTGGGCATGTGTGGTTTTGCTTTTTTGTAAGTCCTGGCGCTCAATGCAAGCCATCTGTAACATCCGTTTGTGTTCCCATTTTCCTCTCCCTCAGTTCCAACTCCAGATGTTTGATATTGTCTGCAGTTTGGGTTGGACAAGTCGAGACAAATGTTGTGATATTCCAGCAATGGTAAGTAGGGATTGTGTATAGATTGTCATCTTGACGGGTGGGCTTTTCGACTCTCTGAGTTTCTGTCTACCGTTTGGTCAACGCTGATGGCTTTTAGTGAAAGCACATTTAATCCTCGGGGGTCTGAGGGGATTTCTGAGGTGATCTGACATGCATTTGTGCTTATTTCTGTTACTTCCCAAACCCATTCACAAGACTTTTGAGAACTGGATCTTGCAGCCTAGAATTTTTGCTTTGAAATTATGTTTCGTAATACAATTTATTGATAACTGAGCTAACTGAGAAAGTGTCACTGAGTTTTGTAGATTTCACAAGATGTTCTGCTAAACACAGCTGTCAAACTTCATGGTTGTGTCTCAATTTTTTCCACACCGATTTCCCTTCTCCAGAATGTATCTTTGCACGGTCTCCTTGCAGCAATATGTCATTGTATTGCTGTAAAGCACTAAAAGGGCTCTCAGTTCAAAGGTTAACCTTCCTTAAAATCAAGCATAGAGAAGTGTTAACACATTAACGCATACTTCACATTATAATGCGCATTTACTCAAAAATCTAAATGTTTTTTCAACACTTGACCATAACGAAAACAGCATTAAAGAGATATCGCATGAATATTACGTCTTTGTAAGGGTTTCTGTCTTCCATTGAGCACAAGGGTGTTTGTTACTGGGCGAACCGTTCCTTTAACATTTGTCTTCGCTGGATTTAAAGGGCTTAGTCAAACCCGTTCATTAGAAGGGAGTGAGCACATACTTTTGTCCATGGAGGGCAGGTAGACCAGCATTTAGTTTTTATCCTTACTTCAACTTGACACACAAAACTGTGACATTTACTGTAACAAAGCAGCAGATGTGGTCGTTAGCAACATTTTAAGACTCAACTTACATTTTGATGGTAAATAAAAAGGTGTAATTTTCGTGAAATTAAATAAATTACAAAAAAATCTTTTTTTAAACTTTATATTATACTGACAATCACTATAAAAGCCATGTTATGAATCATAGAAGTAACTTCTCCTCAAGCTGATGTAAATATTACTATATAGAAGGTGTATTGTAATACACAGTTCACGCTAATACCAAACACCATCATGTTAACTCAAATAATGCAATAAACATTCCCGAAAAACAACAAAAGAAGTAACGTAAAACTCTTACAAGCTCTTAAAGCTCATTAAAGCTCATAATCTTATTCCTGTTTTAGTTTTTAACTGAGAAAAGCAAAGATGATTCAGCTGCTACAAAAACATGATTCTGGGAATGTCAATTTATAGTTTTTCACAGTAAATAATAATATATGACTTTTAATTGTATTAAATTACATGAAATGTCCCACTGAATCTATTATAGTTTTTCTCTGTATATTTTAAGGCGAAATACAGTTTAACAAGTAACATGTTTCATTCTTTACAGTGTACAGACCAGCCGTCTTTATCTTTACAATTCTTTTGCTTTTTGTTTTGTTTTTTAAACTAACTAGTGTTTAGTGTGTTCAGCAGGCTTTGATTTATATCTTCATTTCTGCAGCGAGAAGAAGCCAAATGTCCCGCTCTTCCTCACTCCTGCACGTGTGCTCAGGACAGCATTGGTCCTCCAGGTCCAGCGGGCCCTCCGGTAAGATCATTAGCGTCCCCTGACAGTTCTTCTGTCTCTGAAGTCATCATGCTACCGCTGCAAATCTCACTTCTGATGACGAGGACAAAAAGGCCCAGAGTTCAGGGATGCTGGGATATTTCCCCCAAAGCCCCAGCGCTGTCATTTCAGCCCTGCTCTTTACATTAAGCACAGTGATATGATTATGGACCCTCTTCTGTCTACACCATTATGCATGGATGGAACATCTGGGATTACCAACGGTTAACAGCACAGCATGCGCTATTGACTAGTGATTCACTCGTTTGCCTATAGGTCAGACAGCAGAAGTGAAGACCTTTGGGTAGGCCTTGTGCGTGTGCAGTTGGAGACATCTTTAGAGCCGTTTGACGCTTGAGTCCTCTGAAATACACTGCCATTGAGATTCTAAGCATGCTTCTTTTTTTCCCCAGGGCGGCCCTGGTACAAAAGGCCCACGAGGAGAGAGAGGAGAGTCTGGCCCCATGGTAAGCTCAACTTGACAGGTTCCTCCGTCAAGACGTTAGAGAAACATTTTCTCTCAGCACTTCTTCCTTAACTGGAGAAATTAACAGGATTTCAACCTGTTGATTCCAGGGTTCAATGGGTCCTCGTGGAGAGCAGGGTCCACCAGGACAGATGGGACCTCCAGGCCCACAGGGCCCTAATGGATTGTCTATTCCTGGTGAAGCAGTAAGTAAAACACAAAACTTTACTGAATTGCCCCTCACTGAACCTAATTAAAAATCAATAAGCGTTTTATTCTTTTTCTCAATGTCATGGCAATTTCTTTTGTCAAAAACTACATCTGTATCAGATTCAGAGTGATGATCAAAACTCAGATGGAGTAGATCGAGTCCATCAACACCTCTAAAGCTACACAGTCATGCTGTGTAATGTTGATAATCACTTTATTTTACATGTGCATCTGCTTGCATATGATATCACGTGTTTCTGCTTCTTCTTCGCATGTGTTTCGATCAGCAGATTCTGCACGTGTGTCATAGCGCCCCCTACCGCATAACAGTTATAAGACGTAAAGCCAGAAAGTTCTGTCAGAGTTCAGATCTTTCTTAATCCTGAGCTCTGTTATTGTTACCTTTAAGCAAATGATTTTATTCCATCTTATTTTAAGGTCAACATAAAAATAAGGCAATGAACTACTTGTTATACATTGATTTGAATGTCAAATTAACACGTTTAAAGGGGAAGTTCTAGACATTTAATTTGTTTAAAACTAGCTACTTTTTCTGCTCTACATTTATGTTATGTCATACTTCTGTTTCTCTTTCTTGGGACATTAAAGTCATGGCCCTGTCTGGCTACAGTACTGTATAGTGCGAGTCTAATTTACGACTAACAGCTTCGGACCCATTTATTTAACAGAGCCAGCGCTCACTCTGTCATCCACATACAGCCGACATATAAATTGCATTCAATGGCATGTAACACAGGAATGAGTGCGAGCACTTAATTTCTTCCATTTTTCAGGGCCGGCCTGGACCAAAGGGAGACCCCGGTGACCCAGGTTCACCTGGACAGCGAGTAAGTGCTTTTTGGTTTGAGCTGGTTTTGAGCAGCTTGTGAAATCAAGTAAATTGTGGTGTACAACAGCTGTGTTGGATTCGTAAACAGTGTTCAGGACATTTAATGTGCTTATCAGATAATGTCTTTAGGACTGGATTAATGCTTAAGCTAAGAAAATTATACCACTCTTAACTTGCCTATTAAAACACTGAACAATTGGCTGACGCAACGCAAGTTCACTTAAAGCACAGAGCAGAATGATTGCTAACTCCTTCATCATAACGTCATTTCACTTTTGACTTCCAAGATAAATACACAGATGTCTGTTCTTATTGCTGTACAGGACGAAGGCATTACTTTGCAAGAAGTTTATTTGAACATGAATTCATATGCTTCATTTGGTAAAAACATCCCTCTCTTCCGTGGAAAGGTTGAATTTAGTCATATCCTGACAATTTTTGAAATTACTCAGGTTTGATCCACCAACAGCTATAATGTTGTTTGAAACAGCCACTGTATGATGAGTGACATTAAGTGTTTTTCCTGCTTTCAAGGGCCCTGTTGGTGCTGCAGGTCCTCTCGGCCCTGTTGGACCTGCTGGTGCAAGGGTAAGACGTTTTTGAAGTGCTTTGACAATGCGTCTGACTTGTTGTGTTAGGCCCATCTCAAGGGCGTAATTGAGCCTCTCCCAGAGGTAAATCTTCTCCCAGACTCTATTAGCTGTGCATCTTGTACATTTCACTATGACATATGTTTTTGTTCAGGGCCCGCCAGGAAATGAAGGCCCATCTGGACCAAGAGGTCCATCGGGACCAATGGTATGTAGAAGCTTTGTGGAAGCTCTCGAATATCTGTGTGAGACCATCATGTTGCCTGAGAAGTCATCTGAAGTATCTGCCATACATCAAATGACCTGTTTTTCCTTTTAACATTTTATCATTTGAAACTAAATAAAATGAAAAATAAAATTGTAATATAATTCAATGACATTTACACTTAATATGGATTAAATGTCCATCTTCACTAGAGAAAAATGTGCTGTAGAAACTATTTTCATTTCATTGAAATATTAAAGCAGAAATGATTTTGCAGCATTCTTTTTACACATTGCATGTTCTTTAGTAATAACTATAAATTATGCATAATTGCATAGAACTAACCCTAAACCCACCTCATTGTTCTTAACTAATCAAATTAGTACTTAAATGTGTAATTACACTGTACCATGAACACCTTAAAATAAAGTGTAACCCTTTGCTTTATTTACAGAAATAATGTTATAAGCTTTATTTTAAGATAACATAGTTGCATGTTACATGTACGTACTATAGTAATAATAGAAAATGATGCATAATTACAAGCAATTGACTCTCTTAAACCTTAATCCTACAGTAAGTACATGTGGTTAATACATTAATTTTGCTCAGCATTAGTGTTATTACACTATAACAATGTCATCTTAAAAGTAAGTATAAGCATCCTTTTTGGTGCCACTGTAATTATTACCCAATATGACATTAGATGTGCATGTAGCTTCTCAGTCAAACTCTCCTGTCTAATAGTTAATGCACACTGTTTATTCAAGCTTATGTTCTATATTATATAAACCTACATCTATATCTTATATTTATATACGGTTTATTCTAGTTCTCTGTGTTGGTGATTGCGAATGAGTTGGCATTGTGAGTTCAGGCTGTTTATGTGACACTGATTGTTAAATATATCAAATTTGAGTAATTCTGACTGAGATATATTTACAGGGACCACCAGGATCTCCTGGAATGCCAGGAAACACGGGGAAATCAGGAAAACCTGGAGACACCGGCCTCCCTGTATGTACATGTTCAGATTAAATATAAGTTGTTTATATCAATTCAATAATCAAAAGAACTATGATCACTACCGACTAATCTGCTACAGGTAACATTGATTTGAGTGATTTGTGACTCATCTTTTCTCATCTGTCAATCCCAGGGACCTGTTGGCATGAAAGGAGAGAAGGGTGAAAGGGTAGGCATCACTTTCATACACTGTATTGTAACTCTAAACACTGAACACTGAAATGCACTGCAGTTCATTTTACAGTCAACACACTAAACTCCCGCAAAAATGCTTTTTCATGAGCAAACACAAACTTTCTTCAGAAAATGTAAAAATCACATTTGCTCTGTTTTCCAGGGAGATACTGCATCACAAAATATGATGCGCTCAGTAGCAAGACAAGTTTGTGAACAACTAGTCAGCAGTAAGTCACCTCTAAGTCGCCTCAGTGCTCTTTATGAATTTGCCAGCTGTTTTGTTAGTGCTAAAAATTAAAATGTTTGATTTGTTTATAGGACAAATGAGCAGAATCGATAATATGCTGAACCAGATCCCCAGTAACTACAGGAGCAATAGCCCCGGGCCTGCCGGTCCTCCAGGCCCACCTGGCAACCAGGGACCCCGTGGAGAGCCAGGTCAGACCGGACCCAACGGTTTCCCAGGAAATCCAGGTCAGCCAGGGTCTCCGGGAGAAAGAGGTAGGCACTTATCCGACATCAGAAGGTGTAAATAAAGCATTCACACTTTGTCTTGGTGGAAAAAAATGGACTTGCTCTGAAGGAGACCAGAATATCATAGTGCCGTAAGGGTAAGAAGCCACAATCTTCTCAGCCATACCATTTTGCAAAGCCCGGCCAACCCCCACACCACCTCAGCACTGTGGTGCCAAGGTTTACACATGACATTTTCTCAAAAAGTGGGTCATTGAATTTTAATTAAACTAACGTTAGCCTAAAAAACTGAAAGAAACATTTGATTGTAATGAATTATCTAATATTTTTACTTAAAATCATCCAGATGTATATACTTGGTGTTTGACGTTACTTCCAATTAGTCACATATGGTACACATTTGTGAATGCATTTACCCTTAACATCCTAGGACCGCCAGGAGAGAAGGGTGAAAGAGGAAGTCCAGGCATCGGCACTCGAGGACAGAGAGGATTACCTGGACCTCCTGGTATGTCTTCATCAAACCTTATGCCATGTCACAGTAACCACTCCATTTCAATGCTAATTATCTTAGGAGATTGAGTGCACGCTTGTCTTTCCAAGCCCTTTAGCCTCTCCAAAACCTCCTGATTAATGAAACCATTTCTAATGATCGTTAACATGTATTTAAGAACTGTGATTTTCTACATTGAGTAATTTCCTATCACAATGTTTATAATTCTGTGAGTATTTAGGCATGACAGATGAATATGTTGATGAATCATAATGAAATGAATGATCCGTCACACAACTGCTGGTATTGGGTTTTCCAAGCAACTTTTTCCCCTGGATTGTTTGGAGAGAGTGGATAGCAAACTTTTGACCCAACCGGGACAGTTGGGATTAAAAGAACCTTGATAGTTTGAGAAGGCCTGTAACAAAATTCATACAAATAATTTTTGAGTTTCAGATATAAAGATAATTAAGGTATGTCGCTGTGCTGTTAAGGTGTGATCTTATCCTTTTTAAGGATCACAGGTAGAATTGGCCAATCAGTGGCCAGATTCCTAAAGATCTTCTTAAGAGAGAAGTTGGGAAATTTCTTAAAACAAATTTCAAGTACTTTGTAAGAATGTTCCTAAGTGCAACTCTTGAAGAAATCTTAAAGGGCCAAAATCAGGCTAAAACAAACGTCTAGGATGAAATCAAAATAATCAAGTGACAAACAAAGACGTTACATCCGAACTAAATTGTCGAATTGGAATTATGATTTTGGCAGATGCTTTTATCCACAGTGATTTGGATTGTATTCAAGGTACAGATTGACATTCTAATCAGTTCTTGAATTGAACCCTTGACCTTGGAGTTGCAAGCGCCACGCCCCATTTTTTGAGCTGCAGGAAAGTCACTGAGGAGCCGAGATGGTGTGTCCCGGCTGTTCAAAGGTGGCACAGAAATTGTGGCGATGGGAAATAATGTTTCCGTTCGCTTCTTCATGGAACGAGTGGTACATTGTAGCCTAGATGTTACCAATTAGTCAGTCATATTTGGATCTACATCAGAACTGAATTAGCAAATTGGGATCCCTACAAAAATGCCACAATTGCTGCCCCTTCCAGTGCTCTGTGTAATCCGCCGTAAGTTCCCACACCTGCTGGGGCACAGAGAGTGCAGGGATTAACGCAGAGAGAGTGTTAATCACTGCTGTTTCTTCTGACCCACACAGTGAGGCTTTTGGATGAAGGGATGTTATGGAGAACACATCCTGCTTGTAGGGAGGTAACATGTAGATTACACATAAGGACTGACCGTTATATATATATAAAGATTGCATCCAAGTTGGATACCCTCACCACGTCTGACAACATGGATGTTGTAAAATTACCCAGCTCTACAGGACCAAGACTATGGCATCCATTGTCTAGTGGGCCAACCTCTGCTTGGAGACAGCCTTTCCCTTCTGTTGGCCTCCATAACAGACAAAGAGCTGGTCTGAGTTCCAGAAGCTTTATGTTTGGTCCCCGTACGGGCGCAAAGTTGAAGCAGGAAAGTGCAGAGCAAGGGCTGGGTCTTCCTCCACTTGGTGCAGCGCTTGTAGGTTCACCACCTGATCGCTAAAAGGAGTGTTGGGAACCTTAGGCACGCATTCTGGCTGGAGTCTCTGTAGCTCAAATAGTAAAGCATGACACTTGCAACGCCAAGGTTGTGGGTTTGATTCCCAGGGAAGTCAAGAACAGTCAATTTGTATCTTGATTTCAACGTGAGTCGCTTTGGATAAAAGCATCTGCCAAATGCTTCAATATATATACAGTAAATGTTTTAGGGTCACGTGAGAGTTGACCAAAAATGTCTCAGGGTCACGTGAGAGTTGACCGAAAATGCCTGTGTTCACACAACTGCTCTCGCGAGTGGGCCGGTATGAGCCAGAAGCATTGACACAAGCTTTAAGCCCAGGCACGCGATTCAGCGATCGTGACCGTCAGACAGGCCCAGGTAACGACCACATCCAGAAACGTACAGATGCGATGACATCTTTAAAAAGACATAACGTCACTCCATGCTCACTTTTTTAGGGAAATGTTCTATTAAGCGCTGAAGTCCTTAGGGAAATGGTCGCAACACAACCTGAAGACTCGCATCCTGTAACGTGTTTCTTGGTCTTGGGAAAGCTGCAACAGCATCAGGAAACACTCTTTAAGCAGGCGACCACCACTGGCACGCAATCACACTAACACTCGTCTTTCTTCACAGGCTTCTCCCTCTTGATTCATTGCACATTCGCTGATTGCAGAGCAGAACAAATGCTCAGATCCGAAGCGAAAGCGTGTGATCTCACACATGCTTCCTTATATACCTGCTTTGTAGGGCATGGCGCGTTATGCAAATCCTGCATACCAATGTGAATTGGCTCATTTAGTTCACACTTGAAAGTGATTGGGCTTTCAGACAAGATTCCCATTTTTTAGTTTGGTTCTGAAGAAACATCAAATTAAATTCCCTGTTCTTCAGTCTAGTTCAGTCTAGAGTTTATTTCGGGAGTTCAAAACGGCTTGCCAAAGTAAACGTTCTGAAAAGTGTACCGTTGGTTCTTGGTGATGATGCAATAGGTAGGTGTGCCTCTGTTGTTCTAAATTCTTTGACATGGAAATCTCTGGTTCAATTGTTCTGTTGAGTCTGTCAAGGTCATACATCCTCGAGTAAAAACATGAACACTCTGGAGAGCCACTTTATACACTTTTGCTTCTCTGACAGCAATGCATTTTTATGTCGTCTCTGCTTGAGTTCATATATAAATTGCACAAGCTTACGTTGTTTATTAGATCGAAAGATCTGAAAAATCCATTCATTTATTTGCACACACTTTTTAAATGGAATGTGTCTCCCTCATATATTTGGGATCTGATATACCAAAATGCATCTTGATACCAGGTGTAAACAATATTAATTGTCTTTTAAAGCCCATGTCTGTTAGGGGTCCATGCAGAAGTTGTCACAGGAGTTGTAAAAATAATAAACAGTAACCTGATAAACACAAAAGCCTGGGTATAACTGTATTTTCTGTAAAAAAGGCACTTCCACTATCATTAGAAGCAAAGCTGGCCAAAATGGTAGTTTCCATGCTGAGCCGTGATCAGAAGAAAGTAATCTAGTTATTATTATAGGGCATTTGTACAGACATGTTTTTGAGATCAGTCATCCCAGATACAATTATTGGCTCCATGGTAACTACAAGAATACTTTGATCAACAAACACAGTTCTATACTTTCTCTAGGGGATACATTCAATTGCTGTCCAGAAGCGAGTCTCTCTGAGAAAACTGTAAGGGGTTATAAACGTCTCCCTCGTGGAAACAATGCCAAGAGCTCTCTGTGAATGAAATACGCTGCCATCGTATACATATAGTGGGAGGAAGCTTGCGGTGACTCACTGTTTGTAGTCGACTTGTGTTTTCTGCAGAGGCTTTATTGGCAACACATGTGCTGACATCAGAGTGCACAAGAGCGAGAGTCGAGGGAGAGCATTCCAGTTTGGTTTATACCGTCTAGACAGAAAAGGGTTGGGGGAGCAGGAACTTTCTTCCTTTTAATTAAGCAGTCAAAATATTTAAATTACAGTGCTTGAAATCCGTTTGGAAATCACACATCCAGTGAAAACCTAGAGGCAAAGGAAAGGAAGCTTTCTTACACCTCTTTTGCCTACTTTATTCCAGGGCCACCAGGGCAGTCTCAGACCGGGCCCCCTGGTCCCTCAGGCTCAGCCGGACCCCGTGGCCCACCAGGACGGCAGGGTGGGCCTGGAGTCAGAGGACCACCTGGACCTCCAGGATACTGTGACTCCTCCCAGTGTGTCGGCATCCCTTACAATGGACAAGGTTACCCAGGTGAGCACAGTACGGTTGATCAAAGAGCTCTGTTCCAAACCCTAGTGAGCTCTCCTCAAAGCGTTCCCTTCTGAATGAAGCGGATAACAACACAACATATAGAGTCGCTTCCATTGGACTTTAGAATTGGGATGTTGTAACACTGCATTATGATGCAAAGCACACACAAATATTGGGTAAAACAGTGACCACACAGGCATTGTTTCTGTTTGCAGTACTTTTCATTTTGGTGAAATATAGGGATCCAGAACATTTTGTCTTAACTATATCCCTAAGCCGATCCATAACTCATCCCTAAAATCAGAGGGAAAGGATGGCGAATAACACTGACGTAGAAGCACCTGAAATTGACATGAACTCTAAACCTGTCCCTCAAATCTGACGCTCCAGGATCAACAAAGATGTTGATCCAGGAACATGTTGTACTTGGTGAAATCACATTCACCAAGATGGGAGATATCCCCGTTTGGAACAATGTGCAAACTGTAATATATTATATGAGATAAATGGAAATGAAAAGAAACATTTGTGTTCTCATCTCCTACGAAACAGCTAAATATTAAGTCTGAAGCAGTGGTAGGAGAATGTGCCAATCCTGTTTTGAAGCTTGTGACAAATAAACGCGCATATCAACCACATAACGTTATGTAGCATTCATGTATGTTCGGTTTCTTCAGTCGGAGGGATTTCAAAAGCTGTATGTACATTTAAACAGTTACTGACACTGGCTTTTAATTAGCGCTTCTCAGATGGCATGTTTTGACAGTGATTTCAAAACAGAATTTAGTTTCATTGACAGTTGCCGAAATTGACTCTACCCCTGACATTTACAGAAATTTCTTCTAAAATTGTGAATGTTTCTACAAACAGATAGTTTACAAGTCATGGATAGTTTTTCAGAGATGCAAAATTAGATCACTTACCACAAATCCTTTTGATGTTCGTATTATTAAATGGGCTGAGATGAGATTTTAATAAGTCGGGCTCTTTAAGACCGCATATCTAGGAAGCTCACCGTGGTTTGGAACAGAGCTCAAGTGTATGTAACTAATGTTATGGTTGCCATGTGTTTGCTTAACAATGCAGCTAATCAGTAAAGAACTGCATGTTTAGCATTTGTTTTTTAAAATCTTGAAGGAAGCCTTTTTTCCACTGAGATGAACTAACCCAATCTTTAACCCATTTCAGGTTATGCGTAGTATGCTATCTAGACTGCCTGATCCCTTACCTGATGTTAGCACTCGCTCGTGAGCTAATAAGGATAACCACCATGGAAATGATTGCTGAATATTGGTTGGCCATCTCTAAAAAACAAAAACAAACAAACAATCAAACCAAAGAAAGGACTGGACTGCCACTAACACCAGCTGAGCGCTACTATATCATACCGGAGCCAGTGATTGGTTACGTACCTGTGGCCTGTTTGCATCTAGAGCAGCAAGAAAGAGCTTCATTTTGCTGAGGACGCATGTGAAATTACTAACATTGAGCGTTTATGTTAACGGTGTTCAACAGTGGTTTCTCTTTATGAGGGTGAAATGACTGTAAATAAACTCTTTGTGCCTTGTAAATGTTAATCGATGACACAGTGGGCTAAAGTTAACAGCAGTCATCAAGCTTGCACCAGATAACTTGCTTCTTGCTGACCGCTGACATTTCATTGATACGAGTAGGCAACGCTCAGGTTACAAATGTAGTGTGTGCCATTAGTATATACAGTCATGAAGTGTTTTGTTTGTTTTGTGATTTCTAGAATGCATGATACCTCACTAAGATCAGCAAATTTCCACAAATTTCACATTTTTACACATGTATGTTACAGCTAGTTATATTGACAAAATCAACGCAGAGTTGTGGACAACTGCCAAATGGTTATTTGGTTAATATAGAATTTTTTGTTTTTATTATTGTTAACACCATGTATAAAGAAAGAAATGAAATGACGCTTTAACTCAAAGCACATGCTCAGCTGGCCAAATAATATTTCCAAGCAGGCCCCTACCAGCCAGAACCTGAAACCTACGTAGTGCCCATTCCAGCCCAGCCGTCGGAAGATATCGAGACACAGTCACCAGGTTTACAAAACCAGCGTGGAAAAAGGTCGCTATGAAGACAGGAAGCTAAAAGAATTGAAACAAAGTGAACGTGTATTTTCTGTACTGTCATTTAACACAGAGAGGCGGGTATTCAACTCTCACTTCCTTGAACCTGTGTGCTTGCCGACGGTTCCACAATGTGTCTCTGCTTGTAACATAACTGCATTTTGTATTTGTTCAGTAATATGACCTATAAACACAATGAACTGATTCCTTGCACATTTGAAAGTTTGAGAAGTGTAAACGTGCTTGCTGCGGTGCAATTTGTTGCTGTTCTTTCTCTCGCTCAAGGAAAATGGCGTATGGTTCAACTTCCCTTGATTCCTAGACCTGGCTTTTGTTTTGTTGTGTTATCCTAAACCGAATATTTATCTGTTGTATACCAACTAGCTCCAAAAGAGGAATTGCATGCCTGTGTTGTATATTTAGTAAGGACGTTTACAATCAGAATATAGTTTTGTTTTTGCAGTGATATCAGTTGAAATGCAGTTGGAATTGGTTGCAAGTCTATGGACATAGAATAGCCTTTTTTCATGTCTGAATTGCACATTGTGAATTCCACCGCCTTATTTTCTTATTTATTTCTGAATCAGAAGAGGCATTTTTCAATAAAACTACTGAAAATGTTTAATTGCTGGTGTGATCTGTTCTTTTATTTTTAGATTGCATGTAAAATGACATTCAGTTGCTTGAATTAATCAAGCAAGTAGTTTTGATATAAAAATGTCAATTAAAATTGAAGGAATTTCAAAGAAAGAAACTTTTAATAATGCTACATTTTTATCTATGAAATGTAGAGACGATATTATATTACCAATGTTTTAATTCCCTTTGCCATGGATATAATCAACATTTGGGTTTTCTGATGCATCTTAATTTTGAATGGTTATGTCCAAGTTCAGAAGTTCTGTGTTCATGTACAATGGGGATGCTGTCTTACACGTTTTAAAAAATAATCAAGAAGAAACTTAAAATCAAGATCCATGTAGCCTTTTGGTTGCACAAAAGATTTGGTTCCACTTTAGGTTTCTTTAAATACTATGTGCTTGCATAAAAAAAAAATGCAATTGTAATGAAGAACACTTTTGGTGGGAAACGGGTAGGGTTAGTTAGGGGAAGGTTTGGTGGCATGGGTAGGTTTGGAGGGGAGGATGAGATTAAGGTGTAACAGAAAGGTCAACACACTGTTAAAACATATTGTTGGTTTAATTTAATAAGGTAAGTTACATGGTTGCTTTAAAATATTGAGTTAATTGAAGGAGATTATTTTAATCAATGTTATCTAAACCACATTATCTGAGTTGATTTGACAAAAGAAAAACAGGTATTTATTAAAATATAAATGCAATTTAAAAACTTGTATGTGTACACTCAAGTACATAGTATCAAATAATTGAAGTTTAAGTGCATAGACATTAATATAAAATGACACAAAATGTGCTTTATAGTGGAGAAGAATCTTCAGAATATAAATGTTCTTCACATTAAGCAAAAAATATGGTTGTATTAACAGTTCACTATAAAGTTTTATAGGGAACCAAAAATGATTCTTCTCTGGCACAGCCCCCATTGGAAACTATTATTTTTCAACTGTTATTGTTCAGCGTAAGATAAAAATGGTGACATCTAACTGAACTGCTGTTATTCAATTATTATATTTTTCTCAGCCACTTTTATACGGTTGGGGCCGCTATTACGCATCATCTCTGAATATGAAGAAACAAGCGAAAGCAGATGTAAGCAGATGCATATATGGGCCATTCTACAGAATTGGTGACATTTGGTGTCCCACATCCAAAAAACACATTTGACAAGCATTTAAATATTCAAATCTTAGATGTTTACTAAGATTCTTAAATTATTTATTGAAACACACCATAATATTTTAAATATTTAAAAGCTTTATATTTATAATATCATCATGTATTGGGTACTTTCAATTAGGAGGTGGCTGTCCCAAACCCTTACATGTAAATTTCAACTTTCAAATTTTTTGCAAATTTTTCCTTTCTTGTTTTTAAACGCATCTTTTTGTTTTGTTTTAAAAAATGAAGTTGAAAAAAATTTAGATTTTTTTTTTAATTTTTAAATCATGAATCTTTATGTAAAAAAACATGTCCCATATTTTCATGTCACTACCAAAACACTGAATGTTTTAGTCCATTGGGTGAGACTGATTTTAACCACAGCCCTACATTTTTGATCAGGAAATATTCCTATGTCTCTCTCTCTCATATGCTATATGGTGAGTAGATTTATCCCATCATTTTGAGGTAAATGTGTTCTAAAGTCTGAAAATCTGTGTGTAACTTTAAGGAATGTCACTACCAAACACATTTTTTCTGCTATTAAGAAAACTTTTTTGGATGTTATTCCATAAAATGTAGTTTTTATATGTGTACCACTGTTCTGACCAGTGATTGCTAACCATGTGCTGATTTGCATCTTCGAGCTAGGCTCAAAATTATCTAAAATTGTCACTACCAAAACAGTCACGACCGAAACATGTCTTGAAGTTTCGGTTGTGACATCATTGTTTTGGTAGTGACAAAAGGGAACACATAATGCTTTATTAATCCGTAATAAACAAAAATTTTGTACACAAAAAAAAAAAATCCAACTTATGTTTTGTATGACAAATTCAGCTTTTAAAGTTTAATCAACTATTTAACAGGAATAAAAGTTGAGATAACTCAAACAAAGTTTGTACAACTATTGGCCCTATGTTGAGAAAACTCAAAAATGTTCTGCAGCTGGTTGCCTTTAACTTAAGTTTTCTCAACTTTTTTTTTTTTTTTTTAAGTTATGCAAATAATTACTACTGTAGTATGTTTTAGTAGTATTTTAGTATGCAAGTTAAAATTATGTAATGTGATAAGGTTACAATTAAGGGTGCAGTCAATGATATGTAACAGTCCGATTCTCATACCAGCGGACCAGGGTTTGAGTCCTGCTTGGAGCGGGCGATTCGAACAGGAGGGGTTATAGATAGGATGATAGCGTTGGATTGTTAGGTTGTTGTCAATAATGTTAATTTCTACGATATTAATGCCTAGAAAGACTACAAGAGAGAGACAGAGAGTGTCTCTATGTGGTTCTGGATAATTATCTGAATGAATATGTTCTACATATGAATATGAATATGTTATACACTCACCTAAAGGATTATTAGGAACACCTGTTCAATTTCTCATTAATGCAATTTTCTAATCAATTTAATCAACATGGCAGTTGCTTCAATGCATTTAGGGGTCAAGACAATCTCCTGAACTCCAAACTGAATGTCAGAATGGGAAAGAAAGGTGATTTAAGCAATTTTTAACGTGGCATGGTTGTTGGTGCCAGACGGGCCGGTCTGAGTATTTCACAATCTGCTCAGTTACTGGGATTTTCACGCACAACCATTTCTAGGGTTTACAAAGAATGCTGTGAAAAGGGAAAAACATCCAGTATGCGGCAGTCCTGTGGGCAAAAATACCTTGTTGATGCTAGAGGTAAGAGGAGAACGGGCCGACTGATGCAAGCTGGTAGAAGAGCAACTTTGACTGAAATAACCACTCGTTACAACTGAGGTATGCAGCAAAGCATTTGTGAAGCCACAACACGCACAACCTTGAGGCGGATGGGCTACAACAGCAGAACACCCCACCGGGTGCCACTCATCTCCACTACAAATAGGAAAAAGAGGCTACAATTTGCATGAGCTCATCAAAATTGGACAGTTGAAGACTGGAAAAATGTTGCCTGGTCTGATGAGTCTCGATTTCTGTTGAGACATTCAGATGGAAGAGTCAGAATTTGACGTAAACAGAATTAGAACATGGATCCCTCATGCCTTGTTACCACTGTGCAGGCTGGTGATGCTGGTGTAATGGTGTGGGGGATGTTTTCTTGGCACACTTTAGGCCCTTTAGTGCCAATTGGGCATCGTTTAAATGCCATGACCTGCCTGAGCATTGTTTTTGACCATGTCCATCCCTTTATGACCACCCATGTACCCATCCTCTGATGCTGCTTCCAGCAGGATAATGCACCATGTCACAAAGCTTGAATCAGTTCAAATTGGTTTCTTGAACATGACAATGAGTTCACTGCACTAAAATGCCCCACAGTCACCAGATCTCAACCCAATAGAGCATCTTTGGGATGTGGTGGAACGGGAGCTTTGTGCCCTGGATGTGCATCCCACAAATCTCCATCAACTGCATTGATATCTATCAGTATGGGCCAAAATTTCAAAAGAATGCTTTCAGCACCTTGTTGAATCAATGCCACGCAGAATTAAGGCAGTTCTGAAGGTGAAAGGGGGTCAAACACAGTATTAGTATGGTGTTCCTAATAATCCTTTAGGTGAGTGTACGTGCTGACTGCATGTGTGCAATATAACTAGTTATTTGTATTAACATAAAATGTTGAATGTCTGATTCAACTATGGCAAACTAAGTATTGAGGTCACTACCAAAACATTACTGTCACTTCCGAAAATGTGCTGTCACTACCAAAACATGGAAAGTTTTGTCAAAAATAAAGTATATTGAATTATCAACTAAAACATTATGATAGTGTTTAGTTTAATGCATATTCAACCTAATGAATTCTTAACTTTGAAATCAGTATGATAAACTTTATGCCTTCAACAAAGAAGGATTGGGTTCAAAATACAACAAATCTCATAAATGACACTTAAAATATTATTAAATTTGTCATTTTTATTGATTTAACCAGTAAAAAAAATTTTTTAAATAGAGAAAAAATATATTTACAAAGTTGATGTGAACAAAATCTTAATAGGTCATTATAAGCCTGCTTAATTTTTGATATATTGTTGTGTTTTGGTAGTGACAAATTTGGGGTGTATGAAAATATTCCAGCATTTTCTGAAAATTCAATTTGAGAATTAACCGCATAATTACTAGAAATGTATACCTTGGATATTGTACAATTTGCATACGTGCAAAATTTGTGGGGGAAAAAATTTGTGGGGGGTTTCCAACTCTGTTTTGTCACCGATTCTGTAGAATGGCCCATATAAAAAAATACATAAATTATATAATATATAAACAGAATATAAATCAAAACTGCCAAATGTTACTAAATGAAATGTCGACTCAGGAAGAGCTATAAGACTGTGATGCTTTGGGGGTGCTGATCATAATTCTGAATCCGAGCTGGATATAGTCCTCGACAAAAACATGAATCCCTTTCAAGGAAAAAAATCAAGTGTCATTGGACACTGTGGGAACGCTCTGCAGGATTGCGGCAGGAAGCACGTGAGCCAATGGTGTGAAGAGACGTCAGAGGTGGGTGATGTCAAACCAAGAAACTGTACAGGCATGCCAAGCAATGCAACGGCAGCTTCTGTGTCTTCAGTAGTGCTGTGTGTGATCGCTTGTATTTTTTGGTGTTGTTTGTATACTGTTAGAAACTGTTCTCTTTCGTCCGAGGAGACGTACTGTTTACCATAATATTAAAGAGCTCTTGAAGAAAAATCCAAGTTGGTTTATTCAAGTTTTGCTTAATCGTGATACAAAATACACAGGTTTATGTATGGTTTGCTTTATGCTCCCCCCGCCCTCATAGAACTGCAGGTCCAAGGTTATTTTGGTGTTGACATCCTCTCGCCCCCCGCCTGTAAGTGAGTCTCACGTTACTGTGATGACGCAATATTCCATCGGACCATGTTTTGGCAAACAAGTGTTATCAAACAAACAGGTCCATGCGGGTCTCAGTACAGGTCGGCTTGACCCAGCGAGAACAGGAACCAAGGCCTGAGGAGTGTAAGAGATGGCCACAAAAAGAACTTGACGACACGTCAGCCATCCTGTTATCAGAATACAAGGCTACAAAATATGCCAGTTACAAAAATACTGAGTGTCATTAGTGAACTATTAACAAGGTGCCAGGTCAACATGCTCCCACAAAATAGTAAGAGGTTAATACATGTTAATACTTGGTGAGATATAATAGAGAATCCTTCATATGCCAACAAAAAAGGAAAAGAATGGCAAGAAAGCAGCAGTTTAGGTTGTCTGTTCATTCCTGCCCACGCTTATCACAGGTGGGTATATACATGATCTCTGTATTGTGTGATTGGAAGCAGAGCATGCACGGTCAGCGCTCAAGAAAGATGGCTGTGCACACTGTGAAAAGTTACCACTTTGGACACTGCTCCTGTCACGCGCACTTTGAGGAAGGAGGCCAGGCTCTCAAGGGTGCCATTGTAGCTGAGACTCAGCAGCGATCTAGCTCTTGGGAATCACAAATGGATGTAACAGAGGGCTTAGAGATGAACTTTAACCCATCTCTGCCCTCACCTGCTAGATCTAGAGCCGTCTTCTAGGCTTCCAAAGCATACACTGCATTTACTTCAGCCCAGCAGGATGCACTAGCTATCCAGTTCTAAGGAGCTGGATGTTGTTAACTGAATCACTCAGTCAAGCAGCTCAAGTAAAATAATGTTTTAGTTAAAGAACTATAGAGAGATCATATCACAGATCAGGTCTGAGATCGATTTTGTTAATATAGCTCTCAAGGAGGCATACTTCCAAACAGGAAGTTCCTGAGGTTCGCCTTCAGGGGAAAGGTGTATCAATATTGGTTTCTTCCATTCGGTCTAGCTTAATCACCCCACACTTTCACCAAAGCATGGACTCAGCATTAGCACCATGTCTTCAAGGCGTTCATGTCATGAACACAATTGACGACTGCTTCTTGCTCACATGAAAATGTTGGGGTTAAGCTTGAATGTAAGGAAGAATATGCTTTCTCCAGAACAGAGCACCACTTTTCTAGGCATGGTATGGGACTTGAGTACCCAGTATGCATCAAATCAATCCTATTGCCAATAACATTTGTAAAGCTAGGCCAGTCAGTCACTCACTGTAAAACAGTTCCAGAAAATATTGGATCTGATGGCAGAATCATTCAACTTTATACTTTTTGACCTGTTGTAAATGAGACCCCTGCAGTGGTGGCTCAGGAATAGGGACAATTTTCCCCGAGGGGCATGATGTTCACGTACCTTGGCCGTATGGAAGAAGCCCGGACAACACATCCATGGTCACCTATCTAAATCATTATGGGGATTTGCAATCACTTTCTGTTATGATTATGAGCTCTGCGCTCTCCCCCATGGCCACCAGATGGAGCTCACACATATACTGACACTTCACTACACACTACATTTCCCAGCAACCCACACATTGGACTGATTGCATACACCTGGACACTATTATCATTGTTTGTCACATCACCTGTTCATCATCACCTGGACTATAAAAGACTGCTTCACACACACACACTCACCGCGAGGTCTTGATTTGCGATAGCTGTCAGTCTGAGCGGTTATTCCTGTCCTGTTTGCCTGTTGCTGGTTTTGCCTGTCTGCCTGTTTTTGATCCTGTTCTGCCTGCCCCGACCTGTGCCTGGATTTATGTTTTACGATTGATAGCTGCCTGCCTTGACCACCGCCTGTACCACGATCCTGATCCTGTCTGCCCGCCTTTGTGATTCCTGCCTGTTTTTGACCACTCTTAATAAAGACATTGCGTTTGGATCCCTGCCTGTGAGTCCCTGTTGTTACACTTTCACTGCAAACTTGCACACTGATTCCTTCTGTTGTCCCAGGGGAAGTTGCTCTCACTCAGGGCAGCATTTTTCACGGGGTCTAAAACAAGGAAGCAGACACCCTGCTGAGGCCCAGAGATTAGAGGCTCTACCCTGAGCTGGTGGAGCAGATATGGAGAGTGTTTGGCCAGGCCCAAGCTGATTTGTCCACTCTGGTTCACTCGGATTCCAGTTCCTCTCGGACTGGATGCTATGGCCTCGGCCACGTCTGTACACTTTATCTGGAGAGAGTTTTCAGGGACAGGGTTAAATCACCTTGATCTTCTCACGGTGGACAGGCAGAGTGGGGTTTTTGGACCTCATGTCTTTCCTCAATGGCTCTCCTTTGGAAATTTCATTCAGGAGGGAACTGTTGTCCCAGAAAGAGGGCTTAATACTTTACTCCCGCCCAGAACTGTAAAGCTATGGGCTTGGCTTCTGATTTAGCTGATTTGGCACCAAGGGTTTGGCTCCCTTTGAGCCGTTTTTGACAAGGACAAAAATTTAATTGCTTATATCCACAGAGCTGCTCTGTGGCCTAAATCTGAAGAGTTGTTTGTATGCTTTGCGATCACCAGCATCTAAGTAAACGGTCCCCAGTATCTAAGCAGAGTATGAGAAAGGGGATAGATGAGGCCATTTCACTCACTTATGAGTCGGCTGTGTTTCCAACCCCTTTTGCAATTTCAGCCCACTCAATTTGGAGTAACGCTCTTTCTAAAACCCTCTTGTCTAGAGTGTCCCTTCAAGGTGTTTGTGATGCGGCGGGCTGGTCACCATCATTAGTATGGTTCTACAACCTAGATTTGGACTGCAGGTGTTATCGTCATAGTGCGATTTCACACACAACAGTCACATTATATGTCAGGGAAACGCAGACACAAGATTCAAATGCGAATGTAGATTTATTGTAAGGGATGAGATCACAGAAACAATGTCCGGAAGAAGCAGGCAGCGCAGGGACACAATGGGCAGACGATAGACGGTGCAGTACAGTGTAATCCCAAAGTGCATGGCGTGGAGGGTGAACACGGAACAGCAGACGGGACACGAAGACACGCTGACGCTGGGTACAGGAACACGCTGACACCGGAGACGGGACACTGGAACACTGAAGAGGTCGACGTGGAACATGGGGAGACAGCGACTCGATAACAAGGTAGTGGTGAGAGGGCACTAAATAGGCACAGGAGATATGGATCAGGTGTGTGTGTGATGAAGTGGTGGCGGTGATCAGTAACAACGCCTCCCACACTCACCACACATTCATACACAGGCAGTAATAGGAGATAATGAATCTGCGAACCGTGACAGTAAAGCGATGTAGGCCTTGAAAGGGAACATCTTGGTTCCATCTGTAATCTTCGTTGCCTGAAAAGGGAACGAGACTCTGCGCCATCTCCTGCACGCCTGTCAGTAACTAGTTTGGCCATTTGGAAGCTGTTGCTGCTTCGTTTGGCATGCTTTTATAGTTTCCTGGTTCATGACATCACCTGTCTCCCATGTCACCTGTGACATCCCTTCTCACCACTGGTTTGATTTCACGCATTTTATGGCACAGTCACGCAGAGCGTTCCCACAGCATCAATCAACACAGAGTCTCGTTCCCTCTTCAAGGAACTAAGGTTACAGTAATGACAGAGACATTTTACAGAGACAAAACGTTGCCTTTTTTATGAAACTAAACTAAATGTTAATAATAAAAAAGGTCTATACTTTCTTTTATGTTGCATGTTCAGATATAAATACAACTAAATATTCTTGGAAAAAAAAGATTTTTAATCATAGATAGATAGATAGATAGATAATTTATTGTCATTTCACATGTACAAGTACAGTGTAACGAAATTAAACTTGGAGTCAAGTCTCCTAGCCGCTGCGTGTGCACGCGCCGCCATACTTTTTCCAGAAATTACAGAATGCAGATTAGCAAGCGTTACATACATTACACAAAGGAAACATAATAACTTGCGGTGAAAGAGTGAACGTCACTGAATAAACCTAAATACAATAATTTATATAGACAAAGACATTTTTCTTTGGGTTAAATCAGGTAGAAGTCATTCTTTAAAGTAACAGTTGCAGGTTGCACCTTTTTACAGTGTAATAAAGCACTTCAGGCGACCTTTATAAAGAAGTGGATGGTGTATTTCCAAAGAAAACAATGATGTGGAGGCGTTCAGATGTTCTTGTAAATGCCAAAGACTTTCATTAAGATAAGTTTTGTTCTGCTACATTAAAACAGCAAGTAATCACTGTAAGAAATCGTTGTTTGTACTCTGAGATTGATCTGACACATTAAAGACTCATTTCTGAACTGCTCATCTATTTCATTGGACCTCAAAACATTCCATCAAAGGAACATTGAGGAGATCTGAAAAGAGGGAGACACTTGCCAAAAGTCTGGAATGCTAGATTATATAACTTTCCGTTTCCAGTACTTTACTTTCTCAGACACTGTACATGTAAAATCTTTCATATCAGTGTTTTTCCATCAAAGTTTAACCATCTGATGCTGTTGTCCACTTTAGGGGCAAATATTTACAAGCCGTTTTTTAAACATTTAGGCTGAAATGTAACATTTAATCCACCATAGATGACACATACTGTCCTCATTTTTTTTTTCTGACAACATAAATTCAACATGAAAGTGGTGTTGGGAAACTTGAGGAATAAGGAATGGTTAACAACAGCCATTAATCATTCTCTTGAGACTTTATCACCAGGCGATCCACCTTATTAAAGTAAATAATAAGTTAAATGTGTCTGGCTTCTGGTGTCATCTGCTTCGGTTTTTCGTCAACTGCACAAAATGTTCGTTATACTATTTGATATTGCAAACTGGTATTTCTTATTTTCTACTTATTTCTCCATAATGAATCAGACATCTGGCATGTTCACAGAAAACAGCTTACTACTGCCCTGAAAAATAAGGTGGATTACAAAGCAACAGGAGTCAATAGGAAACCATAGTTAGGAAAATGTTCAGCCGAAACTCTAGCTACAACCTCATTTTGTTGGTTTGTTTTGAAGTCCCCCAAGGGGTCTCCTGTTTTAATAGTGTTTCCTCGAATACATGTGATTTCAATTAGAACTGAAGTGGGCTGTTTTTCTCCGTCTTAACTAAAGAAAATCCTTTAAATGTGTTGACCACAAACACACTATACCTCTGTGCACTTCCTCTACTCTTTCATCTGTCTTAAAGGAAAGCAGAGAAGTTTGATCACTTCGCCTACTAATTTTTTGTTTTTTTGTTCTGTCTAACTCAAAAAAAGACAGAGTACGTCACATTAGTGTGTAATTACAGTACTTTCAAAGCCCAGATAGGACATTTTAATCACTCAGGACATTATGTCATAGAAGATGATTATCAAATCAAGTTTTTGAATTTATTACACTAGGGTTTAGGCATCCACACTATAGAACCCCATAATTGTGCGTGTAAGTTCCAGGGTAATTGCAGTTTTTTTGTGTTCAAATACAGAAGAAGAAGCCTGTGTAACATGCCTTTGGGTTAAATGTTAAGTATAAATAGCAGAAAGATCGTTCCTTTACATGCAATCTGTTAGTAATCACATCAGTAACCACAACTGAACAAGCTGATGGGCATTATATGATGTTTTATTAACAAAGTTCGGGAGGAGCACGTTCATATGATTAATGCAATCAACACGTCACCAGCGATTACACCTCATCCTATCAGCAGGAGAGGAAATGTGTATAAATAGACATGTCTCGACTCACCCACACATCTCGACATTTTTCGGCATCTCGACAGTTTACGGCATTGTGGCTCCGCCTTCTGGTCACGATACACCCGAAATCGAGCTCCACTCGTTAGATGGATTCTCTACGAAAACCTCCGGACCCAGTAGCGATCCTCATCCGCCTAACACCATGCTAACTATATTATATCACCCTCAGCAATACATCACGGGTGCCAGACCAAACAAACGGATCCTAAGCAACAACAAGCAAACGCACAGTAAGACGCGAGGCCTGTTCTCGCCACCAAGCAAACATCCGTATCCAGCAGCTCTACATCGGCCCTTTTTAATCGCTCCTGCCATCGAGAAAGGATAATAAAGCTGGCTGAGAAGCAAGCTCGACTCTCAGACTATGTCGCTTTCTTCCTGCTAGCCAGGCCGCCGCCGCCGCGAGCCTCAGCAGACCGCGCTGCAGTTTCAGCTCACACTCTCTCTGTCCGTCAGCTCACACAAACAAGAGCAGCTGTAATCCTTCCCGGCGCTTTTATTTCAGCATCGCTAAATCACGAGCAGTTTGTGCCATCTCAATGCTACTGTTCCGGGGAACCCACGTCTGAAATGTGATCGTTTTTAAAGTAACGCGCTGCTTCCGCGCAGCTCAGAAGTCAGATCGCGTGCAGTACAGTCCGATCGCACGCGCCGCTTCAGATCGCGCTCATTACAGCCGATCGCGCGCTCAGCCGCCCACACAAGAATCAAGTACTTATTGCCAACGCTGCCTTGTTCCAACTTAATCGGCTATTAAGTGGACTCACTGGAAAGAAAACATATGCACTTCCTATTTCAAAGTAATTCTCTGCCTTCACTGTTTCAATCCTTAAGTCTATGATAAGCTTTATAAGTCTATGATATTTGGATGAACCCCTGCTCAGGGTTTATTCAAAGCCAATAAGTTTGTGAACTTTCATAAACTTTGATATTCCGATTTCCAACAGGTAAGTTTGTTTTGAAATTAAATATGCAACATGCATCTGATATAAATTCAACTGTCAATTTTATAATTGAAAGGTTTTACTTATGGAATTTAATGCATTTTACAAACCATATTGATTTATTTCTGGAGTGTATTTAGATGTCTGTAACCAAAATAATTTCAAGAGATTGAAACACTGAACAGCAACAAGCGTTGAGCACTTTCTCTGGCTCAGCGCCAGCCAATGTGTTCAAATTTAGCAGGCGATCATGTGATGCCCCGCCTTTCGCCACATTGTCCAAGATTGAGATGTACCAGTTTCACGATAAACTCTTCCTCTCAAGTTCCTTCACTGTATCCCACTGATGAAAGGAGCTCTTGCACTCAACAAACACTGCAACCGAGCCTCCAACAACATCACGCAGTCGTCAGCTCTTCCGCTCCGTTGTCGCACCCTATGACGCCGAGACTTGCCTTCACCTCTACCATCAAGACATCCACCTTCTTTTTGCCCAACTTCCTACGACACCTCAGCACTCGTATCAATAGTACAGGAGGACGACCAAAGCAAACTAACTAGAATAGGTCTTGCTCCAGTCAGCTGTACCATCTCCAAATCAACTCTACCTTCAAAATGCCTCAAAAGCACGTTCCTTAAATCTTCATCTCTCTCGCTTGCAAACCAGATCTTCAAGCGTTAAGACACAGCAGCACACTGCAGTTTTCCAGCACTGCACCTCACATGCCAGCATCTAGCGACAAACGCCGCCCTTTAAGTGCGAGCTTGCCTCCGCCAGCGGTGCAGGCTCAGCAACGGCAGCACGTACCTAACCTTTCCCCTATGTTTGGCCTGCAGCCCTGCCTTCCGAATCTAGCGTGAGGCTGCCTCCACTAGCGGCACAGGCCCAGACACTGTCTTATCTTCCCTTTCTACCCTTTCTGTCTCTCTCTGGGCTCCAGGTGTCAACCCAGCTTGAGGCTGCCTCCGCAAGTGGCTTCGCCCCTGGCCCTTTTTCCACCTAATTCTCTCCACCATGCTAATTCTCCTTTCATCCTGTTCTCTGCTATGCTCATGCCATTCCACAAACACTGCTGCTTGAAACCACCTCTGTCGCCAACAACAGTTGAACACAAATCCTAACTGAAGTTAAGGCTGCTGCCACCAGAGGTGGACCAGTATATCAATATTCAGAGTTGATATTTATCGACGCCTCTAAATGTCCATTCTTCAAGCCTTTTTCGCTTCAAACCACTCTTTTGAAGGATTATATGTGGAGTGGAAGAGTTCAAAAACTTTCCACTCCACATATGGTCTGCTCCACATGGTCTCTACCCACTACCGCCGATTCGTATTGCATTCCAATAACACCAAGAACTTCCAAGCCAGCTTCACCATGGGTTACCTAGGTGAAATCTACTTCTCACTGCCGAAACCTAATCCTCTGCTCACCAAAGGTATATCAAGAACTCAACCCACCAGCTCAGACACCAGACAACCATTTTGTTGGAAATCCGTAGCCACATTTACATTTACTCATTTAGCAGACGCTTTTATCCAAAGCGACTTACAATTTGAGGAATTATAGAAGCAATTTGTCCAAAGGATACAAAAACACATAAGAGCGCTTGCAAACAAAGTTTCAAACAATAGCAGTACAGTTACCACAGTTACCAAAGATTACTCCTTGCCAATGACTACTGATTCGCAAATGAAACCAAAACAAAGTATGTAATCAAGACTCACGTGTTCTCTCTCAGCTGGCAAACGCTTCTCCTAATATTTCTCCTAGTTCCTAATATTTCTCCTAGTATCCCTACTCTCCGCCAATGATGCCACCCAAATGTCGTCCGACCACTCAACGCCATGGTCGAGCCGTATAGGTTTCAGTTCCTCAGATTCCATCACATCCAACCTTAATCCAAATCCATCCATATTCCGACTTGTCAGCGCTGCGCAACGAAAGTAAGGGAGACCAAACCATAAGGCCTTATCTTACTCAAACAGCAACAATCCTTCGTAGCCTACCTTCATTCAAGAGATCAGGCCAAACTCCCATCCGACCCACTCTTCACAGAAGACTTAAATCACCCCGCCACATGTTTTGTTCCAAACCAGCAGATCCAAGCACCGGTCATCGGAAGCTTTCAGGAGTTACATTTGATCAAATCAGTATCTCCAGAAACGGCTTTCACTGCCACAAGAGACAACAGAAGTTGAGGAAATAGACAATCTCCACTATCCAAAATGCGATAAGTTCAGAGGAAGTTCTCCATTTCCGCAGTAGTGACGCACCTCCACACTCCCGCATGAGCTCAGTTCAAATGGAAATTATTCCACTGCCGCCTCCATTGCCGCAGCAACGATGTTCCCCCACACTCCCGCAGGAGTCAGCCAAGGGGGAATCTTCCCACTGCCGCAGCAGTGAAGCCATGTTCATACCGGCTTAGGTTTCCCCAGATGCTCATAACTCACCATCACATCCACTCAGCCACTTTCATTTCAGAAACTTGCAGGCTAAACTCCCATCCGACCCACTCTCCATAGACGATTCCAACCCCATTATACGTTCCGGTTCCAAACTTCTTAAAGTTACGCTACCCAAACCGGATTCCCAACAGACCATTTATCCAGCCATTCATTTCGCATAGGTGCAGCAGCCACGGCTGCGCAAAGGCCTTTCCCAACAGCAAATACAAGCATTGCGCTGCTGGTCTTCAGAAGCTTCAAGAGCCACATAAAATCAAACATATTGCACATCAAACAAGGTCTGTTTAAGCATCAGCTCCTCCCCACTTACGCTTCATGGCCACTACTTCCATTGCCGCAGCACTGACACTCACTGACACTGCACACTCTCATCAATTCATACCCATTCCTAACCCTCTCCCGTACGTCTGGCCTGCAGCCCCCCCCATCTAATCCTAGCGTGAGGCTGCCTCCGTTAGCGGTGCAGGCCCAGACTCCCCACCTCTTTCCCCAAACTATCCCCCTTTTTAATCTTTTCGTTCCTCCCAAAGCCCCAGTGGTCGACCTAAGCGTGAGGCTGTCTCCGCATGCGGCCCCGGCTTCTTTCCTCCTAATGTCCTTTCCCAAACTCTCCCTCTTTCTAATCCTTCCGTTCCTCCCCAAGTCCCAGGGGCCGACCTAAGCGTGAGGCTGCTCCGCATGCGGCCCCGGCTTCTTTTTATCCTAATTTCCTTTCCCAAACTAAATCTTCCTTCACCCCTTCTCAAACTATCCACTGCCGCAGCAGTGACGCTCCCGCAGGAGCAAGGCTTCTCAAACTATCCACTGCCGCAGCAGTGACGCTCCCGCAGGAGCAAGCTCTCTCTACCTTCCACTGCCGCAGCAGTGACGCTCCCGCAGGAGCAAGCTCTCTCTAACTTCCACTGCCGCAGCAGTGACGCTCCCGCAGGAGCAAGCTCTCTCTACCTTCCACTGCCGCAGCAGTGACGCTCCCGCAGGAGCAAGCTCTCTCTACCTTCCACTGCCGCAGCAGTGACGCTCCCGCAGGAGCCAGCTCTCTCTATCCTCCACTGCCGCAGCAGTGACGCTCCCGCAGGAGCCAGCTCTCTCTACCTTCCACTGCCGCAGCAGTGACGCTCCCGCAGGAGCAAGCTCTCTCTACCTTCCACTGCCGCAGCAGTGACGCTCCCGCAGGAGCAAGCTCTCTCTACCTTCCACTGCCGCAGCAGTGACGCTCCCGCAGGAGCCAGTTCTCTCTATCTTCCACTGCCGCAGCAGTGACGCTCCCGCAGGAGCAAGCTCTCTCTACCTTCCACTGCCGCAGCAGTGACGCTCCCGCAGGAGCCAGCTCTCTCTACCTTCCACTGCCGCAGCAGTGACGCTCCCGCAGGAGCCAGCTCTCTCTACCTTCCACTGCCGCAGCAGTGACGCTCCCGCAGGAGCAAGCTCTCTCTACCTTCCACTGCCGCAGCAGTGACGCTCCCGCAGGAGCAAGCTCTCTCTACCTTCCACTGCCGCAGCAGTGACGCTCCCGCAGGAGCAAGCTCTCTCTACCTTCCACTGCCGCAGCAGTGACGCTCCCGCAGGAGCAAGCTCTCTCTACCTTCCACTGCCGCAGCAGTGACGCTCCCGCAGGAGCAAGCTCTCTCTAACTTCCACTGCCGCAGCAGTGACGCTCCCGCAGGAGCAAGCTCTCTCTACCTTCCACTGCCGCAGCAGTGACGCTCCCGCAGGAGCAAGCTCTCTCTACCTTCCACTGCCGCAGCAGTGACGCTCCCGCAGGAGCAAGCTCTCTCTACCTTCCACTGCCGCAGCAGCGAAGCTCCCGCAGGAGCCCAGTTACAGGGTTGAGGTGCTTTCATACTCCCAAGGGAGCCAATCTCTCCAAAATCAGTCTCACCACCGCGGCGGCGACGTACCCCTTTGGTCCTGCAGCAGCCCCGAGGGGTTTTTCGATGCAATGGCAGCGACGTGCCTCCTGCCAACGTGGGGGCCAGAGGGGTTTTCCCCTGCTGCAACGGTGACGTGCCTCCTGCCGATGCGGGGGCCAGGGGGGTTTCCCCTGCTGCGACGTTGACGTGCCTCCTGCTGCTGTGAGGGCCCCGAGGGGTTTCCACTGCTACAGTAGCGACGTACCTCCTGCCTCCCGCACCGGCCCCGAGGGGTTTCCACCATCGCAGCGGCGACGTACCTCCTGCCTCCTGCAGCGGCCCCGAGGGTTTTCCACTGTCATGGCAGCGACATGCCTCCTGCTCCTGCAGTGACCACGGGGGTTTCCCCTGCCGCGGTGTCTACATACCTCCCTACTCCTATGGCAGCCAGGGGAGGAGTTCAGAGGTACCCCTCATACTCCCAGAAACCAAATTACACCCAAATTTCTTGCAACAAATTGAACTACAAACACATATCCAATGCTAAAGCCATATCATCCCCTCCGCACCTCAAGCCCTCTGCAGTAACATCTATCTGCCCTCCCGAACTCTCAATTAACCCCCCCCCCCCCCTCAGCTGTAACCTTGCAATTCTTTGGGGGGTCATCAAAATCTTTAGCGGCTGTCCGACTAGGTTGTAATTTTTGGGGGAGTGCTCCAGGTTCGGGCTAAATACCGAGCTCGGAGCCCTCTCCTCGGACAGCACGCCAAATACGCTTACCATTTATTGCTCCTGAATCATTTGTAAGTGTGAACTCTTGAAATGATGTTTTATTAACAAAGTTCGGGAGGAGCACGTTCATATGATTAATGCAATCAACACGTCACCAGCGATTACACCTCATCCTATCAGCAGGAGAGGAAATGTGTATAAATAGACATGTCTCGACTCACCCACACATCTCGACATTTTTCGGCATCCCTCCACCACCCCAACTCCTCACACTTAACCATTCCTATCAAAGTCAGGATACGGGGGGAGTGCTCCAGGTTCGGGCTAAATACCGAGCTCGGAGCCCTCTCCTCGGACAGCACGCCAAATACGCTTACCATTTATTGCTCCTGAATCATTTGTAAGTGTGAACTCTTGAAGTTCTGGTTGAGTGTTCACAGGTCGTATGGCATGCTATCTGAGTTCCTCTGAAATCCTCCAAATCCCCCAACTCCACCTGCCTAGATCTGGATCTATGTATGACTATTTATGCAGCGTCAAAATACTTTACATGCTTACAGCTTTGTGGCTCCCTGTTAAACACTGAATACATTTTAAAATCTTGCTAATGACTTACAAAGCATTAAATGGTTTAGCTCCACAGTACTTGAGCGATCTCTTAACACATTACAGTCCTTCACGTCTATTACGATCCCAAAATACTGACCAGCTTATAATACCTAGAATATCAAAGTCAACTGCTGGCGGTCAATCCTTTTCCTATTTAGCTCCTAAACTATGGAACAGTCTTCCTAGAATTGTTCATGGTGTGAAAACTATGGAGTGGGGAGAGACAGGCCAAGGTCATGGGTTCAATCCCAGGGAAAGCAAGAACTGATTCAATGTGTTTCTTGAATGCAATGTAAGTTGCTTTGGATAAAAGCGTCTGCCAAATGAATAAAAGTAAAAATAAATGAGACATATTATAAAACATTATACCAATGTGTATGATATTGTGAGGCTGATGACAAGCTGTCTTTTCTGGAAATTAACCCATGTAGATGTCAACACATTAGCATCCTCATCCGAGATTCAGTCTCAATCAGACCTCAGTATTTCCCTAATCCTCAGCATTCAGCATTATGTATTTATTTTACTCTTTAACTGAGCTTTTGATGTTTTGAATTGATGATCCTTGAATTGATTGAATAATTGGCAGGATACATTTACCTCACTGTTCATAAATTGTTACATTTTAATTTATTCTGACTTCCTCTGTAATCTAGTGCACTAGCATCCAGTGTTACCACAAATCTGTGTTCAGGTTAGTAACAGAGTGGAGCATAGGACACACCAACTGTCAGGGTTCTGCCACATTTGGTCTAGTCATTTCTTGGTTTTGTGGCAGAGCTCTGACACTACCGTTATGTCCCGTTATGTTGTGTGTGCGTTCGCGCTTCGATTGTTCTAGCCGCGCGCGCTTGTCTGTTGTCCGGTCCCAATACTTTGGTCTGGTTTAGTTTCGGTTTTGGACATTCATGACTCGTGTGTTCGTCCTTGTTGTGAGCGCACAAGATCAGGTGTTTACTCGTTCTTGCGCGTTCTATGTCATGTGAGTGGGCGCGGTTTCAAGCTTTGCGCGAGCCGCACTTCCTCTCGTCCGTGTGTTATGTTTGTCACGCGGTTCGTTTCCATCGGCCGCGTGCTTTCTTGTTGTGTTTTCTGTCAAGCGCAGTTTAGTTGTCACCAGTCTTTGTTTAAAGTGAACATGCAGCAATGCGCACCCGCATTGGCTATGTGTTCATGTCTTGTCTGTTACCCCACCCGTCTGATTTCATTGTCATTAGTTTAATTTGTTCCTAGCTGTGTTCTAGTTAATTAATGATCCTCCCATGTGTACTTATTCTCCCATTGTCTGCTGTCTTGTGCTGGTTTCTCGTCGTTTAAAGGTTGTGTTCACGCTGTCCTAAGTCAAGTCAAGTCAAGTGTCTAGTCAAGTATCAAGTTTTTGTTCAGTTTTTATTAGTTTTCTGTTGTAAATAAATCCCCTTTATCGTTGCACCATTGAGTCCTCGTCACACCTCGTCAACCTGACACCAACTGTTCTAAATACAGTGGAGTTCCCTTATCTCGAGTCACGGTTAACTCACCAATACTATTATGCCAACTTTTTTGAAGTGGAACCACCAAACTCCCTATTTGTCTTATTATTTTCTTGTGGGTTATGTCGATTCTGTTAAGTTGCCGAATCCTAGTATCTTGAGCACAAACGAGGGACATGTACACCACTTCACATGGTTATCTCGTGACTGAGAGTTCACTACGCATGCGCTGAGTTCGCGTTGCACGCAGCAGATCCGCCCAGATGCAGGGAGAGCAGGAGAGCTTCACTCCTCCACGTGCAAATGAATCGCGCATGTCCGGCAAGCCGCTGCTGGCTGATCCCGCCATGGCAGTACGAAATGTCAAATGTTTGTCTAAAAAATAATTAAATCACTGCACAAATATAAATCGCTGCATTTGTTTGACTCACACAGCCTCAGTCATGTACTCTCGTCCAACTGTGTGTGTGCGCTTGTCAGTGATAAAAGCTAACTTGCTGGCTTGTTTATGTCTTAACTGTACACCCAAAAATACAGGAAGGAGTGGGAATCAAACCCTGAATTCCAAGGCTGGTTAAAGCCGTTTATTGGTGATAATACGCGGGCATGCTTGTTAGACAGAAAGAACGCAAGAAAGCATGCAATCTAGTACAGCCACACAATAATTGAACAAGCCCACGCACGCACACACACAAACACATACCTGTTTCTGACACGCGGTCTGCTCAGCGCCGCTGCGGATTGAAGAGCCGAGGCAGAAAGTATGCAATTTAGTACAGCGTGATGACCTCACGAATATGTTATGACTGTTTACACTGTGAGGGAAATTGTGTTTGCAATGTTGGAGAATATGATTCAAGGTTTGTATGGAGAATGGAAGGTGTTTTTATCATATACTGGTAAATCTCTGCTGTTAGTTGGTGCACATATGCCTTTTGTTCTTAGCAAACATATACAGTGTATGTACATTTTTATAGCATGTCGATCGCTTCATCTAATACATAGATATATTGGGTGTTGGTTATCTCAACGTTTTTTTGCAACCCCCAAGGCCGTCGACATAACCAAACTCCACTGTAGTATAGTCATTTACCTCCGTCTAGTAACCAAGACTGGTGAGTTTGTGACCGTGGGATCTGCATAAAAGAAATGCTGGCACGAGACCCTGAGCAACACTGGTATACAAATTCCATTAGGTCAGCAGGCAGGCAATATGGCATGGGTAATTCATTCAAAGGCTGTCCCATCTGTTGAAGTCTTCCCAGTGTATATGTTCTGGTGTGTTTTCTCTTGGGAATGAGCACCACACAGAAACATCCTACCACAAAAATGATACTTTCTCTAGGTGGGAGTTCAGTCAGATTTACAACTTCCTGTGACAAATAGATTTATAAATTTCCTCGTGTTCCCATGTTTTGAAAGAAAAAGTTTAAAGTTCAAACCAACATTTGGACTCAACCCGGTTTCTTGCAATGACAGTAAATTTACAATGTTAATATTTCTTACAGGGACTATGTTAATGAGAAAAATGCAAATACATAAAGAAAAGTGCCAATGAATAAACTGTAATAAGTGAATACACCCCAAGGTGTGATTGATTTCAGTTCCCTAGATACCTCTTTCTCTAATATTCAGGTATGTGTGCTCAGTGCAAGTACTTTACATATAGCATTTGTATTGATTAAGAGATCCAATATTCCAGAACAAGACTAATCCATTGTGTGTGGGGTTCATTTGCCAGAATGTTGGTTTCAGTTCTTCTGATTAAAGTCTCTTGGATCCCTATGAGCAGTTAATATCAAATCACATCAAACACATCTCATTTGTGATCACGTGTGCTTCACCACGTGTTTGAAGTGGCAAGAGGTTACTTTTCTTGATGCAAACTAGAGAAGACATCATGTCTTATTATTTTTCCTCTGAAACGGGTAATGAAGACATGCTCTGATCATGCCTTCAATATCCGTTTCAGAGGAAAAAAATGACTTGCTGAGACATGATTTGAGCAATTCTGTTCCTCACAACATTTGTCATACATCCAACACAGACATTTCTGGGACTTGTTGAGGTGAATGTGCTATTACTTTTTTTGTAATAGGCTAGACTTACAATTTTTATTTTGTAGACAATCAAACACATTTTTTTAAAATCCCACATTTAAAACAGAAAATCATAGAGGCTGTTCACATCACATTTAACACAACTTTTTGCTTTAGAACCTTTTAACTATAGGGCTAATGATGGCAATGATGTAGAATATTTTCTCTCTGATTAGAAGAATAAATGTAAACAGTGCTAAGAATGAAGACTATAGAAACATGAATCTTATGAAACTCAAAAATTTAATTTAATCTGTAGTTTATTCACCCTAGCTTGACTTGACAATAAAGAAAATTTAAAAGTTAACAGTGGACCCACACTTCAGTGACAATCAATCCAGCACTGCTTCAGATTGAAAATTTTGTGAAGAAAACTAAGGGCCAGATTTACGAACAGCTTGTGTCATCGCAAACCCTCTTTTGGAATAACAACAACCCTGTCTGGGTTACTAATGTAACCCCCGTTCCCTGTAGGGGACAGGGGGAGGGGGGGGGGGACAGAGACGTTACGACAGACTGACGTCATGGGGTCACCTCCAAGTTTAAGAAACTTCTAGTTTAAGTTGAAAACTTGCATCTCCAATCACCTCCAAGTTTAAGGAAGCACACCAATGAATATTGGCTTGTGAGGTTTGTATAATATAATATGATCTAAATATGACTAGCATTACTGTCACATCTATTAATTGTCCGAAACATGGATCACGCCCGCGGTCCCGGACAAAGCTGTGACACTGTCTGAGAACTTTTTCGGATGGACAGAACAGCCGAGGCCGGTAAATCCAAAGGCGGTGGAGTGTGTTTCATGATAAACAAGAAATGGTGCGATCCTAGGACCATCTCCATTCTTTCACGATCCTGCTCGCCTCATCTGGAACATTTAACAATCATTTGCCGCCCATTCTATTTTCCAAGTGAGTTTTCATCAGTCATTGCTACTGCTGTTTACATCCCACCACAGGCAGACACGGACTAGCTTTATCTGGCCTCCATGATGCAATCAGCGGCTCCATAAACAAACACTCTTTGATTTTAACAAAGCAAACTTAAAGAAAGTCTTGCAAAACTTTCAGCAGCATGTCTCCTGTCCCACACGAGGAGCAATCACACAATCTCACTGCTACTCTCTGTTTAAGAATGCCTACAAAGCTCGTTCACTGCGAGCCTTTGGCAAATCGTACCATGCCGGCATTTTCCTCACACTGGAATATAAACAAAGGCTCGTTCAAGATCCCCAGGTGAGGCGGGAAGTTCAACGGTGGTCACCCCATTAAGAGATTGCGCTACAGGCAGCTCTTGATGACGTCGACTGGGGTCATGTTCCGGGCGAGTTCATCTGACACCAGCGAGTTCACTGATCGTTCACTGGCGCTCTGCTTCATCAACACACTAACAGAGCAAGCCACACAAACAATAACAATAACGACCTTCTCAAATCAAAAACCATGGGTGGACAGTTCAATCCGCGCTGCAGACAACTCACGCACTGCAGCATATAACGCCAGTCTCTTATCAGGGGACATGAGTGACTATAATACATCCTGTTATTCTTTCCGACGCACTGTTAAAGCTCCGTTATAGGGATCGAGTGGAGTCTCATTTCCGACTGCATTAAATGGTTTAATGGTTAAATGGTTTTGCTCCACAGTACTTGAGCAATCTCTTAACACATTATAGTCCTTCACGTCTATTGCGATCCCAAAATACTGACCAGCTTATAATACCTAGAATATTAAAGTCAACTGCTGGCGGTTGATCTTTTTCCTATTTTGCTCCTAAACTCTGGAACAGTCTTCCTAATACAGTTCGGGAAGCAGACACACTCTGCCAGTTTAAATCTAAAGGAGGGTACTCAAGCGTGTGGACGTTAGGAAGGCTGCTGGGCCGGATGACTGCACACATTCAGATACAGGTGAAAAGGCCAGGTAAAGACTGTACTGCCAGCGCCAGCTGAGGAAATTCAGGGTTTCACCAGCTATCCTGATAACTTTATATTTAGGGGCAATAGAAAGTGTACTAACTCAGTTTATCACAGCGTGGTACGGTAACAGCACCAGTCACAACTGCAAAGCCCTGCAAAGAGTGGTACGCTTATCCAAGCGCATTTCAGGGTCCGCTCTCCCGTCTCTGCAGGACATCTACACAAAACGCTGCAGAAGCAGAGCTACCAAAATCATCAAAGACATTAACCACCCGGCTGCCATCTGGGAAACGCTTCCGAAGCCTGATGTCCAAAACTGAGAGACTCAGGAGGAGTTTCTTCCTCCAGGCCATCAGACTCCTGAACTCAGTCACTAACAACATCAAGTGACTTCCCTTCACTTCAGGATATACACATATACATATACACATCCAATTACATTGCACTGCACTTTATGGTCTCGTTGTTACTACATAACACCTGTTATTACCTGTTTGCACATTATACTTCTCTGTACTTTCAGTTAACCACTTATTTATATAGTCTACAGTTTACTTTACTGCACAGTCTATCTCACTTATTTTATTCCACATCTCTTATTTGTTTTTTACTTGATTTATTCCACATCTCTTATTTGTTTTTTACTTGATTTACTTCGTCTTTCTTTTTTAAGTGAAGAAGACGAAGGAGATTGTTGTTGACTTCAGAAGAATGCACACCCAGCATGCTCCTCTGACTATCAACGGTGCGACCGTGGAAAGGGTGAGGAGTACCAAATTTCTGGGTGTTCATATCACGGAAGACCTCTCCTGGACCACCAACACCACAGCACTGATTAAGAAATCGCAGCAGCGACTATACTTCCTCCGTAAGCTGAGAAGAGCCGGAGCCTCAGCCCCCATCATGCGCACCTTCTACAGAGGCACCATCGAGAGCATTCTGACCAGCTGCATCACTGTGTGGTACGGCGCCTGCAACGCATCCTGCCGCAAGGCACTGCAGCGCATAGTGAGAGCAGCTGAGAAGATCGTTGGTGTCTCTCTCCCACCCCTCCAGGACATCTATAACACCCGCCTCTCCCGAAAAGCCCTTGCTATTGCTAGGGACCCCACCCACCCATCCCACAGCCTCTTCAGTCTGCTGCCATCAGGGAGGAGACTACGCAGTCTCCAGGCACGGACCAACAGACTGAAGGACAGCTTCATACACCAAGCTGTCAGGGCATTGAACTCTCTCCCGACTCTGCCACCTCTCCCCTCTTCTGCACCAAGGACCTGATCTCTGAGTTTTTGCACTATTACTATTTACTATTGTTGCACTATTTGCCATCGCCACTTTACCTCCATAACTCTCTTTATCCATCTAGTTTAATTTTATTGTATTTTATCTTCATCTTCTGTTGTTGTTGTTGTTGTTGTTACTGTTAAATTATTGTTGTTGTTAACTGTATTCGCCTTGGGTCTGAGAGTAACGGAATTTCAATTCTCTATATGTATGCACTGTATATATTGCAGAATTGACAATAAAGCTGACTTTGACTTTGACTTTGACTTATTCATATATAGTACAGTGGAGTTCACTTATCTCAAATCACGGTTAACTAGCTGTGGCCAGTGGGGTGTGGTCTAGAGGCTGCTGCAGGCGGAGGAGGAGTTTGGGAGGGCTGATGGTTAAGGGACCCGCCTCTGTTAACGAGATCTAACAGGTGTATTCATTTTGCAGTGACTCGAGAGACAGGATAAAAGCCGGGCCTAGAGAGAGAGAAGTGGGTGATTGTGGCCACACCACATGCGGCTTCTGGGGACTGCTGAAAAGCATTTGTTTGAGTTTTTGTTAAAACCTGGCCCTGCTGATCTATTTTGTGGAATCAATAAAACGTCTGACCAAACGCAGTATGATTGCTCGTCTGTCCTGACAACTGAAAAGGTGTCACAGTGGTGCCGAAACCCGGGAAAATACACAGGGATCTGGCGTTTGTGATCATGGAATCTGTTCCTTTGGGTGAAGTTGTGACATCCCTCGCCAACCTCCATTATGCACAGCACCAGGCCCTTATGGAGCTCAGGGAGGAAAATGACAGGAGGTTCCAGGCCCTGATGAAGCTCCAACAGGAGGACCACCAGCTGCTGCGAGACATGCTGACCCCGGGCGCTGCGCCCACCCCACCCTCAATGAACCCATCACCGCCTCAGGTTCCTATGCAGAAAATGGGGCTTGGGGATGACCCAGAGGCCTTTATTGAACTATTCGAGCGCACGGCTGAGGCCTGCCACTGGCCCGAGAGTGAGTGGGCCGTGCGACTGATTCCCCTGCTGTCGGGGGATAGCCAGCTTGCAGCGAGGCAGCTGCCGGCTCAGAATTTGTTTTGCTACCAGGATCTAAAAAGGGCGATTCTGCAAGTGGTGGGGCACAGCTCGGAACAACACCGGCAACACTTCCGATCCCTCACCCTTCAGGAGTGCGGGTCACCCTTCACCTTCGCTCAGCGGCTCCGTGGGGCCTGTCGTCAGTGGCTGCTTTTGGAGAGCCGGGATGTTGATGGAGTGATTGAGATGGTTGTCCTCGAGCAGTTCTGCCGACAGCTTCCGAAGCAAACGGCGGAGTGGGTGCAGTGCCACCGACCAGCCACACTGGAGGAGGCGGTCCAGCTGGCGGAAGACCACCGGGCCGCCTATGGGACAGCGTCCAGCCACTCACTCTCTCCCTCTCCCTCTTCTCCATCTGTCCCTCTTTTCAGGCCCCGCAAAGGACCTCGACCGGTGCCGGCTCCAAGAACCCAGAAAAGGGCACCCCCGCCCTTCCCTGCACAGCGGATCAACCCCCTGGGCCCATTGGCCCGGCCCGTGCCACTCCCGAGGTCAGGGATGTCAGGCTCCGGCCCAGTATCCTTTTCTAACCCCTCTCTCTCGTCTCACCTGCAGGAGGCTGGTCCCGCTGCCACCAGTGTGGAGGAGAAGTCTGGGCCGCTCTGTTGGCATTGCGGGAGCCGCATCGGGACCTCATCGGGCCATTAGAGCGGTCAGCACGAGGGCATCGCTTTGCATTAGTTCTCGTGGACTATGCAACGCGATACCCGGAAGCAGTGGCGCTTCGCAACATTTCTGCGAAGAGTGTTTTGCGGACGCCCTCTTCCGAATTATCTCCCGGGTGGGGATCCCGAAAGAGATCCTCACCGACCAAGGCACAACGTTTATGTCACGTACACTACGCGAACTATACGAATTATTGGGGATTAAATCCATACGCACAAGCGTTTACCATCCTCAAACCGATGGTCTGGTAGAACGATTTAATCGGACCTTAAAGAATATGATTCGTAAGTTCGTTCATGAGGATGCAAAAAATTGGGATCGCTGGTTGGAACCCCTGATATTTGCGGTACGCGAGGTCCCCCAAGCCTCCACTGGGTTTTCACCCTTCGAGCTTCTCTACGGCCGTCGGCCCCGAGGGGTGCTCGATGTCCTTAGGGAAGTTTGGGAGGACGGACCTACTAACGCGAAAAACGAAATTCAATACGTACTGGACCTGAGAACAAAACTCCACACACTGGGGCGGCTCAAAATGGAGAATTTGCTCCAGGCTCAGGAACGTCAAAGTCGACTCTACAACCGGGGTACCCAACTACGCGAGTTCGCACCGGGAGAGAAAGTACTTCTTTTACTACCCACGTCAGGTTCAAAATTACTCGCCAAGTGGCAAGGGCCCTTTGTGGTCACACGGCGGGTGGGGGATGTCGACTATGAGGTAGTGCGGCCAGATAGAGCGGGGACACGTCAAATTTATCACATCAACCTCCTAAAACCGTGGAGAGAGGTGGGTTCGGTACAGTTGGCGACGACAGTGGGAGAGAGGGAAGAGCTTGGGCCGGAACCAAACTTAAAACCTGAATCTGTAGTTCCGGTCCCCTGTGGGGCGCACCTCTCATCTGACCAGCTGGCCGACGTGAGTAAATTACAGCGAGACTTTGCCGACGTGTTTTCCCCTCTGCCCGACCGCACAAATCTCATAGAACACCACATCGAGACGACCCCCGGGGTGGTGGTACGGTCCCGACCCTATCGATTACCTGAACACAAAAAGAAAATAGTTCGGGATGAATTAGAGGCAATGCTTGACATGGGGGTAGTTGAAGAGTCACACAGTGACTTGTCCAGCCCGATAGTCTTAGTTCCGAAGGCTGATGGCTCGACCAGATTCTGTGTGGATTACCGCAAGGTAAACGCAATTTCAAAGTTTGATGCATATCCAATGCCTCGGGTTGACGAGCTGCTTGATCGGTTAGGCACTGCTCGATTTTACTCGACATTGGATTTAACAAAAGGTTATTGGCAAATCCCCCTGACGCCAATGTCCCGAGAAAAAACGGCCTTTTCCACTCCGTTTGGCTTACACCAGTTCGTCACACTTCCATTTGGGTTGTTCGGGGCTCCAGCTACGTTTCAGCGCCTCATGGACTGCGTCTTACATATCAAGCATATGCTGCTGCCTACTTGGATGATATTATTATCTATAGTAATGATTGGCAGCGGCATATGCAGCACCTGAGGGCGGTCCTGAGTTCGCTGCGCGTGGCGGGGCTCACGGCCAACCCGAAGAAGTGCCCAATTGGACGGGTGGAAGTACGGTATCTGGGGTTCCACTTGGGTCATGGACAGGTGCGGCCCCAAATTGATAAAACCGCTGCAATTGCAACCTGCCCGCAACCCAAGACCAAGAAGGAGGTGAGACAGTTTTTGGTGCTGGCTGGCTACTATAGGCGGTTTGTACCCAAGTTTTCGAAGGTCACCAGCTCCTTGACTGATCTCACTAAAAAGGGGGCCCCTGATCCGGTCCAATGGACGGAGCAGTGCCAACAGGCTTTTACCTGTATAAAGGCTGCACTGTGTGGCGGGCCATTATTACACTCTCCTGACTTTTCTCTCCCTTTTGTCTTGCAGACAGACGCGTCGGACAGGGGGCTGGGAGCCGTGTTGTCCCAGGTGGTGGAGGGGGAGGAGCGCCCCGTGCTGTACATTAGTCGAAAGCTCTCAATGAGAGAGACGAAGTACAGCACGATTGAGAAGGAGTGTTTGGCCATCAAGTGGGCGGTCCTCACCCTCCGGTACTACCTCTTGGGACGGGCTTTCACCCTCTGTTCGGACCACGCTCCGCTCCAGTGGCTCCACTGCATGAAAGACACCAATGCGCGGATCACTCGTTGGTATCTGGCGTTGCAACCATTTAAGTTTCAGGTGATCCACAGGCCGGGGGCGCAGATGGCTGTGGCCGACTTCCTTTCCAGAAATGGGGGGGGAGTGGGTGGCAGGCCGGATGGCTCCCCGGCCTGAGACGGGCGGTGGGGGTATGTGGCCAGTGGGGCGTGGTCTAGAGGCTGATGCAGGCGGAGGAGGAGTTTGGGAGGGCTGATGGTTAAGGGACCCGCCTCTGTTAACGAGATCTAACAGGTGTATTCATTTTGCAGTGACTCGAGAGACAGGATAAAAGCCGGGCCTAGAGATTGAGAAGTGGATGATTGTGGCCACACCACATGCGGCTTCTGGGGACTGCTGAAAAGCATTTGTTTGAGTTTTTGTTAAAACCTGGCCCTGCTGATCTATTTTGTGGAATCAATAAAACGCCTGACCAAACGCAGTCTGATTGCTCGAAAAGGTGAAAACTGAAAAGGTGTCACACTCGCCAATCCTACTATGTCGAACTGCCAAACTCCCTATTTGTCTAAGTATTTTCAATTCTTTAATGTTGATTCCTTAATGTCGCCGAATACTAATATCTTGAGCAAATATCTCGGACAAATTCGCCACTTCACAAGGTTATCTCTTGAGTCATGAGCGTACCTAGCTAACTGCGCATGCGCTGAGTTTGCGTTGCACGTGAATTGCGGTCCATATGGTCGCTCTGTCAATGACGCTTTCCTCAAAGCGCCGCGCAGCAGTGAAAGCACATTCATGTTCTTACCAGAGCTGCCGTGGATCTACCCACATCCCAAAGCCTTATCCGCTTCTGTGTGCACATAAAGCCCGCCTTCTTTGATTTGATTGGTCAGAAACGAGCAGCAACGACCAATGAGTGTGAGGCTTAGACGAACGAACACACACCCATGCACGCGCGCACACACACACATCCTGCTTTTGTTCTGAAGTGAGCTCTGCTCAGCGCAGCTGTAGATTAAAGAATGGATTGAAGGTTGTTAAAAGACAAGACGAAGCCGAATTTGTTGAGAAAGCACATTAGACCGGCAGAACGCAAGAAAGTATGCAATCTAGTACAGCGTGATGACCTCACGAATATGTTATGACTGTTTACGCTGTGAGCGAAATTGTGTTTGCAATGTTGGAGAATATAATTCAAGGTTCAAAAATCTAAAGTGTTTTTATTGTATACTGTTAAATATCTGCTGTTAGTTGGTGCACATATGGTGGGTATCTATGGTATGTCTCACCTTTCCCAGGGAGGAACTGTCTACCAGAAGAGACAGGGCAGAGCAGAACTGCCAAGGGAAAGACACAGGTTTACTGAGAGGGAAACCATATCATGGAGCGTACACATATGGGATTACCGAGAGGAAATCTCATCATATGGGCATCTAGCCCAGTACAAGGGCTGACCAACCGGGAATGCACATGAGCACTGGCCTCAGCGTCAGATGCCTCTGCCACGTCCAACCACTGAAGAATGCAGGAGGGACTCAATTCACGGTTTGTCAAGCAAAGAACTTACCTGAAGATTAAGTAAGCGCTCGCATCCCCCTGTTAGGAGGAAATGGCACTGCAATCAGAACACCAAGCCCGTCTTCCCATATATTACTTGCTTGTTCCCAATGCACAGGAAAAATCTGGCTCCACTCGGAGATTGTAAAATATTGTGAATGTGTTAGGTGTCGCCCAGCCCACAGCTTTACAGAAATCTGTCAGAGAGTGACCAACACCCTCATCCACTGGGCCATCCTCTGTTTGGAAACAGCCTTTCCCTTCTGCTGACCTCCAAAACAGCCAAAATTCCACTGAAAGCTTCTGACGCCCTGCATGAAGTCCACATAAACACACAGTGAGCGAATGGGACACAGCAACATGAGGGCTAGGTCTGCCCAAACCCAGGGCAGCACTTGCAAGTTAACCACCTGGTCTCGAAAGGGAGTGGTGTGGTGGGAACTGGGCGTGTATCTAGACTGAGTTCTCAGGACAATGTGAGAAAAGACTGGCCCGAATTCAAGGCATGATTAACTGACTGAAAATGCCGGCATGTCCCCGACCTTGAAGGAAGTGAGTACAGCCAGAGGCACTGTCTTGAAAGACAGGATTTTGAACTAAATTGACTCCAGGGCTCAAAGCCCTGATCAGTGAGGACCACAGAAGAGGTCCCAGGAGGGAAAGAGATGCAGCCTGGGAGGATTTAACACTAGACAGTGTTGATGCGGTCTCATATGCATCAATCCGAGCAGTGTTACAGTGGCTGTGGATGCCATATGCCTCAGGAGCCTCTGAAATAGTTTTTTGCCTGATCACTTTCAGGCAGCTCAACACTGACTGTGCGTGTTCGTTGGTGAGATGTGCTGTCATGGTTAGTCCAACTCCAGACCGATAAAAGAGATGCTCTGCAGAGGGGAGAGCTTGCTCTTTTCCCAGTTGCTCTTTTCTCTTTTCCCAAAGCCCCAAATGGTTGAAGACCAAGAAATGAGCCAATTATTGAGATAGTTCAGGATGCGAACATTCACCTCCCTGAGAGGGGAAATGGTGGCCCCCACAACTTTGGTAAAGACGTGGGGAGATAGGGACAAACCAAAGGGGAGGGCTTTATACTGATATGCTCGACCCTTGAATGCAAAGCAAAGAAATGGTCTGTAAGTAAGCATCCTTCAGTAATCTCCGCTCGCAGGACAAGAGCATCTTTGCCTGAGAGTGCCAGAGTGCTGCTGAGCCTGCTTCCAGAACAGAGTTGCTCCCTCCATCTCCTTTCAGTGTCACGCAAGATGTGTCTGATTGCCTCAGTCTGCTGAAGAGGATGACCTGGGAGATGGGAGCATCAAGAAAGTGAACTTTGTCGGCGTCCTTCATCTCAGCCAGGTCCAACCAGAGATGATGTTCCTTGGCCACCAAAGTGGACATCGTCTGTGACCTTTTTTGCCCGCCATGCACAGCTCCTGCTCCTCTTTGAGAGCTTTTGCCTGATGTACCGCCATGGTATGCAGGACAGTGGTGGCCTGTCCAGCAATACTGTAAGCCTTAGCTAGGGCTGCCATCGCCTTTCTTGCTTTGGATGGGAGATGCGGACAATTCAGACAGGTGGCAGCACTTTGTGGGCACAAGTGTACCCCAATTGCATGCTCCACCTGTGAAATGTCCGCATGACCACTACTGCCATCAAGGGTAGTGAGAGTGGAGGAGGCAAAAGAGCGGCTTCGAGCAGCAAAAGGCATTATTTTACTTTTTCATGCACCTCTGGCAAGAAAGGCACTGAAGTAGCATGTGGATTTTCGATTTTGACCTGAACTGCGGTCAGTATAATAACAATGCACTGTTTGGCTGTTGGCCAGAGGAGAACGGGTCCCCCGACTGAGCCTGGTTTCTCCCAAGGTTTTTTTCGACATTTTGTTCTTCATTCAATCCATCACCTGCTTGAGTGTTGGTTCCTTGCCGCTGTCGCCTCTGGCTTGCTTATTTGGGGACATTTAACACTTAATAGTTTACATTTAATAGTCTTCAATTTTTTATTTATTCGACTGCTCTTATAGAGCTGCTGTTCAGCCAAAACAAACTTTGTTTATATTGTTTTCCTGTGACCACTGTAAAGCTGCTTTGAAACAATCTGTATTATTATACCTGTATATACTAATAAAGGTGACTAATGGTTGTCCTATTTATACCCGTATGCCGGGTGGGTGCCAGCTGTGGTTGTCTCAGCCAAGTGTACTGGCTTCATGTATGTCATAGCAAAATATCATATCTAAATTTGGAATAATATGTTATAAGATAATACAGTATAACGTTATCTACATTCATGTCTAATTTTATTTATATACATAATAAATGTCAGGCTAATTCCTGATTATTTGGGGAAAATGAACACCTGACTGTGCATGATCTCTTACTGAGTGAGAACTGGCTCCACCACTTCTATTAAATTCAACATCATGGTCTTCTATGCACAGTACATGCAACTCTGGGGGAGATTTACATAAACTGCATCATTGTATAACTACAGCTGCTGTATATATTGAGTTGATTTCCAGATAAAATGTCTCATGCATTCTTCTAATGAATGGGTATCACCCTTATAAGGCAATAAAGATTCTGAGCGTTGAAGTAGCAAGATCACTGCTTTGATTGTTTGAGACATTATGTCTTATTTGGGAGGTCTGTAGCATTTATTTGAGAAACTTGTAGCTCACTGGTCAAGGGCAAGCACGGAGAATGTTTCTTCACTTCCCATGAACGATGACTCACTGTTTTAGTAACAATTATTGTTGAACACAGTTTCAATGAGACAAACATCACAATCCTCGACTTTTTTCTTGTACCACAAATACATCTGTATCAACCAAATTCATTATGCAATTGAGTAAAAGACCACTGCCATTACTGTTAGTCTCTATTTTATATAATTGTAAAATAAACTATACAAATAGAGACTTTATAAATACAGCCTCCACATTCCAGCCAATAATGGATTCATTCAAATAGGTTCATAGAAAAAGCACCGCTTCAGCTTAAGTCCTTTTACTAATTTAGCCTACATTTCTAAAGCTAACATTATCCCTTTAAGGAACTTGAAATACATTTTATTTTCACAAACTCCGCTTCATGTTTTCCAAATTCCATTTAATTTTATTTATTGGTTAATGGTTGAATAAAACATTAGCAATCAAAAAGCATGTCTTATTAATTTAAATCGTAATTTCTTTATTTATCAAAAATTACTGTAGCAAGGAGAGAGGGAACGGTGTGCGATGGGGAGGAAGACGAGGAGTCACGGAGATCCAACAGAAAGCACTTTATTATAAACAAAAACAAAGCTTAGAACACAGAAAGAAACATCCACACACAGAGAAACCCACATGGAAACCGTTTCAACAATCGACAATGACAAGGGAGAACATTAGGGTTTAAGTACACAGGATAATGGGAAGCACCTGAACTACTGACAAGGGGGGGGGGGGGGAACACAGAATTATCACACAGGAGGAACGTGACAAGACACGACGTGATTGTGACAGTAGCTCCCCCTCCCAGGAGGCGCGACCTTGCACCTAAACTGACCAACAGAGGAGGGAGGGGGGACCAGGGGGAGGACAGGACAGAACATGGAACAAGACACAAGAGTCCACAAGAATTTTAGAGTCCAGGGTGGAGCAAGTGGGACAAGGGGCCAGACAGAGGGAATAGTCCAGGGTGGAGCAGGTGGGACAAGGGGCCAGGCAGAGGGGACGGTCCAGGGAGGAGCCGACAGACCGAGGAGATCGAACGACACTGCTGGACCTGAAGGCCGAAGCGTCCGACGTGGAGCTGGACAGACCGAGGACAGAGGCGGAACTGGAGCGACGGAGGACGAAGGTGGAGCAGGGAGGAAGGAGGAGCCAGACGAATCCGAAGGTGGAGGCATGGCGATGACTGACCAAGGTGGAGCTGGATGGACGAGGGAGCCTGGTGGAGTGACGATCACTGGAGGCGGAATCCGAACAACCTCAGTGCCTTGCGATGACAGTGGCCCGTTGACACATGGGGCTCCCAGGTGTTAACGGGAGCCGGTGATGGGGCGCGGGACACAGGCAGAGGAGGTTCTGAGTGCTAGCTGGGTAGAGGCGGTGGGAGAGGGAGGGTGGGGAGTCTGGTGGGTACAGCAACCAGACCAGATGTTATATTTTGATTTAATTATTATTTGATTTCTTAATTATTAAAGGTTCTTTGTCATTTTTCCCTTTTTATAATGATAGGACAGCGACTGCAAATGGTAGAGGGAATGAGGGTGCGGGATTGAAAAAAGTGTCACCACAAACAACCATCATCTGTATGCCAAATGGAAAATGTTACACTGTTATTCTTCTAAATGAATCTAGTATGAGCTGGTTATTTTGTGGCCCTGTTGGTCGGGCTTTGAACGTTGATGGAGCTGTGAAAAAATTGAGGGAATAATGGGAAGTCGATAACTAGGCCATGGCAAACAGTCAAACCACACTTAAGAAGCAATTTTCTTCTCCCCTTTCTTGTCGACTTTCTCAGTTTCACATCCAGAATCCGACCCATGCTGCTTGACATTAGGAGGTCACATTTCCTCTTGACAGCTTTGGCCTTCTGTAACTTGCATACTGCATGAGCTCAGATTTTGGAGCTCTCTGACAAAGTTCTTCCCAAGAATTACAATTTATTGAATCAGAGTTTTTATTCCTTTGGCTTAATTCACAGAATTAGTAGTTAACATTATGTGTAATCAGCTTTAGATCAAATTGGTATGGTGTTATGATATAGCTTATGTTCCAATGCGGTTTGCACAGTGTTCTCCAAAAGCAACGATGGATCTGTTGATGACGTTTTCAGAGATTTTAGAGGCATGGTCAGTATGAACTGTTCAAATAAAGGCCCCAATATACTTCAAGCGACATCAAAGAATTGATTTTAAGAAGCTGATTTTAAGGATTTGTTTCGAGTGTTTGAAACAGCGTTACAAGTTTTCTCCGGCTGATAAACATCTTTGTACTACCATTGGTCCATGTAATAGGTAGGTGTGAGTGGAGGCGCTGCATTCTTTCATGTGTACATTTTTTTCATGAGTCTGCAGAGGTCAGATGTCTGGGGATAAAAACACGAACACACTGCTTTATATTAGAAAATGAAGTTGTACTCCTGATGAAATGAGACACAGACAGCATTTTTGCTTACTGCTTTCTTGTTTTTTTTCTGTGCTTGTTTTGTTATTGAGAGAAAAGCACGTAGCATCTATTAAAAAATTAATCTAAATACAACTCTCAGTAGAGTGGACGGTGTCAGATTCTCGATAACAGTATATCGCTGCTCACATATTTTGAACTTAAATTTAACACTAAACAAAGAAAGAAAAAGAACTTTGCCATGAGTATATCAAGGCATTAAGGCAGTTGATAGTCAGACTTATAACCCGAAGGTTGTGGGTTCGAGTCTCAGAAAACATTTAAAAAACGTAGACCACTCTCAGTACCTACAATGGAGGTGCCCTTGAGCAAGGCACCTAATCCTCAATCGCTTTTTAATAGAGAGATTCACACATTTGAAAATGGCTTGCTGAACTGGCTTGCAGCACACAGTAAGCTAGCGGGTTGTGACCCCAAACACATATGCTTTGATTCATTCACACAATACAATAGATTCAGCTGTAAATTCCAAATTTGAACATTAGCTATTAGGGATGAGCGAGTACAGCATTATCTGTATCTGTATCTGTATCTGTTAACCATATGAATTATCTGTATCTGTATCTGTACTCGGACTGGGCGGGGCCTAACCCGGAAATGGGCGGGATTTAACCCGGAAGTGGGCGGGGCTTTACCGGCTATGTTGTTTTTAATCATGCAATTGATTTGGGTCGATTAGAAATTGTTATATTTATTGCTGATTAGAAAACTATTTACATGACAGCATCAGCATTGAGCTTCAGATCAAAGGTTTTGATCACAATAACAAACAAACTATATACAGAGCAATTATGAAGAAAAATTTAATGAACAAGAGTTTTCATTTAAACATAACTTTCTTTTTTTAACTTTTAATTTTTTTATGATCAGTGTGATTTCTTTTAATTTCCACGCCAGGTATGTGTGTGTGTGTGTGTGTGAGTGAGTGAGTGAGTAAGAGAGAGAGGGGGACTGTGTTCTATGGATCAAATAGTCTGACGTTGTTTTTAAAATCTGCATTTCTTTATTATGTATGAAATACAGCAAGAAAGTGTCAGACACTCAGTGCGCGAAGTTAAACACTTGTTAGAGCCAGCAGACGGTTAAAAAATAATATCTCCGACAGGCAGAGACGCAACACTAGTCGCATTCTACCGAGCAAACCCCACGTTTACCAGAACTATTCTGGCTAATAAGTAAGTAATACAAACATATTGAAATAAAAAACAAACCTAAAGCTGAAGAAACCCTAAACCATAGGTGTCAAACTCCCGGCCCGGCGTGTTATTATGTCCGGCCCGCGAGATCATTTTATTAATGGCCCGCGAGATGGCCCGCGCTCCAGCTGCCTCGCCGAACACTTCCTGTATTAATCAAGTCTAGCTTATGGCTTATGATGCTTCGCGCTCGCGCTACCACCCTACCCTAAACGTTAACGGAAAAGACCCGCGAACCTGAGTGACAGAGAGAGAAAGAGACCTGTTCTCGTCTCAGCGTTCTGTGTGTGAATGAGCAGGGCGGAGCCGCGGCCGCGGGACGCAGCAAATTTGCACGCAGACAGTCAGCTGCCCAATGAGGATTTGTATTCAATCCGAGCACAGATAATGACTCGTATTACTCGTATGATACTCGTACTCGGTAAAAGTGCATTATCCGTACCGGATACTCGTTTCAGCCGAGTATCCGGCTCAACTCTATTAGCTATCTTAGCCTCTGATCATGTTGTCTGGTTGATTAGCCCAAGATTAATGAGCCAGTTTAGTGTGGTGGCAAGGGAATTTTACTACCACCCTGCATTTGTCAGGGTTCTGCCACATTCGGTCTAGTAATTTCTTGGTTTTGTGGTAGAGCTCTGACACTACTGTAATATCTCATGTTTTGTGGGTGCACGCGGCTTCAAGTCGCGTTTTGTGTGCGGATTATGATGTCCGATCCCCGAGACTGGTCTTGTTCAGTTTCGGTTTTGTGTCGGGGTTCGGACATTCATGGCCCGTGTGTCCTTGTCGTGAGCACACGAGATGAGTGGTTGCTCGTTCTCGTGTGCTCTACACCAGAGGTTTTCAAAGTCTGAGACAGTGGGCCTCCCTTTTGACACAACCCACCCAATGCCCCCCCCCCCCCCCCCCCCCCCAAAAAATGTTTTTGATTTTTGACTGGGGGGGGGGAGTGGGGGTGGACGCAATGCGCGATTATTGACGAGGGAGGGAGGGGGGGGGGGTCTTGAACAGGGAAATGTAAAATGAAGGAGGTTTAATATTATTAGATCATTTTTCATTTTTTATATCAACTCTCCACGCCTCCCCTGGCATGCTCTCCACACTTTGAAAACCCCTGCTCTACACCATGAGGGTGGGCGTGGTTTCGAGCTTTGCTCATGTTTACATCGGCTGCGTACTTTCATGTTGTGTTTTCATATCATGCACACGTATCATCTCACGCAATATAAAACCTCTTGCAGAAGCTCACATGTGCTGCGTAACATGAGAATGAAAATCATTGGTTCTTGTTGGAGCTCAAACGCTCAGTGTAACACAAGAATGAACCTCATTAATTCTTGTTGAAGCTCAAAACGTACTGCATACGTAATGAAAGGTTTATATCAACCTTGAAACAAAAACTTTCTAATTTCTTACATTTTGCTTTGCATATAAACAAACCATTTGACATTCTGATGACAAGAGTGAAAGTCATTTCATACGTTTTCAGTCTTCACCATGACATTCTTGTCAGCTCCTGTTTTAGAAGAAAACCATTTAGGAAAAGTTCAAACAGCCAAAAAGTGACAACATTTTTAATGGTTATCTACGGTGGTGGATTGTCAGACAGAGACACATCTGCTTTTATCATTATGAGTATGACATAATGTCACATAGGCGGCATAGGATTTCCGAGGATCCTGTGCTTGCTTTCAGCTCCCAGTGGACAGAATTCACTCTGCACTTTCTCATGGGAAAAATGACCATATATGAGTTTTGCTTTCTTCGTTAGACTGATTCATCTCATTGCAATGAAAATTTTGTTTCCTGCCAGAAATAGATGTTTTGCTATACATTTAAAAAAAAAAGATGTTGGCTTGACAAATCCTTAAAAAGCTAGCTAGATAGATAGATAGATAGATAGATAGATAGATAGATAGATAGATAGATAGATGAGGTGACAAATATGAAAAAGCTAGAGGATTACGTAAATTGTATGCCTGTAAATAGAGAGGAGGAGGTTTTCATCATTATGTCTTGTGGTTATCGGCCGCCTCCTACTGCCACATACCATAATCAACTGGACATTCTCTTCTGTTTCTTCCCAAAAGACAGCAACTCACTCTTTCTTCTCGGAAACTTCAGCATCCAGTCCTGAGACTTGTTTAGGCTACATCAACATCTTCTGTCTCACAATCCCCAGTTACTCACTGGTGTGAAATGAATTGAGCTTCATGTTTACAGGAAACTGCCTGACCCCCTCCACAGCAATCTCTGTTAAACCTCTCCACATTTCCATTCACTTTTTTTTGTTCCCGTTCCTCCCACTCATCAACAGATACATTCAGTGAAACTTTCCCTCTCTTCTCACATTCTCCTTTCACCCCGGTTCTTATTAACTCCCCTTAGGTTTTTTCCCGTATAACATATCTGCTGACACAACTGATTCACTAACACTCTTGTGCTCTTCCCTATCGTCTCAAAGGCAACCGGCTTTTTTCCACCCGTTATAAAACAGGTTTCCTCTCAATTGCTGTTTCTTACACCTCTTTAACCCTCTTCTCCATCTTTGCACTGTCAACAATATATCCAGCAATTTTTCTCGCTCCTTGTTTTGAGTTTTAGTCATGTCTTTCTTTGTAATGCAGTGCATGGTTTTTACTTTGAATTTCTTGTTTCATGTTTCCCATTCCTGTCACTGGTGATTGTTCCCAGGTGTTTTTTTAATCAGCCTTGCTGTTTGATCTTATATATTTTGTTTGCCATAGTCTTAGACAAGTCTTGTGATCTTTAATGCTATAATTCTGGTTCTTGGTTTTATGTTAGTGGTCTTGGATTCTTTTTTGTTTTTTTATAAAAATGAAAATGCTTCATGTAGATCCTAAACTCTACTTTCTGAGACTCCCAGCACAACCAGTGTCTTAATGATTTCATGAGAGATACAGCAAATAAGTATAATAGAATACACCGGCATAATCCTCCCCCCCCATCAAGGCATATATGTTTATGCATGGTTTCTACACTATCAAGTAATTCAGTATCACTTAACATTTATAGACTATCATATTCAAATACGCTGTATTTATTCTGCCTTTGGGTTTGAGTTTAGGTTGATTATTGATTAATCAATAATCATTAATTAGGTTGATTATGCGGCAGTATCATTTGAAAAAAATGTGTGAAGTCATCAGTTACAGGACCTGAAATATGCATTTTGCATTGTACACAAAATACACATTTGTCACGGACTGAAGGCGAAGACGAGGATGAAGATTCCAATAGTACTTTTAATGATGAATGCAAGGTGACCGTAACAGCAGTACAAACACATGAGAAAGCAACCAACATGTGAATTGCACAAACAACTACCGACAACTGAAAGGTGGAGAAGGAGAACTAAATATACTAGTGATAATGAACAAAAGACAAACACCTGTGATGATTAGTGACTATGACAACTGATGGGTGACAGAAAGATCTAGAACAAAATGAACATGTGACTGAAAAAGGCAAAATAAGAGTCCAGGTTTAGTGAAGACGTGACATTACTCCCCCCCCCTCGGCAAGGTGCGTCCTCGCACCGATTAATTGACCAACAGAGGAGGGAGGAGGCTTAGGAGGTGGGCGTAGACCGGGAGATGATGATGGGATGTTGACGGCAGGAAGTGATGGCCATGGAGGAGGATGGTCCAGGTGGCAGACCCAGAGCGGAGTCCCACGGTGGAGTCGACGGAGGGAGGAGCCAGGGATAAAGGCAGATGGCGGGGATCATGGTGACAACCGACGGAGACGAAGCCGATGGGTCCCAGGATGTAGCCGAATCACCGATAGACCCAAACGATGCCGTTGGCCCCGGAGACCGAGGTGGAGCCGCAGCGACGAGCGTCCGAAGCGACACCGACAGGACAGAGGACAGAGTCGAAGGCGGTGTGACCGAGGACCAAGGCGGAGCCGGGGGGGGAAGGAGGAGCCAGCTGGAGCCGAAGGTGGAGGCCAGGCGACGACAGACCAAGGCGGAGCCGGAGGGACGAGGGAACCTGATGGAGACGTTTGGCCGAGGGACGTCGGTGGAGCTGAGGGAGGGAGGAGCCTAGGCGGAGCCGATGTGTTGACGGGCTGAGGTGGAGTGCAGGGTCCTGAGGTTCGAGGCGGAATCCGGATCCGCTCAGCGCCTTCCGATGACGGTGACCCGTCGACACATGGTGACACCTCGGACTCCTAGGTGTTAACAGGAGCCAGCAATGGGGCACGGGACACTGGTAGAGGAGGTGCTGAGTGCTGACTCAATAGAGGAGGTGGGAGAGGGAGGCTGGGTGGGTCCAGGTTGGCCGGTGGTTCAGGCCACGGGAGGTCCTGAAAGTCTGAGAGGTCTGGCGGGTCAGGCCAAGGGAGCTCTGGCTCTGGCTGGCAGATCTCTGGATCAGGCTCGGGCTCAGGCTGGCAAATCTCTGGATCGGGCTCGGGCTCTGGCTGGCGGATCTCTGGATCGGGCTCTGGCTCTGGCTGATCTCTGGATCTTGCACTGACCGGCGAGGCGCGGGAATCGGCGCTGGCTGACGAGCGGCAGGCTCGTGCGCTGGCTGACGAGCGGCAGGCTCAGGAGGAGAGACTGGATGGACTGGCTGTCTGGACCGGGGGTATTCGCTCTCCAGACACCTAATTATGGCCTCCTGCCAGCGAAGTCCTGTGGTGTCTGGGAGTTTCCTCTTTTGATGGTAATTCGCCCCAATCCAGTACAGCGAATTTAGTGTCGCGTCATCAAAGGGTGACAACGCGGCGAGCGCATTGAACTCCATAGTGAACTTGAGAAAGTCCGTGTTTCTATGGGCGATGGTGACAAACTCCAGTCGATAATCCATCCTTTTCAAAGTTTTTCTGAGGCAACTAACCTGGTTCGTTCTTCTGTCAAAAGTCGTTCTTTGGTGACCAAACCCGGTCGGTAGTTCTGTCACGGACTGAAGGCGAAGACGAGGACGAGGATGAAGATTCCAATAGAACTTTTAATGATGAATGCAAGGTGACCATAACAGCAGTACAAACCAGTGGCGTAGCCACGGGGGGGCCTGGGTGGGCCTGGGACCCCTCATTTACATGTACGGCCCCCTCAGATTTTCAATTGTTTAAAATCGCGACTGTGAAAACTAAAGTGAAAACACATATAATAAAACACAACCCGCCGCACAAGACGATCGCAACGTACCACCAAATACGCGCTGGCGTGACACCACAACCAGTCTTGGCTGAGAGGTTAAGGCGATGGACTAGATGTCCGTTTGGTGTCCCCGCGCAGGTTCGAATCCAGTCGGCTATGTTATGCTCTGGCCCCCTCATTTTAAGCTGGGCCCCCTCAAAAATAAATTTCTGGCTACGCCACTGGTACAAACACATGAGAAAGCAACCAACATGTGAATTGCACAAACAACTACCGACAACTGAAAGTTGGAGAAGGAGAACTAAATATACTAGTGATAATGAACAAAAGACACCTGTGATGATTAGTGACTATGACAACTGATGGGTGACAGAAAGATCTAGAACAAAATGAACATGTGACTGAAAAAAGGCAAAATAAGAGTCCAGGTTTAGTGAAAACGTGACAACATTTAGGTACTTTAGGTGCTTTAACCTAACACTATTTCTACTACCTGTACACTTTTGCAGTGGCAGAGGCAGATGGATGGGCCAAAATCATTTGAAGACTTGTTTTTTCAACCGCCTTGATTTGTAAGAAAAAACGAAGTACCTGTCCCTGTGTGGCAATATAAATACACTGTGTGTAAAGAAATGCACTTGTTCGGAAAGACAAATAATCTAGTTTTTTTATGTTTTTAAAATTGTTATAAATGACTGAGTTTTCACATCAACCCAATCACTTTAGCAGTCCTCATCTTTTATTGTGTATTGTCTATCAATACAGGATTCTTCTGTCACAAGAGAAATCACAATGTCTGAGTCCTGTATCGGCAACCTGTCATTGCTTATACAGTACATGTAGCTCATGTGTTTCAGAAAACCCCTAGAATATTAAATGCATCCCATGACGGGCCAGATCAAACCTACTCTTAGCTTAACTTGTATGGCTGATGTCTGTTCTAAACAAGTCAGAGTCGATAATATCATCATGCAATCCTAATTTCCATCTTAAAAATATATCTAAATTGTGACACTTGCTCTCAAAGACAAATGCGGAAAAGTTAGGTCATGCGTTCATGATTTCAAGGTTAGATTATTGTAATGCTTTACTAGGTGGTTGCCCTGCACGCTTAATACACAAATTCCAGCTGGTCCAAAATGCAGCAGCTCGAGTTCTTACTAGAACCAGGAAGTATGAGCATATTAGCCCAGTTCTGTCAAACCTGCACTGGCTTCCTATTAAAAACCGAATACATTTTAAAATCTTGCTAATTACTTACAAAGCATTAAATGGTTTAGCTCCACAGTACTTGAGCGATCTCTTAACACATTATAGTCCTTCACGTCTATTGAGATCCCAAAATACTGACCAGCTTATAATACCTAGAATATCAAATTCAACTGCTGGCGGTCGATCCTTTTCCTATTTAGCTCCTAAACTCTGGAACAGTCTTCCTATTACAGTTCGGGAAGCAGACACACTCTGTCAGTTTAAATGTAGACTAAAAACACATCTCTTCAACCTGGCATACACATAACACATTATACATACAGTTTTAATCCAAATCATGTAAAATGATTGTTAGGCTGCATAATTTAGGTCAGCCGGAACCGGGAACATTCCCATAACACCTGATGTACTCGATACATCAGAAGAAGAATGGCATCTACGCTTATATTGTTCTCTGTTTATTCCGAGGTTACCGTGGTCAGCCGGATCCGGGCCGTATCCAGATCAGATGAAGGACCTGCACCTGGACACGAGCGCAGCACTGCCCTGAAGTGTCTGCTGAGACCGTGACTCTACTAAACCCTCCCCTGTGTAGATCATGAACCCATCTCCAATCGGACCAGATTAGACTTAATATTGGACTTGAATTATCAATATAATAATCAAACTATCAACCAATCAAATCGATCAATAATCATAACTTAACACTCAATATTCATCAATTATATTAATCCGCCTGCTCTTTTAAGGCTGCCGTTCAGCCAAACAAACTTTGTTTATAATGTTTTCATGTGACCAATGTAAAGCTGCTTTGAAACAATCTGTATTGTAAAAAGCTCTATGTAAGTAAAGGTGACTTGACGACTTAATTATCTTTTAGCTCTCTTTCAAATGACCAAAGTTGTCAAGTTGTTATAGCATGCTGTCATCTTTGTCTAGACATGGTTCTCTCTTAAATGTATTATAGATAGTAGTTTAGACATTTTTGTAATAACACTAAAAGGCGATGCTGTTTGGAATCCGGATATTGGTGCGAAGAAGAACCCAACGTTACTAATGCTGTTATGTAGTAGGTTTCGGATTAGGGTTCTCTGTTTATCCCGAGGTTACCGTAGTCAGCCGGATCCTGACTCTACTATCCGTCACTCTACTAAACCCTCCCCTGTGAAGGACTTATGAATCCCATCTCCAATCAAATGGAACTTGATTAAATACTTTGAGTGTCCCAATCTCAATCTGAAATGAAATAATTTGCCCCTATTGACTGAAGTCTGAATTTAATGTGAAGGGTTAAATCCAATATATGTCCTTTTATTGAGTTGTCTCTGCAAATCAAACACAACATAAGCAGTGATTTCAGTTAACAAAAAATGACTCATTTGGTCTGATTTTAATAATTCATTTTTGGACAAGTCTGAAAAATCTTTAAATAATATGAAATTACTGGATCTGGATTGCTACGCTACTTTCAGCAATGTATTTCAGTGATGCAATTTTTATGTACATTTTATTTAAATAGATCAATTTTAAGAGGACATTAAAGAATAGTCCTCAACTCTTGATTTCGGAGTGATGACTGCTTCACACTTCAGTGCAACACATATTTCCTTTGGAATGAAAAATATAAATGGGCTCCACTCTCAGATATGTCAAAATCAAAGAGATATCATTTCCGTTTCTGGATGCCTGTGCTCATATTCTACTTCTAGTCCATGAATAATGAGACATGTCTAATGATTCAGCTAAATTATAGGGTGTCTGAAATGTTCTGTCATCCATTAATGTACTGATAGTGATTTCTCTATCATCAGTATTCATATTGTATTAGTTTAGTCTGGCTGCAACCTGAAGGTCTAGAAGAAATTAAGTACATTAATAATGCTGATAGATGATTAGATCGAAAACTGTGATTCTGTCCGAATAAGGCAGAGGTAGAAGTAAAACAAGGAACTTTCTACATTCAGTAAATTCTGTCCAAATAATTTCAAATATCATCAATTATTTATGTTATATAACAAAGTATCTTTGTTACATGTACTTACTGTAGTTATAGTAACAATACTGTTGCCTTCACATCTGCCTCATTTTATAGACACTATTCAGCAGATAGGACAAATGATATTTATCGCATTTTTTCTTAAGTGAGAATACTACAGCTACAACTTATGTACGGTAAAATGAATTTCTTTTCGGGCGTATGTCTATATATAAAAAATATTTATGTGAAAATTATTTTTATATTAAATATTTATCTTATTTTAATTTTAAAACAAAGTATGGTAAGCACTGGTAAAATGCAATCAATTTTTTTTTTTTAAGTTTACAGCATACCATTAAATAACCTGTAATTCATCTTTCCAGTAGATTTCACAATAATTGATTTTTCATCTTTTTTTAGTAACAGAGGTTGGCAACACATGTACCCTCAGTCAATGTGAATAGGTGCTCCCTGATTAAATTAATTTGTACAGGTGATGCACGTGAAGATGATTACTTAAGGAATGTTTGATTTCTGCTCAAGGACGTTCTGGGGGTGCCAGGTACTTTGTGTGTCAGGTGCTCTCACTTTTGGGGCAACGCTAAACTGCCACTCGGAACAAATGGCGTCTTTGGTGATGAAACTACTCAGTTAATGGGAGGTAAATGTGTTGGATAGAAACTTCTGGCTTGGAGACCTCCTGATATTAGAGATGACAGGCAACTGTGAGACCACAGGGACTGAGAAAAAAGACTATGGACTGATTCTAAAGGGAATTACAGTGTTTGTTCCCCGTTGATGTCAGCCCATATAAGTGTGTTTGTACAAGCTCATAAAGTGTTTTATGAGGTTGTTGTTTTAATCATTAATAAATGATTGTGTTAACTGACATTCTGGTGTACTGTTCTTTCGCCTCATTCCGTATAATTGTTACAATAAAATGTCTCAGGTTATGTAGAAGAGGGAACGAGACACTGCTTTGAAACGCTATGGGAATGCTTTAGCGAGATTGTGTCGTGACGCACAATCGAATCGATTGCGTGAATGCATGGATAATGATGTCATGAACCAGCAGGATAAAGGTGTGCTGGAAGCCAGAAGCGGCAGCTTAGACAGTGTCTAAAGCAAGGCGCCAGGCAGACACGTAGGAAGTGTGGCACAAGACGTAGCGTCTCGTTCCCTCTTCAGGGAACTAGGGTTACATATGCTGTGTCGAAACGCTATGGGAACAAGTATACCAACACCACCACAGTGACGAGTACCGAGTGAAACGTATCTCACTACAGGCCTAACTGGTAGAACCTTAAGAGAGTATGTGGGGAGGACCATCACAAATGTCCAAGAGATGCTCCTGCTGAAAGAGTGGACACAGACCACCATAAGGGAATGCGCAGCCTTGGCCACGTCTGAACTATAGCGTCCAGTCCGAGCGGAGCTGGATGAATGAGAGAGAAACAGAGTGAACAGTGAGTCATTACTATCGACGCAAACAGATCCATTTGTGCTCGGCCAAACTTCTACCAAATCTGCTCCACCTCATCGGGGTGGAGCCTTCATTGCCCAGGCTTCGTCCCTTGCCTTGACAGCATGTCTGCTCCTGAACTGTGAACTACTCGAAGACAGAGCAGTTTCTCTTGGGACCAGAGAAGGATTTGTCACACATTTTCTTCTACATGCCTAAGGTGCATAGGTATTTCCTTGTGACCTTGATAGTGTGGGAAGGGGTTGCCCCTCAGGGATAACCCTCTGGTTCTGAGCCACTGGGCTATATTAGATTAGATTCAACTTTATTTATTAAGTACAGGTACAAGGCAACGAAATGCTGTTTAGGTCTAACCAGAACTGTAATAGCAGCAAGTGTAGGATATGTACAATGGTTGCAGACGAGCTTTTTTAGAACAAGCTGTCAGGAAGGATAGCGAGGACTCGATATGCGAGGACTCGATATGCAGGAGGAAGGGAACATCTTTATAAAAAAAAACTAAAAACAAAGGCTCAACAAAAACTGCTCAAATGGGGAAACAACTAACTAGAAAGAACTGACTTGACCGACAGGACTGGAGAGGGCTAGACTAGGCAAGACTCTTGAAAGACGATGACTCAAAAATGACATCAGAGACACAATAATAGACAATGGTGCAGCCCAGGACAGCAAACTCGAAGGGCTTAAATAGACACAGGAGGGAGGATTAATTGAAGTGGAAACAGCTGGGGTAAATCAAATGATAATAGGGAAAAAAGACGGGCTGTGTTTACACAGTGACAAGACATGAACACACAGCCAATGTGAATGCACATCGCCACGTGTTCACAAAAACCAAGAGACAGCACAGCTGGTGAAAACATCAAGCACACGCAACAACATGAAAGCACGCGGCCGAATGTAAACACGAACCGCATGCTTATGCACAGACACAAGAGATTGTGGTTTAGTTTTAAATTGCTTTCAACCACAGCAACTCACAAGAAACAGAGTGCGCAAGAACTACCAACCCTCGTCTCATGCCCTTCCGACAAGGACAAACACACGGGTCATAAACGTCCGAAACCCCGACACAAAACAAAAACTAAATAAGACCGGACTCGGGATCGGACATTATAACCCGCCCATAACACGCTACACAGAAAAGAGGGCATGAAAGAAATAAAGCAGTTACATTCTGAATAAAATTTAAATTAATATATGTATTGTACATATATTAAAAGCTTAACCCACCCTTAACCTTCCTATGCGACATCCTCCGCTTCAATGCCTCGTCCTGGGCAATCTTTACAGAAGACAAACCAACCTTAAGTGAAACAGGGTTCCCAGTTTGACAACAAATAATTAATTATGTAAATAATCAGATGCAACAACTTTATTCTTATTCCATGCTCATTTGCAACACAAACTATAAACTTGTATTTATAAATTTTCCTCACACTGTGTTGGGTAAGTATATGAATGTGGGTATTGGGTGGTTTTTGAGTGTTTTTTAAGTGTTTAGGTGTTTGTTTGTTTGTTTGTTTTTACACTGCCTTTAGGATTGTGCAAAGTAAATGTCATTCCTTGAAGATAACACCAGCCATGACTTCACCCCATGAATGCCAGATTGCCTTCATACTACACTAATAAGCACATTTACTCTACTGCAGGTTACTGACTTGTAACTGGAAGGAAACAGCATAAAACAATACTCAAAAGTCCCATTGTAAGAACGTTTAAAATATACAGTTGTGAAATCTGGCATGAAAAGTTAATGTGGGATTACAAAATGTCTTTCTATGGACAGAATCCACTTGCTTGTAGACCACACAGTGTCTCCTGCAATAATCAAACATACACAACAAATGAGTTCCAGTATAGTAATTTCTGCAGACCCTCTTCACTTTTGAAAAAGGGACTGCATGGCATCTTAGAAATGATACTTTGTTAAGAAAAGAGTGCTGTTCAAAAGAGTTGTCTTATTTTATCTAATTCAAGTTTTACCTAGCGCAATGAGCTGCAAGACAATTGGTGGCCTCTTAGTCCTCCTTCAAGGCTTCTTTCAAACCAGCTTTAATTTGTATACTCCACTTCATTAGCTGACCTCTGGAAAACTCCAGGAGTCTGATCCCCTTTATTAAGTCTTCATTTAGTCTGGAGTTCAGGTCAACACCAATGAGAGTGGTGGAGTGGGGCAGTAAGGACTTAAAGGAACATAGACAGGTCTTGGATATTTGTCCCAGAGCATCTGGACTTCCTCCGACTTAGATCATATTTCCTCTATTGACATACTCTGTTCTGGTCTTCAGCTGATTCTGTAAACTACATGATCCGCATCCAATAACTTCTCTCTCCCCAGTTTTGTCTAAACAGCTCCCATGATATTTCTGGGTTATTTCTTTTACTACTGCTATGCAGCCTTTATGTGTCAGGTTCAAGGAGTGTTCTCTCATGGAATCAACTATGACTTTCACCATGTGTCTGCAGTCTTCTGGCTCTAGCCTCATTTGAGAATGGACCTTGAAAGTGGGATTCTGGTTGTCCCATGGCACCTGAAACCTGTCCAACCAACCGCTCTTCTCACACAGAATGGTTATTTGATTGGGGTAAGACACATTGCTGGACAAAGCAACAGTTTCTGAGTTAGGTGAAAAGGTGACTGATTGGGGACTTCTGAAATCTGTATACAAATCAATATAAGTACAGAAAATGTTTTTATAGAGACACTTTTTAAATAGTTGATCTTGATCAAAACATAACTTTTTATGTTCTACATATGTATATCAAATTAAATAAAAATGCAGTTATACTGAAATTTGTGCCACTTTTGAAGGAATGGAGAATTTTTCTGTACTCAATGGATGTGAGCAAATGTGCAATATCTTCTTCTTTTATACATTTGGATCATCAAGACCGTCCACACCTAACTTGGACACCTAAACGCCATTTCCATTTTCTCTCTATCTAGCTGTGGAAGCACAGTCTATATGGTGCTCTGAATGGAGTATAGAAATACACACACACACACACACACACACACACACACACACACACACACACACACACACACACACACACACACACACACACACACACACACACACACACACACACACACACACACAGTACTGTATAAATGTCAAAATGAGTTTTGATCTCGACATCAGTCATTACAGCAAGGAGACGCAAGAGCCACCAGTTTTGAGCAGCATGCCTTCAAGCCTTTTCCCTGTCCAGTCTTACCTCATGTGATTTGTTTTTAACATCACTGCCTTTGCATGGAAAGTTTGATATTCTCCTATTTAGCTGGCAAAAAGTGTTTTTTTCTCAGCCATCACCCAGTGCTTTATGTACAAAGCAAGATAAAAACAGACAATACCTTTACACAGGTCTGGCTGGAAAAATGATAATACTTCATCTGATTGAAAACAGAGTCAAACTGACAGAGTCAAAAGCTTTTTAATGTTCATAAAAAAGTTCATAAAAAAGTTCATAAAATCATTATCTACAAATGCATTATTTGTATTATCCTCATCCCAGGATAGTATATAGTATACTCCCCCACTCATTCAGTTGTTTGGGTCTTTTCACTTTTTGATGAGCTAGATGAAGCAGTTGTGCTGTACTGGGAACTTAAACAGTAATTTATTGTGCACTAACACAGCAAATTGCTATAGATTACACACATATATTTCAAGTGTACTCTTTAAACCTTAAAAATGGATGTATCCTAGTGTCCTAGCGTTCCAAAAAACTTCAGACAGTGTCAGCCAGTCAGACATATTGATGATTAATAATGCATTTAGAGGTTGTGAAACAGAAGATAATTATAAGAGTCTTGTGACCTTCTAAACCAGGTATTATGTTGTAACCAGTTCCTGTTTCACGCATCAGGCTTTTTTCAGAGGGAAGATTTCACTTGGTGGAAAAATAAAGAGCACAACCTCAAAGGAGCAAAAGCTGTGGGGATGTGAGACATTCAGGCTATTTGTTTACAAACCACAGGTCTCCAGTCTTTTCCTCGGATCATGCTGTGTGACTCCAGACACTCTTGACATCCCCCCACAAAACTCAGACTTACAAGCTCTCTCTTTGAACATTTAAATTAAAGGAGCTCCCTCTCCATCTCTGACATTGCAAAACTGCTCATATGAATAATAGTGCAAGTGTGTTGTGCTGATTCCGTTGTGTTGTGCTGATTCTGTTGTGTTGTAGCTTTATTCTGTTGTGGTTTGATTGTGTTGTGTTGTGACATGATTCCATTGGGCTATTTTAATTCAGTTGAGTTGTGGCTTAATTTGATGCTTAAAAACCTGTTGTGGATTATTCCGTTGTGTTTTAGCTTCATTCCGTTATGTTGTGGCTTTATTCGTTGAAACAATGCCAAACAGCCACATCCTTTACTTTCTTGGGAGTCAAACTATGAATAACTTTATAGTGACTCTGCACATTAAACTGGAGGACTTATTTCTATCTTTAAAATTCCTTTAATTCATGTTTTCTATGGTCATTGTTTATAAATAGAATAACAAATAAAGAAAAACTGCACACGAGTATGTAATTATCACTCCAAAACTAAATCAAAACAGATTTTCCAACTTTAAACACCATTTTAAAGTGTGTGCTAGTCTTTTATCAACTACTGGCAGTTTGGCTCTTGCAGCCAGCAGCCATTTTAGATGTGGTCTGCGACATGTGAGCTTGCAAAGATATATACAGCCTGAACTGAAATAAGGAAAATGTTTGACAGAAGTGAATACAGATGGAAAAAGGGAGTTAGAAAATCATGTAAGTACTGCCATATGTTGGTGTAAAAGGGATTTGGGATTCTATCAGATTGCCTCATCACAGTCCCTTGTAGTCCCTTAAATGATTTCTTGCATGGATATTTTAATATGGTCATGGGACAATCTCCTGTATTGCATCTGTGGCTGGTTTGTATTCTTTCATGTTAGGATTGACCTAAAGGTCGTGGGCCGGTAGATAAATAGTTGCTCTGGCCCCTGGAGTTCTGATTACGATGTGCTGCCATATTGAGGTTATTATATATATATATATATATATATATATATATATATATATATATACATACATACATACAGTAATACCTCAGATTACAAGTGACTTTGTATACGAGCAAATCGGTGTACGATATAGACAGTGACCTTAAGATGAGAAAAAAGGAAGGTATGAAATCCTCCCTCTATAAGCAGTAACTGTCACTGTTCATGAATTAATTTTCTCCTAATTCTGCCTGTGTGTGTGTGTGTATATGTGTGTGTGAGTGGTGGTGTGGTCACTGAGCACTGGCACACCTGATTCTCATATCATCTGCCTGTTCACTTTTCTCCACTCGTGTTGTCGAGTCGTTGTCTCTGTTATGTCCGCGCTGTCTTTGGCTCTCCCGTGTTCGTTCACGGCTCCCCGTCTCCTGTGTTCCACGACCTTCACTCTGGATTATCACTTTGTTTGTTTTCTGCACTATTATAATAAATTCACTCATTTGCACTTGAAACTGGGTTTTGTGTTTTCCCTTGCTTTCCCCGCTCCCCCCATCTCCCTCCTCCCATCTCCTTCACGCCAGCAGAGACGCTGATCAAAGCTGAAGTGCATTACAGTAAATTGTCAAGTATTTTTATTGTTTAATTGTCAACTATTAATTAGTATTTATATGAGATCTTAATGGTTATAATTTTTGCTGTAATTAATAGGGTAAAACCAAAAAAATATTTAAAATTGGCATTTATGGTCGTGTGGAACGAATTAATTGATTTTTAGTGCATTCTTATGGGGAAAATCGAGCATTTTGAGTTACGAGCTCGCTGTTGGAACAAATTAAACTCGTAAACCGAGGTATTACTGTATATATATATATATAATTTATATTATATATGTTGTTATATATAACCGTCACATTATGAAAACGTGTCCGATGCAGAGAAGGCAAGGAGAACAGGTTCTCAAGGAAAACTTCACTTTATTCAAAAAAGCAAAACAAAACACTTTAACAAACTGAACAAACTGAAAACTGCACTTTAGTGTAAAACCTGGAAACTAGGAACACTTGGAGATAACTAGGAAATGGCATCCATACACCTAGAGACATGAACACGACAACGAAACACAACAGGATCAAAGTCAACATTAACAACTGATAAAGACCAAGAAACACACAAGGACATGACACACACCTGAGGATACTGACGAGATACATGATACAAAACAGGTGTGGAAGGATCTAGAAGGGTCCGGAAGTGAACAGGAAGTGTTAGCTTGATAGACAGGAAGTGACAACAGGAAGTGAACCCATGATCTTACTGACAGGTAAGTGACAACAGGAAACACAGACAGACAGGACCAAGGGTGACAATAACTGAGATGATTCAGATTTTAACATAATAATTTAGTTCTGAATGTACACTCAGTGACAACATAACTTTTTCAGAAACTTTTCAGAAAAGAACACATTGCGCTGACATTTGTCATTTAAGTTTAGGTTGTGACTGTACTATAATGTACTATAATAGAGTGTGTAAGATTTAATTTATTCAATTTTTGACTAATATGCTTGAATTGACATGTGTAATACAGGAGGAGGCTTTCAGAAGACATTGTGAGAAAAGAGATGATTCTTCTGCAAAGTATATCATGTGACAATGAAAGTGTTTCCTGACTTTACATGCACATACATTTATTACTGAAGACTTTAAAACAGCAATAGGGGCATTTTAGTGTACAATAAAAAGGTTGGGCTTATTTGAGCTTGATATATGTGTTATACAGAAATAAACAGCAGGTACAGGAATACAAAATGGGTTAATTAAAACTTAATAAAACAGATTACTCCATTGCCAGACAACTTTCTCAATACAGTTTATTTGTTTTACCAAATTTGAAAGCGTTTCTCAGATGAGTGTCAACTTTCAAGATTTGTTATATCAAAACAATTCAGCGTTTGTCACAGCAGTGGTATGACAATGCCGTTTGTTCATATGTGGTTTTGAGCAGACTGAGTGTGAGTATTTTCACAGTATAAATGGACAAAGATTTTCCACTAAGATCTGTCAACAGGGAATGAGTGAAAGTCTGCCTGGATCACAGCCACCAAAGGAAGATTCCAGATTAACGTTCTTGCCAATAATTTAATTCAGACCACATGTGCTGGACAGCAGAGAAAGAAAGCTTATGGGCGTGAGAGACAAACCAAGAAAGACAGCTACTGAATTTCTTGCTAGTATGAAAAAAAGAGACATAACTTTAATAAAAAACACCTAATACCCTCTTACACATTTAATTGCTTTATCATGATATTTTTCACTGTGGAGGCCATCTTTTATTCCCCCAAATGAGCTGAATCCTTGACCATGGAAACCTCAATGATGTTGTCTGGCTTAGAGAGTTTCCTGTATGTTTGGAAAATGAATCAGTTATTACATTAATTGAATAATCATGGGATGTTTTGTGGCTCTGGACGTCGTTAGTCATTGATAATATCACACCATTAACAAACATGCTGTAGTCATTGTTGCTGTGGATTGAAGCACATTTTGCTCTTAGCATCGGTAGATCAGATGGTACTTGTAGGAATCTCTTCTTCAGGGTGGCCATGTCACACTTAGTTAAGTCTTTCATTCTGTAAAGTGGTGGCATTAACTAAAATGATTCGTCATATAAGCGTTGATGTTGGTGCCTTCGATGAAGGTCTGAGGGAACTCGGTGGTTTGTGGCTAAACTAAAAATGGCCTTGATGCTTGTTGGTCTATTTAAAGGATAAAACCTAGTCACTCAGCATTCTTACAGTCCTGTGAAGACCGCTTTAAAAGACAATCAGGAATACAATTTAAAAGATCAGATCACTTTGCAAGTTCAGCTGTGAGCGTTATCTTATCAGAATTTTCTGGTGTGAGTTGTGTTAAGAGTGACTCAGACTGCTCCGAATCGTAAATTATAAATATCCAACGTGTTGAATAGTGTCCAAACAGTCCATCATCTGTAATGTTTGTCTGCTGCAAAAGTCATGTTTGACCTCGAGAGATTTTGCAACGTTTCCTGGGTTCACAGTCGGGACTCTGGTTGTTTAGCCTTTAGTTGACCTAGTTTCTGTGTGCCTGTCTGTTGTGTTCACCTCATTTAGTCCTGTGTATTTATACCCCCTGCTGAGTTCAGTTATTGTCTGTTATAGTGCTCTACATTTATTGTAGAAGTTCAGGTTTGTTAATAAATTTAGATGGCTGATTTTCTTTTTTTTTTTAATATATTTTCAATGACCCACCTAATGAAAATATACATTGTCATGTGTATATATGTGTATAATGTATAATATACATTGTCATTTTAAGGTGTCCTCTTCGACTGACCATTAATGTAGCCTACGGTATGTTACTATTAGCATGGTGCGGGCAGATGACAAGACTGTGACAGATACAGAACAACATAAAGCACTTACTATAGAGTAAGAGGAATATGTTTTGGTTGAGTGCAAGTCACATGTAATTATGCATAACTTAGGGTGCCTTCACATCTATAGTTCGGTTCATTTGGACCGGATCAATGGCAAAAAATTATACATCATAGTATTTTTCAGTTGTTTTGGTTCCTTTTCACATCACATTGATTTTGTCCGAACCAGTTGAAATGAATCAATATGCAGTCACATGACAACATCCATATCACTTGCTGGCCAGAACGTATTTCCTAAACTGCTTTTCGATTGGTCAGGATTATTGTGAGGGATAATTGTGACCGAGGAGAAACCAGCAGTGCTATGGCGCACTATGGAGAGTCATCTGTGTAACTGGTCACAATATATTACATAGTTTGTGTACACCAGTCAAGTCAAGTCACCTTTATTTATATAGCACTTTTTACAATACAGATTGTTTCAAAGTAGATTTACAGTGGTCACAGGAAAACATTATAAACAAAGTTTATATTGCAGCCTTAAAAGAGCAGGAGAATTAATACAATTGATGAATATTAAGTGTTAAGTTTCCCCAACTGAGCAAGCCATAGGTGACAGCGGCAAGGAACCAAAACTCCAGCAGGTGACGGAATGAATGAAGAACAAAATGGAGAAAAAACCTTGGGAGAAACCAGGCTCAGTCGGGGGACCAGTTCTCCTCTGGCCAACAGCCAAACCGTGCATGATTATTATACAACAATTCAGGTCAGAAGTCAGATTGAGATCATATTTTACACACAAAATATGTAATCCAGTTCCGTCTGGTTGGAGATGGGATTCATTAAGCTTTCACAGAGGAGAATCTAGTAGAGTCATGGTCACTGTAGAAGCCACAATATGTAAACGGTACTATTCTTTAATGAAGCATGGATGCGGATGGAAAATAATGTTTTGATGCAAATGGCGAAGGTGCATCACTAGTCACTTCTGCAGAAGGTCTGGTGGATAATTCTGCCAAAGGATTATGCCAAGGATAATTCTTCCAACATGAAAATGTTACCAGTTGTCATCATTGCTTTTTCAGCAATCCCAGTGCATTCTGAGTGCGATTGCTGCATTCATACCTGCCCAAACAAACTGTCCCCCATGGCAGGTGTGAACGCAGCAAACACTCTCTATCGAACTCTAGTGTGATTCAGCCAAACTAAATGAGGCAGATGTGAAGGCACCCGCACTGTTACTATAACTACAGTAAGTACATAAAGACACTTTAACATAAATAATTGTCTATTTATAATAAATAATAATCATCTATCAGCATTATTAATGTACTTAATTTCTTCTAGACCTTCAGGTTGCAGCCAGACTAAACCAATACAATATGAATACTGATGATAGAGAAATCACTATCAGTAAATTAATGGATGACAGAACATTTCAGACACCCTATAATTTAGCTGAATCATTAGACATGTCTCATTATTCATGGACTAGAAGTAGAATATGAGCACAGGCATCCAGAAACGGAAATGATATCTCTTTGATTTTGACATATCTGAGAGTGGAGCCCATTTATATTTTTTATTCCAAAGGAAATATGTGTTGCACTGAAGTGTGAAGCAGTCATCACTCCGAAATCAAGAGTTGAGGACTATTCTTCAATGTCCTCCTAAAATTGATCCATTTAAATAAAATGACCAAAATAATTTAGATGGCCTTCACAAATGTGGCACAATCCTCTCAATTCCACAACTACAAGTCAGTAATATCACGGATGTAGGTTTCACGTCACTGAAATACATTGCTGAAAGTAGCGTAGCTAACTTGCTGTTCAGTAAGTAAGAGATTGATTCGTTATCGCTCTGATAGATCCAGATCCAGTTATTTCGTGTGGTTAAAGTTTTTTCAAAAATGAATCATTAAAATAATCAGACCAAATGAGTCATTTTCTGTGAACTGGAATGTCACGTTTCACAAAAGGGAGGACTCGAGGATAAGGGAAAAGGAATATTTATTTACAAATAAAACAAACATAAACCAAAACCACACTCGAGGGAGGAAAACGTAACTAAAATGATAAACTGAAAACAAACTATAACACAAGGCGCTCGGGAAGAACGGGAACAAACCACCATGGGGAACAACAGGAACAGACATGGAAAGACAAAGACACAACAAAGGACAGCAAACACGAAGGGCTTATATGGCCCAAGAGGAAGGGTGGTGATCGGAAACAGCCGGGAATAATTACGAGAACAAGGAGACACGAACACGCAACGAATGCAGACGCGCATCGCCACGTGTTCACACAAAGTGATGAGACGGCGCACAGTGTGTAACCAACCAACTGCGCGTGACACAAACAACATAAAGGCACGTGGACATGAGAGCGCGCACTAAATGCCATGCACCCTCACACAATGACATGAGAGTAGTGTCAGGGTTCTGTCGACCAAGACACAAAGAACCGAAACTGATTTGACAGAACCTTGACAAGGGTTAACTGCTTGTGTTGTGTTTGATTTGCATACAAGTCAAGTCAGCTTTATTTATATAGCGCTTTTTACAACACAGATTGTTTCAAAGCAGCTTTACAGTACTAACAGGAAAACAATAAAAACAAAGTTTGTTTTGGCTGAACAGTAGCTCTAAAAGAGCAGTTGAATCAATAAAATTGAAGAACATTAAGTGATATGTGTCCCCAACTGACAAAAATTCAAGATAAATGTCTTTTAATGACCAAAACTAAGACGACGCACAACAGATGGGAACTCAGAATAGAAATACATGACCAAACAAAGGAAACTAATGAGGAAATTAACAAGGAGTAGTTAAATGAGATGATTGACAGGACACAAGGGACTGGAATCAAAACCAAGAAGCACAAGAAGCACTGTGACATTAAGTCTATGCTCAAAAAAAGGATTATAACTAATGCATAAATATAATTAAGTACCATTAAATATAAAAAAAAAAAAAAAAAAAAAAAAATCAATACCAAAACATAGTATATTAATTGAATTGAAAATTATTGTTTTGACAATTTTTAATGGGTCACTTACTTTAAATTTTTTATTGTAATATCAATAAAAACATACAGCGGTTTTTTTTTTGGTTTTTTTTTGAGATGTAAAAAGGTTTACCAGTGAACTTAAACTATCTCACATTTAAATTAACATCAGATTAACTGGAAACACTCAACTATGAACAACCACAAATATAATACTATGCAGATCTTAACTGATGTTGAGGCATGAAACAGAATCCACTACTATGAGCTATCCATTATAACTTCAGTGTAAATAAAAAAAGTGTTCCCTTTCATGGGAACTCGAGCTGCGTCAAAGCGCTAGGGGAATTGCATGACGATAGTCTTCTGAAATACTATGAAATAAATGCGTGTGAATGCACGTGTGGGTCGGTGACGTCATGAACCAGGTCATAAAAGGGGCACCGGAACAGGCAGCTTGAGTGTCTTCAGCGTGCTGTGTCACTTGTGTTGTGTTGCTGGTGTGCAGCCACCAGGGTATACATGTGGAGCGTCCTCTTCGCTGAAAGGGAGCTTGAGGTGCTGGTGCTGAGAGCGCCAGACCTCGCAGAGGCGATCTTTCCCAGCGGTTCTGGTGGAGTCGCCCCCTCCGTGGAGCGTTCAATAGCCTTGAACCCAGGCGTTCCCCTAGAATTCGGGCCCTGTGGTGGATGCTCTTCAATGACCAGAGACCAGCCTTGGTGGTGCTGGTTCCCTTCATGAGTTTCTCGCCGCGTAATGCTGCCAGATGTCTCTCAAGGGGTCCTGTTCCGGGTTCCGGTGCCCCGCACGTGCATTCACACGCATTTGTTTCATAGTACTTCAGAAGACTATCGTCAGGTATTTCCCCTAGCGCTTTGACACAGCTCGAGTTCCCCTTCAGGGAACCAAGGTTACATACGTAACCGAGACGTTATAAATCACCATGAAATGGACTTCTAAAATGAACAATATTACCACAAATATGTATTGTGTAACCCATATTAACTCTCTGTACATATACAGGTTTTCTGTATATGTACATTAAACAAATTATGAACATCCAATATATATTTTAGAAAAAAGTAAATCCATAATCAGTGTTTTTGAAGACCAGATAACTTTGAACAAACACTGTTAAATGTTAATTAAGGAATGTTGGTTCATAAATTGATAGAACCTTGTCAGAGTCCCAAACTAATGAGAATAATCTCTGCTAGCTGGGAATGTGCCATTATAATGCACTGCACTTGCAGGCTTCATAGAGAGTGTTACCAGAAAAGTAAGTGCAAGCATATTTTAAATCATGATTTCTGTGTGAAAACCTTCACATATGGGTTGTACACACAAATACACGTACACATCATTAGTGAATAAGACCTAAAGTTTGTGTTTGTTTGGTTTGGTTTGTTATATGTTCTTCATAATTGCTTCAGTTTACGGTTTAGATTGGCAGAGAGAGAGAGACATAACAAAGGTTTTCCCTAAATATCCTACTGATCACAGAGCACGCGAGCAAACTTCAGCTAAACATGCATTTCATTGTGCCTGGATTTACCATGAATGTAGGAGTGCTGCTGGAATGCTCAAACCCTGAAAGAACAGCATATTTTACATCCTTGAGTTCTGAAAACTCTCATCTGTTCTGATCCATCTCCTCCAACTGTATGGAATGCATGGAAGAATCCCTCCCACAGTACGGGCAAAATAAAGATGGAGATATCTATCTGCTTCGACAATGGCAGCTTTACTGTTTTGTTTCACATTTTTGAACATTAACAGTGGCAAAAAGATGAGGCGAATATGGCTACAGAATGTATCGTTTTAAGTGTAATATTTAGTTGTTATATTTCAATTGTTTGTAATAGTAAAGATTTTTTTGTGTGTTTTTGAAAGGAGTATTTTATGCTCACAATCAGTGTTGGATTTGTTTGCATTGCAAGTCGCGCTAGTTTAATCAGATCACTTTTTCAAAGCATTGCATTAATTCTAAATTTACAACTAAATATTCTGCAAAGTTAGTTATTCAAATAAGTAATGCAAGTTATTTTGTTTTCTCATTTATTCACTCGTTCTTGTTGTCTTGTGGATGGCCGATTTGTTCTCATGAATGTGAAGTCCACAAGGCCGTAGGATGACTCATTTGTCATTTTAGGTTTATCCCTGCCTTGTTTGTTGTCATAGTAATTCATTTGATTTTGTCATTGTGTATAGCTGTGTGTGTCATTATCTGTTTCAGTTCAGTTCAGTTTGTGTATTGTCGTTGGGTCTTGTTAATCTTTTGTCAGTGCTTTGTAGATGTTTAGTCTTTGTTCCTGTTACCCTGATAGTTATAATAATGTATCTTTGATAAGTCATCATTGCCTTGATGTTTGCTACATCCACGTCCTTCAGATGAGATGTTAAACTGAGATCCTGACTCTCTGTGGTCTCTCTTAAAAATCCCAATTTTAAATAGGATCTCACTTAAAATTTGGCCCATCATGGCCTCCTGATCATCCCCATATACTGATTGGTATACTGACCGCTCTGTCTCCTCTCCACCAATAAGTTAGTGTGTGGTGAGCGTTCTGGTGCAATATGGCTGCCGTTGTATCATCCAGGTGGATGCAGCACATTGGTGTTGGTTATTATTTCTCCCCAATAGGAGTCAACGACAGAACCATAAGTAGGAGGATGATGAAAATTGGCACACTTGTAATGGTGGTAATGAATAGTAATCTGACCAACTTTGGGTTCTCTTGGACCAACTCTCTAAAAATTCACTTTTCAACCCTTTGATCAACAAAAATTAAACTCAGTGCACCAGATTGCTCTCATCATGCTGATCACATTCAACATCTTACGTTAAGACTCCATCCATTACAGGAGTGGTCATTTTGAAAAGTACAGTATTTATATTTTTCTCTACTCTGCCTTCAAATTTTGCCCAATGTTTTTGAGGGAATGTTTTTGAGGACAAAAACATTCAAAAAATGTTTGGGAAAAAATGTGGGGACAAAAAATGTTTTTGATTTTGCCATCGGCCTACCATTTTGAATTGTCATAAATTGCAATATCTTTTAATAGATTTGACATATTGACACAAAATTAAGTTGGGATCATCAACCGTATGTCGTGAAGGTACCTGAGAAATTTGAACTCAGCACCACCTAGTTTTCCACAGATATAATGATTTCTGTTCAAAAGCTCATAACTTTTGTAAACATTTATACAATATTTATATCCTTTCATTCCCTGGCAGATGCCGATTCTTATGTCATTTTGCACCAACATGCCTGTTATTGAACATTACCATATAAGTAAATGAATTTTTTTTTTTCCACTAATCCACTAATCAAATTTTGTCCCATTTTGAGATGATCTTTGGACCAAGTCACGCAGAAATGAGTTTAGATATTCACTGCCGTTCCTTATGAACATCTCTCTGAAGTTGACCATGCCTGGTTGTCAGCTAACAGGTTAACCATAAGCTGGTTAACATTCTGAGTAATGATTTTGTGTGCTCGTTCTCACACCAAAAGCTCTTTTTAGCATCCTGCTGAATCAGCGTCAATCTGTAATGACACAAGCCCTGAACCTTTCAGGTTGTGAGTTTGAATCCAGTGTGGCACATGCCCAGACCGGAAATGGTACTTTGGCCAGAAAGTTGTATCTGATTCAGACATTGTGTCTTTCTAAGAATAATCTAATCTGAACTTGTTAAATATAACATTTATGAACAAAACTTCCTTTTGAGTACATCCACCTCACTCGCTCGGCGGTGAAACCATATCTCTCGAGTGGCATAAAATGGTTAGAAACAAGCATGTGACCTAAAGATTGTGGGTTTGTTTCTTGCCTGGAACAAAATCATGAATTAATACATTAAATGAACAAATAATGGATTGTTTGATCAAAGAAGGCTGACTTTATTTTTATGCCAGGGCAATTAATGTTACATCGCACGCATTTGGTGCAGCTCATGCAGATTAAAACGATTCTGTTCTGAGAAGCTATCAAAATGTATCTCTGAAATGTTAATTAAATAAACAAAGTTGTACCAGGTTATAATTTGGAAGTACTGGAATGAAACAAAAAAGGATCCCACAGCTTGAACATTTTACACTTGAATGTTCCACAAAAATATACAATTATAAAATACTGAAAAAACTATTTAAAATTATACACTGCAGTATTTCACAAATTAATGGATAATTTTACTGATAATGCTATAAAACGAGAATGAGAAAAAAAGCAAATGCATTGCAATTGACTGTTAAAAAGCACTCTAGCATTTCGTCACACAGAGGCAAAACTACTTTAAATGCATCTGATTTACTCTAAAATGAGATTTGCAACTTTAAGTTACCTTCTACAACAATGACACAAATAAATCTGTTGTTTAACCTGGAAAAATACCTATAAAAACACAATGCCAAGCCCACATAAAAACTAAGGATTAAGATAATACCTTTGCCATTTTAAAACAACATCTGTACGTCAAGTCAAGTCACCTTTATTTATATAGCGCTTTTTACAATGTAGATTGTTTCAAAGCAGCTTTACAGGAAAAACAATATAAACAACCAGTTTGTTTGGCTGAACAGAAGCCCCAAAAGAGCAGGTGAATCAATACAATTGATGAATTTTAAGTGTTAAGTTTCTCCAACTGAGCAAGCCATAGGCGACAGCGGCAAGGAACCAAAACTCCGGCAGGTGACGTAAGGAATGAAGAATAGAATGGAGAAAAAACCTTGGGAGAAACCAGGCTCAGTCGGGGGACCAGTTCTCCTCTGGCCAACAGCCAAACAGTGCATGATTATTATACAACAATTCAAGTCCAATATGAAGTCCAATTTGGTCCGGTTAGAGGTGGGTTCATGATCGCCACAGGGGAGGGTCTTGTAGAGTCACGGTCTCCGCAGACACTTCAGGGCAGTGCTGTGCTCGTGTCCAGGTGCAGGTCCTTCATCTGATCTGGATACGGCCCGGATCCAGCTGCCCACGGTAACCTCGGAATAAACAGAGACCAATATCAGCGTAGATGCCATTCTTCTTCTGATGTATCAAGTACATCAGGTGTTATGGGAATGTTCCCGGTTCCGGCTTATCTAAATTATGCAGCCTAACAATCATTTTACATGATTTGGATTAAAAATGTATGTATAATGTGTTATGTGTATGCCAGATGAAGAGATGTGTTTTTAGTCTACATTTAAACTGACAGAGTGTGTCTGCTTCCCGAACTGTAACAGGAAGACTGTTCCAGAGTTTAGGAGCTAAATAGGAAAAGGATCGACCGCCAGCAGTTGACTTTGATATTCTAGGTATTATAAGCTGGTTAGTATTTTGGGATCGCAATAGACGTGAAGGACTATAATGTGTTAAGAGATCGCTCAAGTACTGTGGAGCTAAACCATTTAATGCTTTGTAAGTAATTAGCAAGATTTTAAAATGTATTCGGTGTTTAATAGGAAGCCAGTGCAGGTTTGACAGAACTGGGCTAATATGCTCATACTTCCTTATTCTAGTAAGAACTCGAGCTGCTGCATTTTGGACCAGCTGGAATTTGTTTATTAAGCGTGCAGGGCAACCACCTAGTAGAGCATTACAATAATCTAGCCTTGAACTCATGAACGCATGAACTAACTTTTCCGCATTTGTCTTAGAGAGCATATGTCGCAATTTAGATATATTTTTAAGATGGAAGAATGCCGTTTTACAGATGCTAGAAACATGGCTTTCAAATGAAAGATTGGTATCAAAGAGCACACCCAGGTTTCTAACAGACGACGAGGACTTGACAGAGCAGCCATCGCGTGTTAGACAGTAGTCTAGATTATTATGTGCTGAACTTTTTGGTCTAATAATTAGAATGTCTGTTTTTTCAGAATTAAGCAGTAGAAAGTTATTAGTCATCCAATTTTTTATATCAGTTATGCATTCTGTTAATTTAGTGAATTTGTTTGTTTCATCAGGATGAGAAGAAATATAGAGCTGAGTATCATCAGCGTAACAATGAAAGCTAATGCCATGCTTCCTAATAACTGCACCCAAAGGAAGCATGTACAGGGTGAGAAGCAATGGTCCTAGTACTGAACCTTGAGGAACTCCATACTGAACCCGTGACCGATATGACATCTCCTCATTTACTGCTACAAACTGATAACGGTCAGATAAGTATGATTTGAACCAGGCTAATGCAACTCCACTAATGCCAACATAATTGTCAAGTCTATTCAGAAGGATTTTGTGGTCAATTGTATCAAATGCAGCACTAAGGTCCAGTAACACTAACAGAGAGATACAACCACGATCGGATGATAAGAGCAAATCATTTGTAACTCTAATGAGAGCAGTCTCAGTACTATGATATGGTCTAAATCCTGACTGGAAATCTTTCAAATTGGAAATCTGCTGTTTCTTTCTAGAAAGGAAAATAGTTGTAAAGATATTGCCTTTTCTAGAATCTTTGACAAGAAAGGTAGATTCGATATCGGCCTGTAATTAACTAATTCTGTAGGATCAAGTTGTGGTTTTTTAATAAGCGGTTTAATTACAGCCAGCTTAAAGGTTTTTGGTACGTATCCTAATGACAAAGAAGAATTAATAATATTAAGAAGAGGATCTATGATCTCTTGAAGCATCTCTTTCAGTAGCTTAGTTGGTATTGGGTCTAGCATACATGTTGTTGAGTTTGATGATTTAACGAGTTTAGACAATTCTTCCTCCCCAATAGCAATGAAGGAGTGGAATTTTTCTTCAGGGACACTAAAATTTACTGTATTTTGGAATATTGTAGTAGACGGTTGCATGGTTATGATTTTCTCTCTAATATTATGAATTTTGCAAGTAAAAAAGTCCACGAAGTCATTAGTGCTGTGCTGATGTAAAGCATCAGGGGTTGAGGCTTTATTTCTTGTTAATTTAGTCACTGTATCAAATAAATACCTAGGGTTGTATTTGTTTTCTTCTAAAAGGGTAGAAAAGTAAGTAGATCTAGCTGATCTTAAGGCCTTTCTGAATGCAATAGAGCTGTCTTTCCATGAAATGCGAAAAACCTCTAGCTTACTTTTTTCCAGCTCCGCTCCATTTTTCTGGCTGCTCTCTTGAGGGCCCGGGTGTGCTCGTTGTACCACGGTGTTGGACTATTTTCTTTAATCTTCTTTAAGCGTAACGGAGCAACAGTGTCTAAAGTGCTGGAAAAGAGAGAGTTTATAGTTTCTGTTGCAACATCAAGTTCTTCTAGGCTATTTGGGATGTTAAGTAGATAAAACTGATCAGGAAGATTATTTATAAAGCTATCTTTTGTGTTAGGAGTGATAGTTCTACTATATTTATAACAGGGAGTTAGTTTTTCGACTTTGGCTAAAGGTAATCTACACGCAACTAAGTAATGATCTGAGATGTCATCGCTCTGCTGCAGAATTTGAACAGTATCAACATTGATCCCATATGACAATATTAGATCTAAAGTATGATTACGAGAATGAGTGGGTCCTGATACATGTTGTGTAACTCAAATAGAGTTTAAAATGTCTCTAAATGCCAATCCCAATGCGTCTTTTTCATTATCTACATGGATATTAAAATCACCAACAATTATGACTTTATCTGCAGACATTACTAATTCTGAGAGAAAATCAGCAAATTCTTTGATAAAGTCTGTATGGTGCCCTGGTGGCCTGTATAGAATAGCCAGCACAAAAGTTAAACAGGGATTATTACTTGCACTAGATAATTTTACATTAAGGACCATCACTTCAAAAGAATTATATTTCAAATTAGACCTTTGAGCAGTACTGATCGTGTTACTATAAATTACAGCAACACCTCCTCCTTTACCTTTCAGACGAGGCTCATGTTTATAACAGTAATCTTGAGGGGTGGACTCATTTAAAGTAATGTAATCGTCTGGTTTTAGCCAAGTTTCTGTCAAACACAGCACATCTAGTTTATGATCTGTAATCATATCATTTACAATAAGTGCTTTTGAGGAAAGGGATCGTATATTCAGTAACCCAAGCTTTATCATTTGTTCATTTGTGTTATATCCGTTCTTAGTTGTTTGTAAATCAATTAAATTTTTACTCTTAAACGGTTTTGAGAGATTTTTGTATTTGTTAATTCGGGGAACAGACACAATCTCTATAGGATGATATCTAGGTGAAAGAGTCTCTATGTGTTGTAATTTATCTGACCTCTGTGACGTGAGACAGCTAGCAGACGGTCGGTTTAGCCAGTTTGTCTGCTTCCTGACCTGGGCCCCAGTTAGTCAAGGTTTAGCTCTAAGAATATATGCCAAATTACTAGAGAGAAGAGCGGCACCATCCCAGGTGGGATGAATACCATCTCTTTTCAACAGGTCAGGTCTGCCCCAAAAACTTTTCCAATTGTCTATAAACCCTATGTTATTCTGCGGGCCCCGCTTAGACATCCAGCCATTGAGTGAGGATAATCTGCTAAGCATCTCATCACTCCTGCACATAGGAAGAGGGCCAGAGCAAATTACGGTGCCTGACATTGTACTTGCGAGTTCACACACCTCTTTAATATTAGTTTTAGTGATCTCCGACTGGCGAAGTCGGACATCATTAGCGCCGACGTAGATGACAATGTTAGAATATTTACGATTAGCCTTAGCCAGCACTTTTAAATTTGCTTTGACGTCAGTGATTGTGGCTGGAGTCTCTATTTTCACATTCCGAGTAATAGAATCGCCAATCACTAGGGTACTTTCAACAGGTTTCTCAGTGGGTGCGTCACTGAGTGGGGAGAACCTGTTTGATGTTCTGATCGGAATGGAACAGTGGTTTTTTGACCCGCGATTATGCCGTCTCACAGTCACCCAGTTGCCCTGCTGCACGGGCTCTACAACCGGAACCGAACAATGTACAGGGTTTGCTAAGCTAGTCGCATCCAAAGTAGTATCTAAAGCCCTTGCATTCTTACTATCCTCGATTAAAGTTTGGATGCGTGTCTCTAATTCTGAGACCTTCTCTGTCAGCCTAACTATGTCCCTACATTTATCACATGTAAAGCCTTCACAGCTGACAGAGACAGAGAGACTATGCATGAAGCAGGCAGTGCAAGTGACAATTTTGAGAGAAGATGACATGACTCACCGCGTGTGTTGATCCAACTTGTTGACCAGTTGTTTGATGAAGTCAGGAAAAAAGGCGCGAGCGAGAAAAACGCTGTATGCACGGACAGTTAGATAGCACAATGCTAACGCGTTTAGCGACTTAGATTAAAGCTAACGATTACAATATATTAAATAATCTAATATTGTATTTAGCAATATAAACGAACGTCGAGTTTAAGATCTAAAACAAAAATCAAGTTTATATGATGGTACAAACGCAATCCACTCGAGCAGACAGGAAACAGCAGTGCAGCAGTCAAAAACGGTCCGTCTGCAACAATCCATTAGTCATCGTGATCATAAGTCTTTAGACATCAGTTTATTATTCTAATATTAAAATGACTGACAGTCAGAAAAAAGTAAGAACAGCACATGCTGATATATGTACTGAGGCAATAGACGTAATCGTGTATGGATAAATCTAAAATGTCAGCTTTTGCACAAACAGCATCAGCCCAGGCGTGCTTTCCCTTTGTTCTGTTTTCACACAAATATATATTGGTTGTCTCTTGAAAAGTGTTCTGTGAGTAATGGGTGACCCCAGACACTTTGGATCTCAGGCACTCTATTTGCTCAAGTTGCCATGATCCCGAGTGCTGCTGTTTCCGCTAAACACAGAATCACCTGGAAAGCTCGTCTACTCTTGTTGCTTTTGGATCCCTTTTCAAGGAATTTTCCTACCACTTTGGCACGCAGACAAGAGAGGACAGAACACCGGAGGAAATCTGTGATAGAATATCATCTAATTTCCATTCAGAATTATGACTTAAAGCATGAGATTGGTGCGTGCTCTCATAAACAGCTTTGACAAAGGCAGAAGTTAAGGATCAGGTTACTTTCTATGTCCCCTTACTAAATTATGTTGCAGCGGACAAGTTCAGGCGTTCATCGCACACAACATAAAACACCACAATAAACAACAACATACATGTATTTTAATACCCAAGACCCTACTCTGAAATATTATAATTGAAAACATTATAATACAATACAATTGCAATATAATACAGTGGAATACGGTTATGTCGATGGCTTCTGGGGTTGCAAAAAAGCATCGAGATAACTGAGGATCGAGATAACCAAAAGCCAATATGGTGATTTTTTTGATGAAGCGATCGGAATGCTATAAAAATATACATACACTGTAAATGTTTGCTAACAACAAAAGGCATATGTGCACCAACTAACAGCAGAGATTTACCAGTATACAATAAAAACACCTTTGATTCTTGATGTAAACCTTTAATTATATTCTCCAACACTGCAAACACAATTTTTCTCACAGCGTAAACAGTCACAAGTCAGGTCAAGTCACCTTTATTTATATAGTGCTTTTTACAATACAGATTGTTTCAAAGCAGCTTTACAGTGGTCACATGAAAACATTATAAACAAAGTTTGTTTGGCTGAATGGCAGCCTTAAAAGAGCACGCAAATTAATACAATTGATGAATATTAAGTGTTAAGTTTTGATTGATTTGATTGATTCATAATTTGATTATTATATTGATATTGATATTGATTGATATTATATGACATCTCCTCATTTACTGCTACAAACTGATAACGGTCAGATAAGTACGATTTGAACCAGGCTAATGCAACTCCACTAATGCCAACATAATTTTCAAGTCTATTTAGAAGGATTTTGTGGTCGATTGTATCAAATGCAACACTAAGGTCAAGTAACACTAACAGAGAGATACAACCACGATCAGATGATAAGAGCAAATCATTTGTAACTCCAATGAGAGCAGTCTCAGTACTATGATATGGTCTAAATCCTGACTGGAAATCCTCGTAGATCCTGTTTCTTTCTAGAAAGGAACATAGTTGTGAAGATATTGCCTTTTCAGATAAGATTTTTTCACAAAAAAGGTAGATTTGATATCGGCCTGTAATTAACTAATTCTGTAGAATCAAGTTGTGTTTTTTTAATAAGCGGTTTAATTACAGCCAGCTTAAAGGTTTTTGGTACGTATCCTAATGACAAAGATGAATAACAATATTAAGAAGAGGATCTATGATTTCTGGAAGCATCTCTTTCAGTAGCTTAGTTGGTATTGGGTCTAGCATACATGTTGTTGATTTTCATGATTTAACGAGTTTAGACAATTCTTCCTCCCCAATAGCAATGAAGGAGTGAAATTTTTCTTCAGGGACACTATAATTTACTGTATTTTGTGATGTTGTAGTAGACGGTTTGATGGTTATGATTTTCTCTCTAATATTAGGAATTTTGCAAGTAAAGAAGTCCATGAATTCATTACTGCTGTGCTGTTTTAATGCATCTGGGCTCGGGTGTGCTCGTTGTACCACGGTGTTGGACTATTTTCTTTAATCTTCTTTAAGTGCAACAGAGCAACAATGTCTAAAGTGCTGGAAAAGAGAGAGTTGATTGTTTCTGTTGCAACATCAAGTTCTTCTAGGCTATCTGGGATGTTAAGTAGATTAAACTGATCAGGAAGATTATTTATAAAGCTACTATATTTATAACAGGGAGTTAGTTTTGCGACTTTGGCTAAGGGTAATCTACACGGAACTAAGTAATGATCTGAGATGTCATTGCTCTGCTGCAGAATTTTAACAACCACACATAAACACATTCGCTCATAACACAGTCATTTCACTCAGACACAGTTCTGAATGTATTGCACACACAGTTACTGTGGTTTCTTTACAAATTCTAAAATGCTTTGTTGCTTTTTGCCTTTAACGGTCAGCTTGAAAACAAATGCCTCTAAGCTTCTATCATTAACAACGTCTTTGTCGATGTCAATGTAATCTGGATGCCATTGCATCTGCAAGGCTTGATTTTTCTGCCACTTCCGCGAGTTCTAACCGTCACTGACAGAGCGACCATATGGACTGCGATCCACGTGCAACGCAAACTCAGTGCGTGCGCAGTAAACTAGGCACGATCATTAGTCACGAGATAACCATGTGAAGTGGCAAATTTTTCCCTCTTTTGTGCTCGAGATATTAGATTTCAGTGACCTAAAAGAATCGACATAACCGATAAGAAAATGCTAAGACAAATAGGGAGTTTGGTGGTTCCACTTCAAAAACGTCTAAATAATAGGGTTCGCGAGTTAACCGAGGTTGAGATAAGTGAACTCCACTGAAAAAAAAAACTTCTATTTTGAGGGCAAATGTAAAACTTTTTCACAACAATATTTAAATAATAAGGCTGAGGAAATGCAAAGTTTAACAGTCGAGCTCAAACAAACATTTCAGCTGCAGCAATTGTGGATCATAGAAGAAGAAAGTTTAACACTTCACCAATAGAAACAAAATAATCACTGAAGAAGAAAAAAAGGGAAAAAAATGCTCTTAATTAATGGAGGTTTATTTATAATATTCGAGATACGAGCACGCGTACTGATGCCGACGCACAGTCACTTCACGCGTTCACTGACTTCTGTAGCTACGCATCGCCTATTTATTTTGTGCAATATTCTTCATAATAGCGACACATTCTAAGAAATGGAGTAGTAAGGATGGTAGTGAGAAGAAGAAACACGTGATGACCATGGAAATGAAGCATGAAATTGTGGATAAATAAATATGAGCGCGGTGCTCGCGTGAGTGATCTAGCACACACTTATGATCGCATATGTACCGATATATACCATCCTAAAGCAGAAGGATGTCACCAAGAATGTAAATCCTTCCTAATCGTGACGATTATATCGAAGTTATGTTCGAATATAAATGATGAGATGGAGAGACTTATGTTGTTGTGGATAAAGGAGAAGCAGATGTCACGAGATAGATATTTAATTAAAAGGTCTGCGTCAAGTGAAAGTGAAAGTGAGGGTTGTTAGGCGAATAAAGGTAAGAAAAGTGATTGAAAGTAAAGAATACAAATAAAAAAATCTAAAAAATAATATAAAATAGAAAAGTAAAAAAAAAAACGAAATCTAAGTTCAGTTATGCTTAGTTCCAGTTATTCAAGAAAATCATATTTTTTCCTCATTGTTACGGATCTGGAGCGGATTCATTTGTTTTCTATTATTTCTTATGGGAAAACATGATTCGAGGTACAGACAATTCGAGTTACAAGCTCCGCCCTGGAACGGATTATGCTCGTATGTAGAGGTATTACTGTATTCTGATTTTGGATTTCGATGATTTTATCTATGCTGAGGAAAACAGATGCTGTTTTGTGCCACTGAGATTATTAAATACTCACATTTAGTCCAGAACAACAATAATAATCATGCTCACACAAAGTAACTGATATATTTAGTTGTAAATTTAAAATTAAAACATTACTGGTTACTTGAAAAAGTAATCTGATTATGTAACGTCTCAGGTTACGTATGTAACCATAGTTCCCTGAGAGGGAACGAGACGCTGCGTCCAAAGCTTGTTTGCATACCACCTCGCTGCTACAAGCATACCAGGCGGAGGTGTTGAGCGATCTCAGTCGGAGAGACATTGACCCGAAAACTGCGAACTTGGCTCTGCAGGCTTCTAAGGAAGCAGCAGGTTTGGTGGCCGGGCCATGGCCTCCTTCGTGGCAGTTGAGAGACATTTGTGGCTGGGTCTGACTTCCTTAAAAGAGAAGGACAGTCTCTCAGTGCGCATGAAATCGTCTCTTCCTTTGGGGAAGAGTCCCCGCTAGCATCAGGGGCAGCGAGCCTTGCTAGGGTTGATGTGGTCCCTCTTGTGAGGGTCATCCCCCTTTTTTCCCCCTTTCGCCCTGAGGTGGGGCCCTTAAAAAAAAAGAAATAAAAAGCCTAAGGGCCGGCTACCTTTCTGGATGTCGCCAAGGAAGTGGCCCCAATGATAGCATGGAGACTCCATGCGCTTCATGACTGCCCGCCCACTGAGAGTCCTTTGCCACCCTGGCTCGGTCTCATGTGATGTCCATCTCTAAGAATGGGCCTATCATACTACTTCTTCTAAGCTTTCAAGTGAAGCAGCTGGTCGCTGTTTGGGGTGTTCTCGTCTCCCCTTGGGGGGACACTCCCCTACGTCCTTCATTGGCTTTGTCCGGGCAAACACGGGCTTCGTGTGCCCAGGTATTTCTGTTAAGGAAATGAAGGCTGCTTCACGGCTGTTGCCTGCTACGCTAGAGATTCGGTGGGCCTCCTGGGGGCCACCACTTGCGTCTCAGGGCAAGTCGACTTTCTTGGGTGGTACGGGCTTCCAGTCACTTCAGAATCAGAATCAGAATCAGAAAGAGCTTTATTGCCAAGTGTGCTTGCACACACAAGGAATTTGTCTTGGTATTGAAGCTTCCAGTGCACATATACAACACAACATGAGTTTACATGGCAAATAACAATAACAATACATAACATACACAGTACATGTGGTCACATGCTGGGATTTTTTGTATGGAGTGGGAGAGGGGATAGATTGTCAGCCATAACATCCGTCTGCATTGTTTTTCTTTCCCTGCGCTCTGCCCAGCATTTTATCTCTTATTAATTCAACTGTTCAAGAGGGAAATGGCCTGTGGAAAGAAACTGTTCCTGTGCCTAGATGTTCTAGTGGCCAGTGATCGTAGTCGCCGTCCTGATGGTAACAGTTCAAACAGGGTGTTTCCAGGGTGAGCAGAGTCCATGATGATTTTACCAGTGGTTGCATCTTCAAAAACATTCCCGTCCGTGCATTCAAAACATGCTTTTAAATTCTGCTCTGCTTCATTAGTCCATCTCTTTACAGTCTTTTTTGCAGGTTTAACTGATTGCAGTTTCTGCCTGTAGGATGGTATAAGATGAACCACACAGTGATCAGAAAGCCCCAATGCTGCCCGTGGGACGGAGTGATAGGCATTCTTTATTGTGGTGTAGCAGTGGTCAAGAATATTACTCTCTGGTGGGACATGTAATATGCTGTCTGTATTTTGGCAGTTCACTGGAGAGATTTGCTTTGTTAAAATCCCCAAGAATGATTAAAAGAGAATCTGGATACTTTTGTTCAGTCTCAGCTATTTGTTCAGCCAGCTGTTGTAATGCCGCGCTGACACACGCATCTGGAGGAATGTAAACAGTGACAAGAATAAACGAGGCAATCTCACGCGGTGAATAGAAAGGTTTACAGTTTATAAAGTGAGTCTCTAGGTTAGGAGAGCATATCTTCTTCAGTGTTGTTATATCTGAACACCAACTTTCGTTGATGTAGAAACACAAACCTTCACCTCTCGTTTTCCCAGTTAGTTCCATGATGCGATCTGCTCGGAACAGCTGGAAGCCCGGCAGATATAGTGCGTTGTCCGGTGTGTTTATATTTAGCCAGGTCTCAGTGAAGCACAGAACAGCAGAGTTGAAAAAATCCTCATTAATCCTGGTGAGGAGAAGCAGTTCATCCATTTTATTAGGAAGAGAACGGAGATTAGCAAGATGAATACTGGGAAGAGGAGTGCGGAAGCCCCGCGAGCGGAGTTTGACCAGTGCCCCAGCTCGTTTCCCACGCTTGCGTCTGGCTGCTCGGTTTAAAGAGACAGTCGCGACTCCAACGAGGATATCAAATAAAACGTCTGAATAATCAAAAACCACAGAAATATTGTCTGGTGTGTGTTCCCTAATGTCCAGTAGTTCATTTTTGGTGAAAACAATCGGAAAAGAATGACTAAAAGCAGAACAAACAAACAAAGACAAGACGATCACTGAAGAGCAAAAAAATGAGGCTGCCATCCGCGGCGCCATCTTGTTGTAAGTCATTCGTTCCTCCACCTCGTTAAGTAGTAGGCCATATACTTAGTATGAGGTCAGGCTTTCAACCGAGGTTGCTGGTGCCTGTCTCTTTGCCTGGAGGGGGCGCACCAGCAGGCATGGGTACTTTCGCCGGGGTCTTGCTCTGGTGATCTCCTCGGCGTTTCTTTTTCCCTTCGCCTTCTCCTTATTTAGAGTTGTTTTGGGACCTTAGGGTGCTGCGGGCTACTTCCCCTCCCATCGTGAGCCAGGGTCTGCAGCACAGTGTGAGCACTGGGCATATATGTGTGTATATATATATATATATATATATATATATATATATATATATATATATATATATATATATATTCGACCACTAGCGACTGAGACACTGTGGTTTGTGCAGACACTTGTTTGGCAAGGATAGTTCAGACTCCCTTGCTGGAGAAGGGCTGGCTTTCTCTGGGGCCAGTACCTTTCCTTTGGAGCACGTTTTGGACGGCACACTGTGTTCGCTGAGGCGCCGTTGGTATCTTGTTCCCCAAGCGCTTTGGACGCAGCGCGAGTTCCCTATAAAGGGAACTCAAGTTCCCTATCAGTCAGTCACGTTCGACGTTACGTCGGACTGACGTCATGGGGTCTCGCTTGGGAGCCCAATCACCTCCCAATATAACTAAACGCGCCAATGAACATTGGCTAGTGAGATTTGCATGCCGAGTCCCGCCCCACCCGGCTTCTGGGTATAAATAAGACCGGCATCGCTCACTTCATTCATACTTTTGCTTCAGAGCCGAGCGGTTGTAAGCAGCCGTTCTTTTCTGATCATCCTCCAAAGAGCTTGTTCTTTTCCGGCTGGAAATACGGCGCTACAGCGGTGGTGCGCGTCTTCCCAGCGCAACGTGTTCCCCCCTGTGTGCCTCGGTTGGAAGAGCAGTTTCCTCTAAAAGAGCAAAACGCGGACGATCAGCGTCTTTTTCAAGATGCCTTTTCGTCCGTGTGTTTCTGGATGCGGTCGTTTCCTGACTTCATCTGACGGCCATGAGCACTGTTTCTCGTGTCTGGGCAGACAGCACGCTGAGAGAGCGCTTGTGGATGGTTCATGCTCTCTCTGTGGGGGCTTGACCATGTCGGTGTTGCGGTCGCGGCTCGCCCTCTTTGATACAGAGGTTCAAGCCCCCTCTGCTGCTACCCATATCCCCTCTGCTTCTCATGGTAGAGCTGAGGGGTTGGTTAGCACTCTGGGTGACCTGAGGGTTACAGTGGGAGCTTCTTCGTCAGGCCAGCCCTCACAAACCTCCCACTCCTCTTGCACACCGTGTGCCGTCGAGTTGCCAGGCGAGCCACCAGGTCCCCCACGTGAGGTGCCTCGGGTCTCGTTTGGCATTCCGGATGAGGATCGGATGTCGATCGCTGCATCGGAGAGTGGGCTGTCATCCTCGAGTGAGGAAGCCGAGCAGCCCCCCTCGGGGGTCGCTGCTCGTGTGGAATCAGATCGGGAAATGATGGCCATGCTTTCCCGGGCTGCCGCGTGCATTGGGCTCGAGTGGAACCCTCCACCGTCACCCGAGCGCTCGCGGCTGGATGATTGGTTTCTGGGCACGGAGCGCGGTTCACAGCCTCGTCACAGCCTTTTACTCTCACTACCCTCGACGGCGGGGCTGCCAAGGGTTACGCGGACATTCCCCAGGTGGAGCGTGCAGTTGCGGTGAACTTGTGCCCGCAAAATGCTGCCACCTGGCGCAATCGTCCGTGCGTCCCGTCCAAGGCGGGTATGTCGACGGCAGCTCTGGCTGCCAAGGCTTACAGCGCCGCTGGACAGGCAGCTTCCGCCCTGCATGCCATGGCCATCCTGCAGGTCTATCATTCAAAAGCTCTTAAAGAGCTGCACGAGGGTAGGTCTGAGCCGGGGTTGATGCAGGAACTGTGCTCGGCGACTGACTTCGCCCTCCGGGCGACTAAGGTCACGGTGCGGGCCCTCGGCCAGACGATGTTCACACTTGTGGTCCAGGAGCGCCATCTCTGGCTGGACCTGGCTGAGATGAAGGACGCCGACAAAGTTCGCTTTCTCGACGCCCCCATCTCCCAGGCTGGCCTCTTCGGCGACACTGTGGTGGATTTTGCTCAGCAGTTCTCGACAGTGCATCACAATCCGTCCAGACCGCTAAACCCTCCAAGAGAAAATCTAAGCGGTCCTGAGACGGGCGACCCAGAGGTGGCAGGAGCTGCTCGTTTCCAGGAGCTGGTGAGGGCACCACTCCTTCCCCCGGAGGAGGGCCGGGTGGAGAATCTTCCAGAACTCTTACTACTCGCGACAGCCCCTCCCTGGCGCATTCCCTTGAGGAAGGACCTGCTTTCTCAGGGACAGGGCACCATTTGGCACCCGCGTCCAGATCTTTGGAACCTCCAAGTGTGGTCCCTGGACGGGACGCGGAAGATTTAAGTGGCCTACCACCGGCGGTGGTAGACACTATCACTTCGGCTAGAGCACAGTCCGAGTCCCCCCCTCTACGAGGCTGGCGTATGCCTTGAAGTGGAGTCTGTTCTCTGAGTGGTGTTCTTCCCGGCAGGAAGACCCCCGGACTTGCCCGATCAGCTCTGTGCTTTCCTTCCTTCAAGGTGGTTTGGAGCGGCGGCTGTCCCTCTCTACCTTGAAGGTATACGTCGCCGTCATTGCAGCCCATCATGTTCCCGTCAATGGCAGGTCTCTTGGAAAGCACGACCTGGTTATCAGGTTCCTAAGAGGGGCCAGGAGGTTAAACCCTCCTAGGCCGCCCCTCTTTCCCTCCTGGGACCTCTCTGTCGTTCTCTCAGGCCTACAGAGAGCTCCCTTCGAGCCCCTCGAGTCAGTGGAGCTCAAGATCTTGTCTTTCAAGACAGTGCTCCTGACTACACTCGCTTCCTTTAAGAGGGTAGGGGACCTGCAGGCATTTTCGGTCAGTGAAACGTGCCTTGAATTCGGGCCGGCCTTGTCTCACGTTGTCCTGAGGCCCCGGCTTGGATGTGTGCCCAAGGTTCCCACCACTCCCTTTCGGGATCAGGTGGTGAATCTGCAAGCACTGCCCCGGGAGGAGGCAGACCCAGCCCTCGCGTTGCTGTGTCCCGTCCGGGCACTACGTGTCTATGTGGACCGCACGCGCAGCTTCAGGAGCTATGAGCAGCTCTTTGTCTGTTTTGGGGGACAGCAGAAGGGAAAAGGCTGTCTCCAAACAGAGGTTGGCCCACTGGATAGTGGATGCCATCACCCTGGCATATCAGGCTAAGGGCGAGCCATGCTCCCTGGGGGTGAGGGCACACTCCACACGGGGTGTTGCTTCCTCCTGGAGATTGGCGCGTGGCGCCTCTCTGACAGACAAAGCTGCGGGCTGGGCTACACCTAATACATTCGCGAGGTTCTACAATCTCCGAGTGGAGCCAGTTTCCTCCTGTGTGCTGGGAACAAACAGGTGACCGGCTCGGTGTCCTGCTTGCGGCGCCATGCCCCTTAACAAGGGGATACGAGTGCTTACCTACTCCTCAGGTGAGTTCCCCATCTGGCGAACCCTGATTCGAGTTCCTCCTGCATCCTTCGGTGGCGGACGCGGCGGAGGCGTCCGAAGCCAGGCCCAGTACTTGTGTGCATGCCCCAGTGGTCAGCCCTTGTACTGGACTAGATGCTCATATGACGAGATTCCCTCTTGGTAATCCCATATGTGTACGCTCCACGATACGGTTTCCCTCTGGGTAAACCCATGTCTTTCCCTTGGCAGTTCTGTTCTGCCAGTGTCTTTGGTACGCGTTCCTCCCTGGGGTAGGACCTACCATGGGGACTTTACGTATGTCATACTGCCCCCCGGGTCAGTCCATATGTGTCCTACCGCACATTACCTCCCCCTTGGGCAGGGTGTGGTCTCCGTAGCGTCTGTACGCTCCCCCAGCGTAGATAACTAAGCGGGTCGAGCTGATCTGCGGAATTGAGATCCGAAGCTCTCTTCCCTGTGAAGCTCACGTAGGAACAGCAGCTTAGACCTTCCTCACGTTGGCCTTCCCCTCCATCCTGACCGGCGTGGAGGCCTCAGTCGGCTTACGCGGGGCGCTGGGTAGGTTACGTCCGTGGAGGCAGTTGTGATTGGCACGCCACTGCTTGCCAACACCTGCATCTCCGATTCTCGTAACACGGCTTAGTGCCTGTGGTGCTTTCCATAGGGACCCCATGACGTCAGTCCGACGTAACGTCGAACGTGACTGACTGATAGGGAACATCTAGGTTACTATTGTAACCCCCGTTCCCTGAAGGAGGGAACGGAGACGTTACGTCCCCCGGCCACAGGCCTAAGCCACCGCTGAGACCGGGATACACTCTCGGCTCCTCTGTTCTTATTTGTACCCGGAAGCCGGGTGGGGCGGGACTCGGCATGCAAATCTCACTAGCCAATGTTCATTGGCGCATTTAGTTATATTGGGAGGTGATTGGGCTCCCAAGCGAGACCCCATGACGTCAGTCCGACGTAACGTCTCCGTTCCCTCCTTCAGGGAACGGGGGTTACAATAGTAACCTAGACGTTACTTGTAATGTGTTACTCCCAACACTGTTCTTGTACTGCTTTGTTCAACATTGTGATAATATTAACCGTCGTTTAGATGCAAGTTGCTGTAATTTATTATACAGGGGTGGGAGTTATCACTTAAGATTGAAACATCTTCTGTACCTGTCTGAAATACATTGATGCTGGATTAAGCTGTGCCTCCCAATCAATCTATTAGATCATCTAGCAATTTGATTCAGAGTTCCTATTCTTCAGGGATAAATTCCCAAACCAAGACACTAGTGAGAAAGGCAAAATTTATTCGATGAAGGTATGATCAAACAAAATCAGCAGAATTGTGTCACTATGAACCGCACACAGTAAAAGGAATAAATGTTGATGCCCCTTTTTAAATAGAAGTATATCCACTCCAAAGTCTCCAAAAGACCAAAAGATACTAGGTATCTACACCTACACACTCCTCACACGACTTAACACAATCACTGATAATTGGACCATGACTGGTCTCCCTATCCTTAAGAAGATTAGCAATAACAGTTTCTTCTGCATATTTCAAAATAGTACGATTTTCACACCAACTCTGACACATATTTGTGTAAAGAGTTAACAGTAGAGGGAAATTTCTAATTAGAGGGGAAAGGTTAATTAGAAAGTCTAGAATCCAGCACACAAGATTATTACTGTATACTGTATAAACTGTTCTAAAGCTTGCTTTCTAAAACATAAGGCTACATTGTATTAAAAGCATGAGAGACATCAATAAATAAAAGTTTGGCATGACCCCTTTTCCTCCAAATGTTTAACAAGTAAATGTAAACAAGTTACTGTGGCCTGTAATCAAACTGCATAGGATATAATTACAACTCTTTTTGATTTCTGCAATATCTGATCACCTATCTTTTAATTTGTTTTATTAAAATGGATACAACAGTCATTTAAAGCTTTACAGCAGTTACGTTTCGAGACAGGAACTATCACTGAATCCTTCCAAACATTTAACTTCACCTTTAAATACATATTGAAAATATAGTGAAACATAGGTTTGAGTTCTTTTGCACAATATAGTCTTGGCCAAAATTTTGAGAACGACATAGAGGGACTTTGAAATCAGTTGCAATTCATCTGATCACTCTTCACAACATTCTGGAGCATATGCAAATTGCCATCATAAAAACTGAGGCAGCAGACTTTGTGAAAATTAATTTCCCTTTCAAGAGAACTCACGCTGCGTCTAGCGCTGTGGGAACGCCCCTGCGTGAATGCGTCATGAAGCACGTATGTAATCTAGCCAATCGCGTGAGAGGAAATCAGAGCGGGTGACGTCACGAACCAGGAATCTATAAATGCATGCCCTGCCAAACAGCCAGTAGCTCTTGTGCCTTCAGTAGCGCTATATGTGATCTGTCTGTCATATTTATTGTTGTTTGTCTACCAACTAAAAGTGAGAGTATATGGAGAACAAGAGTATACTAGGCATGTGTTCGTACCTGCCCTCGCAATCTCGGGTGGGGACACACATGTGTTTGGTGTGCTTGTTTGAATGTGGAGTGGCGCAGACAGCACTCGAGGGTGATGTCTGTGTGTTACTATGACAGCTACGCGCTGAAAACGCTCCACACGCGCCTGCCGCTCTTTGAGGAGAGCGCTCGGGCTTGCGGTCCTCGCAGCTCTGTTCCCGCTGCAGCCGAGGCTCAGCGTTGTTTCAGAACATAGGGATCGCAAATGGATCTGTTGGAGGGGTTTGAGACGGGCACCACCCTTTCTCTGCCCTCACCCGTTTGATCCAGTGCTTTCTCTCAGGTTGGAAGCACGCTATGCGGTTTCTTCCGCCTATGGAGAAGCACCAGCGCTGCAGCAATCCAGTTCTAACAGCAATAAGGACTGGATGTTTTCAGCATAAACTTTGACGGTCCTGCTTATGCTCAACGCTGATCTGGATCGTTAAAGATGTACACATACATGCATAAAACTACATGTAATACATAGAATGTGTGTCTGTATATGTTGATATATAATTAAGAGGATCTAGAGTTCTCCAACACGAACTAATAATATGAAGGAGCTGATATCGTTTCTATGCTGCCAGGTTTAAACTGAAGTACACTCTGGCCAGTGGAGAAAAGGTTTTTCTCAGATATATGTATATGTAACAAAGAAGAGAAATGAAAACCAGCTTTCCATCTATGCATATGCGATGAATGAATGAATGTGTGTGTGTATATACACACACATATATATATATATATATATATATATATATATATATATATATATATATATATATATATATATATATATATATATATATATGTATATGTATATGTATATATATATATTTATGGAACACTTCAAGATCTGTAGTTCGGCTTAGAGACAGGTTTTCCTCATCTCTTTTTCCATTACTCAGATCTAATGGCTCTCCCTGGGGCTGGAAGCATGTTTTGTGGTACTTCCACCCAGTAGGGAGGCGCCAGTGTTGCAATCATCCAGCTCTGAGGAGTTGGACGTTGCTGTCTCAGAGACTGAGATACGGGTGCTTGCGAAGTCCCCCCCCCCCCACACACACACACTCAGGTCTCAGGGGCTGCTGAGCGGGAGCAGTCCCAGGAATTTCAGCTCCTCACACTGTAAAAATAAATAAATAAATATTAGACTTGATGTCATTAGCGTCAGGTCCTTGAGGGCAGTCCCCAGCGAAACGGTTTACAACTAATTTGCGGTCCCTCCAAGGAGGGTCCTAGAGCCACAAGTTCGGTTGTTTCCTGCCGGTTCACCGCTTCAGGCCTCCGAGCTGGTTGCTCAAGAAACACCAGAGACTAGTCTCGAGAGACTGGTTCCCTTAGTAGAGTTTCTGGCAGCGTGTGATACTTCTGCTAAATATTCTCAGTGGGTCCTGCTCACAACGGGGGTTTTGCCCATAGTGGCGACCCCCGAGCAGGCTCTGGTTATAGAACAGGGAGTGTAAATCTGCCTGGGTAGAGGGCCCCTCCCAGATAATGAGTCCGGCTTCTAAGCTGTTATTTTACTGTTCTATACTAGGGGGGCTGCTGAGGACTGTCTCCATCGAGGCAAGGTGGTGTTTACCTCCGCTTACGGTGTCCATCCTCCCTCGATGTCCTCAGGGGGCCGTCTCGCTAACCCTGCCACCTTGTTTGCTTCAGGGCGCAGTGGCCCCCAGCGAGCTTGTTCCCAGTGTCCGCCCAGAAACGTTGCGGCACCAGGATGCTCACTCCCTCCAAAGAGGGTCCTAGAGCAATCAGTTCCGTTGTTCCCTGCCGGTTCGCCGCTTCAGGGCACCGAGCTGGTTGCTCGGGAAACACCAGAGAATAAAGGAAAAGGAAAGCAGCGTGTAATACTTCTGCTGAATTTTCTCAGTGGGTCCTGCTCACAAACATGTAGGGGCTGTCCCCATCGAGGCCGGGCGGAGTTCACCTCTGCCTACGGTGCCCGTCCCTCCTCGATGCCCCTCCGGGGGCCGTCTTGCTAACCCTGCCACTTCGTGTGCTTCAGGGCACAGCGCCCCCCAGCGAGCTTGTTTCCCAGTGTCCGCCCGGAAACGTTGCAGCACTGGGATGTTCGCGCCCTCCAAGGAGGGTCCTAGAGCCGCCAGTTTAGTTGTTCCCTGCCGGTTCGCTGCTTCAGGGCACTGAGCTGATTGCTCAGGAAATACCAGAGACTCGTCTCGAGAGACCGGGTCCCTTGGTAGTTTTTCTGGCCCCATTGAGTCTTGGCGGTGTTCACCTCTGTCTACGGTGCCCGTCCTTTCTCGATGCACCTCGGGGGGGGGGGGGGGGGGGGGGGGGGGGGGGGGGGGGGGTCTTGCTTACCCTGCCACCTCGTGTGTTTCAGGGCGCAGCGGCCCCCAGCAAACTTGTTCCCAGTGTCCGCCCGGAAAAATTGCGGCACCGGGATGTTTGCCCCTCCGGGGAGGGTCCTTGAGCCATCAGTTCGGTTGTTCCCTGCCGGTTCACCGCTTCAGGGCACTGAGCTGACCGCTCGTACAACACTAGAGGCCAGTCCCGAGGGGCTGGTTCCCTTTGTCGTTTTTCTTGGCAGTGTGGGGACTTCTGCCAAATATATTTCGAGGCAGTGATGCAGTTCCAGTAACTGTTAGGTCTGGTGACAGTAGCGTCCAACGGCCCACCTTTTGGCCTGCTGTACATTAGACCTCTACAGTGGTGGCTCAAGACCTGGGGGTTTCCCTGAGGGGCAACCTGTCTCACGTGATCAAGGTCACGCGGCTATGCCTTCGTGCCTTAGACATGTGGGAGAAACCCGGGTTCTGGCCCAGTCTCCCGTGTTGGGAGCTCCTTGTCGTCGACGAGTGCTTACGATGGATGCCTCCCTCACTGGATGGGCAATGTGTCAGTCACTCACTGTGATGCAGTTCCAGAAACTATTAGGTCTGGTGACAGTAGCGTCCAACGGCCCACCTTTTGGCCTGCTGTACATTAGACCTCTACAGTGGTGGCTCAGGACCTGGGGGTTTCCCTGAGGGGCAACCTGTCTCACGTGATCAAGGTCACGTGGCTATGCCTTCGTGCCTTAGACATGTGGGAGAAACCCGGGTTCTGGCCCAGTGTCCCGTGTTGGGAGCTCCTTGTCGTCGCCGAGTGCTTACGACGGATGCATCCCTCACTGTATGGGCAATGTGTGGTCCCTGGGAGATTCCGATCAGGAGGGACTTTCTGTCCCAAGCAGGGGGTCTAATACTGCACCCCTGCTCAGAACAGTGGGAAGTGTGGGCTTGGCCTCCGAGGGGGCCAAGCTCATAAGGTCCGGTCTCTCAACTGAGGTTGCTCAGGCCGTTCTCCACTCCAGAGCTCCCACCATTTTGGGAGCAGACATCCTGTCGAGGCAGGGGCCGAGGCCCAGGGAATATCACCCCACCTCAGGTGGTTGTTTCAGACAGGTGGATTTGTTGGCGTCTCGAGATACATCTCTGTCCACTCTGTCTCTTCCTCATCCAGCTCCTCTGGAATGGATGCTTGGGCTCAGACTTGGCTGAGGCTTGTCGGTACCTCATAAGAATTCCCTGATCCCTCTGCTCCCAGGGGTTCTGGAGATTGTTTGAGTGTGGTTCAGCCTCTGAGGGGGCCGAACTCATAACTCTGGTCCTTCAACTGAGGTTGTCGGGACCATTATCTTCTCCAGAGCTCCCGCCATGAGGAGACCATGCCCTTAAGTAAGCTTCTTTATGTGGTGGTCGGCTGCAGGACCCAGTTAGCTGCCCTGATGGTACAGCGCTGGATGTCCTGCAACGCCGGCTCACTGCTGGGTTTTATTTGGTTTGTTACTTCCACATCCCTTTGGGTGGACAGTTGTGGATAAACCCCCTGGTATCCTGTCTCCTCTGTGGCACACGCCAGGAACTATTATGCTTGCCCTTTGGGCATTGGACGCTTACAAAGGTTTGAACAACTGTTCGTATGTTTAGGCCCCCTAACAAAAACAAAATGGGGGTCTCTCGTGTCCAAGCAGAGTGAGTGGTTAGCCGAGGCTATCTCACTAGTTTTAAGTCAGCTGGGTTGACCGCACCCATGTCAATCCAAGCTCTCTCCACTAGGGGTATGGCCAGCATTCAGGCCCTTCTGTCAGGAGGTATATTTGTCATGCGGCAGGCTGTTCTCTCCTGTTCGCACACTTCTTTAGGCTCTACAACTTAGACCTAGACTTCTCTCCTGGGGCCCAGGTGTCTTCACCTGAGGGTGATCACATCTGACATACACTTGTCGCTATGGCAGCGTTGGTATATCTTTCCCACAGCGCTAGACGCAGCGCGAGTTCCCTTGAAAGGGAACGTCTCGGTTACGTATGTAACCTTAGTTCCCTGAATAGGGAACGAGATGCTGCGTCTCTTCGCCATACCTCCTATGTGCCTGTCAACAGCATCTACTTCAGGCACTTTCAGCTACTGGCTGTTTGGCAGGGCAAGCATTTATAGATTCCTGGTTCGTGACGTCACCCGCTCTGACGTCCTCTCACGCGATTGGCTAGATTACATACGTGCTTCATGATGCATTCACGCAGGGGCGTCCCCACAGCGCTAGATGCAGCGTCTCGTTCCCTATTCAGGGAACTAAGGTTACATTCGTAACCGAGACGTTTTGTGCCATTCTCAAAACATTTGGCCACAGCTGTTCTTGAAATATCCGCCCACAGATGCTATCAGGCTAATGAATCTTTTTCACTTTTAAGGAAAGAAAGGCCTTAAGAAAGAAAGGAGAACAGAAATCACTATGATTTATCTATTTTGAATCTCAGCACACAAGAAATGAGAACAATTTTAGACCAAAATGGCTGTGAACTTTGAAGCTACCTCATAAATCTCACATTTCTAATTTCCCTGGGTTTGAAATGTCTTGGCTTTTTTTGATGACATTTCATAGTAGTTGATGCAAATCACTTGCAGCTTTTGTATTCCTAAATATATTCAAACCTTTGCTCTGTTTACAATATAAATACAATTATAAACATTGCAAATTTGATTTAGAAGTGTGGTGTAGTCCCCAAATAGACGTTTCCATACTTGAAAGCCGCTAACAAATGTTATGATGATTTTTCCTCCAGAGTGCATCATGGGAGAACACCACCAAGTCATGAGAGTGGGAGGTGGTGCAGGGATTCCTTTCTAGCTTTTCATGATCTGGAAGCTGTTTGGTGTAATTGATTATGCTACTGATTCAATCGTTATTTCAGCAGTATTTTTAGCTGACTATGGACATAATACCTCAATGACATTCAAATAACATCATTACTGGGTGTTGCATTGGCCAAGTTAGATTTAAAGACTTCACTGTGGAGAGTGTGATTAATAACCAGATCTTTTGTCTGACAACAGCTCAAGCTTTTCTTGGAGTGTATCCACCACGACTCAGCCCACAGGCCATTTCACTACGCTGAATTATGGAAAAACAATTACATCCAAATCTTGTGAAATTACCTGCATTCAACAGCGTTTCCTTTGCAGACAATTCCCTGAGCTTGAGCACACTGAGCTGTGGTTTCTTTATGGGATTTTATGAGTGCTTGTATACATTGTATACTCTCTGTGTCTACCATGTGTTGTTTAAACACACTTTTGTAACTACTAACTAGTAAACAATCCAACCTTCACCTCTGTATTTCACTTTCCTATGTGTAATGGAATTTTTATTTCTAAACAAACACATACGTATTATGTAAAAGGTAGCATTATGAGCAAGGATATGTTGATATAAGGAGTCTGCTTCTGATTATAGAAGATTATCCCCAATTTTTCTGGTGTTTTGGTGCTGATTTATGAATGATCCTTGAATGCTTTTCCTGAATACATCAGGAAATGGCCAATCACATGTTTGGATTTCTACTAAGAAAACTTACATTTCAATCTTATCAGCATTCCATCATATGAGGCAATGATAATAGAATAAATAATTGAAAAGTAATTTAAACACCAAACATATGGTTGATAAATGCATTATAAATCAATGCACATCTTTTAGGGATTCTAATAAAAGAGGAGTCTAATAAAAGAGGAGTCTAATATTTTTTCTGGATATTGTGTTCATATCAATGGATAAGTGATATTTTGTTTATTTATTTTGTATATTCATACCGTATCTGTCACAGTCTTGTCGTGTCTTTTCACACTTCCTGTTCCCTTCCCTGTGCTTCCTGTGTCATTTCCTTCACCTGTCTTGTCAATCACTCATCTCGTTAGTCTCGTCACCTGTACACTCCTCTTGTTGTCACAGTCTTGTCGCGTCTGTCACATCCGGGTTCCTCTGTGTTTCCCAGATCCTTCCCACTCCTGTCTTGTTAGTGATTACCCTGTTAATTATGTCATCTGTTATATTGCGCCAGAACGCTCACCACACACCAGCTTATAGGTGTAGAGGAGACAGAGCGATTAAGCCAATCAGAGTATGGGGATGGTTAGGAAGCAATGATGGACAAATTTGGCCAGGATGCCGGGGTTACACCCCTACTCTTGCGAAGGACATCTTGGGATTTTTAATGACCGAGGTCCTGACCACAGAGAGTCAGGACCTCGGTTTAACGTCTCATCCGAAAGTTCTTGTTGCAGTACAGTGACCCTGTCACTATACTGGGGCATTAGGACCCACAAAGACAGCAGGGTGAGCACCCCCTGCTGGCCTCCTAATACCATTTCCAGCAGCAACCAAGTCAGTCTCCCATCCAGGAAAATAACCAGCCTCAACCCTGCTTAGCTTCAGTGGGTAACCAGTCATAAGCTACAGGGTGAACCTGCTGCCAGCTATGTACATTTCGTGCCGACAGAAGCAGCGAAATCACCTGTAAATCCAGAGGGGGCGGGCTATGTGTTTATAACAACTGGTGTAATAATGCTAAATCTGTCTCCAGTCAAAGTCAAGTCAAGTCACCTTTATTTATATAGCGCTTTTTAAAACACTGATTGTTTCAAAGTAGCTTTACAGTGGTCACAGGAAAACAATAAAAAAAGGTTTGTTTTGGCTGAACAGCAGCCTTAAAAGAGAAGATCAATAAAATTGAAGAATATTAAGTGTTATGTGTCCCCAACTAAGCAAGCCAGAGGCGAAAGTGGCAAACCAAAACAGAACAGTGGCAGAACCAAAACTCCAGCAGGTGACGGAATGAATGAAGAACATAATGGAGAAAAAACCTTGGGAGAAACCAGGTTCAGTTGGGGGGCCAGTTCTCTTCTGGCCAACATCCAAACAGTGAATAGAATAGAAACGCTATTCTAGCATCCCAGTCATGTAGCCTAACCTCTTTCACCAAGGTGCAACACTTTCAATTTCATTCTGACACACCCAGTGAGCTCTGCCAAAATTGTATTAATTCAGCCATTGGGTTCAGAAATAGGTCAGACATTCTGTGAAGCAGGTAAGTCTCAGAAAATCAAAGACTGAACACAGTGTGGCTTTGCTGAGTAAAAGTGCTGCAATAAACGGTCTATGAAACAAAGTGGAAACAAAGAAAATGATGGCGTAACAAAAATAACATTTAAAACAAGACAATACTGGCCTATTTATGCTCATGCCAATAAGACAGGAAACTAAGGACAAGAGACAACCTTCTTTTTAACAGTCCTCAAAATCACAAAACATAATTAAATCGTAATAGTTTGATATGAAAAGTTTGTAGTAAAACAAATTCACATGTTGTCACGGTTCATAGATTCATTGTCTCCCTGTCTGCCTGTGTGTGTGTGTGTGTGTGTGTGTGTGTGTGTAGTGTGAGTGGGGGCGTGGTCACTGATCACTGCAGCTGTCTTATTCCACACACCTGATGCTCATCTTTAGTTCACCCATCTCCACCACCTTGTCGAGTCGTTGCCTTTCTGTTATGTTTTATCGTCCCTGAATTTCTGAGTTCCTGTCGTCCGTGTTTCGTGTCGCATGGTCTTCACCACTGGATTACATCTTCACCTTGGATTACCTCTTCACCTCGTCAGCACATCTGCCCATTGGATCCCTGCGTCACCGCCAGTCAGCCGTTGGACATTGTTTGTGTTTCACCTAACTTGTAAATAAACATCACTTATTTGCTATTGAATCCAGTCTTGCGTGTTACCTTACTGACACATGTTTGCCGGGAGCCAGAGCACCTGACATCAAAGCAAATTTAAAAGTGCTGGCTAAGGCTAATCGTAAATATTCTAATCGATTGTTATTCACGTCGGCGCTAATGATGTCCTACTTCGCCAGTCGGAGATCACTAAAATTAATATTAAAGAGGTGTGTGAACTCGCAAGTACGATGTCAGGCACTGTAATTTGCTCTGGCCCTCTTCCTATGCGGATTATCCTCACTCAATGGCTGGATGTCCGCAGAATAACATAGGGTTCATAGACAATTGGAAAAGTTTTTGGGGCAGACCTGACCTGTTGAAAAGAGATGGTATTCATCCCACCTGGGATGGTGCCGCAATTCTCTCTAGTAATTTGGCACATAGTCTTAGAGCTGAACCTTGACTAACTGGGGCCCAGGTCAGGAAGCAGACAAACTGGCTAAACCGACCGTCTGCTAGCTGTCTCACGTCACAGAGGTCAGATAAATTCCAACACATAGAGACTCTTTTACCTAGATATCCTATAGAGACTGTGTCTGTTCCCCGAATTAGCAAATACAAAGGGTAAAAAAGGGTAAAAATTTAATTGATTTACAAACAACTAAGAACAAATATAACACAAATGAACAAATGATAAAGCTTGGGTTACTGAATATACGATCCCTTTTCTCAAAAGCACTTATTGTAAATGATATGATTACAGAGAGTGGGACAGAAACCTGGCTAAAACCAGACGATTACATTAAATGAGTCCACCCCTCAAGATTACTGTTATAAACATGAACCTCGTCTGAAAGGTAAAGGAGGAGGTGTTGCTGTAATTTATAGTAACACCATCAGTACTGCTCAAAGGTCTAATTTGAAATATAATTCTTTTGAAGTGATGGTCCTTAATGTAAAATTATTATCTAGTGCAAGTAACTGTTTAACTTTTGTACTGCTATTCCATACAGGCCACCAGGGCACCATACAGACTTTGTCAAGGAATTTGCTGATTTTCTCTCAGACTTAGTAATGTCTGTAGATGAAGTCATAATTGTCGGTGATTTTAATATCCATGTAGATAATGAAAAAGAAGCATTGGGATTGGCATTTAGAGACATCTTAAACTCTATTGGAGTTACACAACATGTATCAGGACCCACTCATTCTCGTAATCATACTTTAGATTTAATATTGTCGCATGGGATCAATGTTGATACTGTTCAAATTCTGCAGCAGAGCGATGACATCTCAGATCATTACTTAGTTGCGTGTAGATTACAATTAGCCAAAGTCAAAAAACTAACTCCCTGTTATAAATATAGTAGAACTATCACTCCTAACACAAAAGATAGCTTTATAAATAATCTTCCTGATCATTTTCATCTACTTAACATACCAGATAGCCTAAAAGAAAATTATAACCATGCAACCGTCTACTACAATATCACAAAATACAGTAAATTTTTGTGTCCCTGAAGAAAAATTCCACTCCTTCATTGCTATTGGGGAGGAAGAATTGTCAAAACTCGTTAAATCATCAAAATCAACAACATGTATGCTAGACCCAATACCAACTAAGCTACTGAAAGAGATGCTTCCAGAGATCATAGATCCTCTTCTTAATATTGTTAATTCATCTTTGTCATTAGGATACTTACCAAAAACCTTTAAACTAGCCGTAATTAAACTGCTTATTAAAAAAAACACAACTTGATCCTACAGAATTAGTTAATTACAGGACGATATCAAATATACCTTTTTTGTCAAAAATTCTAGAAAAGGCAATATCTTCACAAATATGTTCCTTTCTAGAAAGAATTTCAAAGAATTTCATTAGAAAGTATTTCCAGTCAGGATTTAGACCATATCATAGTACTGAGACTGCTTTCATTAGAGTTACAAATGATTTGCTCTTATCATCTGATCGTGGTAGGAAAAGGATCGACCGCCAGCAGTTGACTTTGATATTCTAGGTATTATAAGCTGGTTAGTATTTTGGGATCGCAATAGACGTGAAGGACTATAATATGTTAAGAGATCGCTCAAGTACTGTGGAGCTAAACCATTTAATGCTTTGTAAGTAATTAGCAAGATTTTAAAATGTATTCGGTGTTTAATAGGAAGCCAGTGCAGGTTTGACAGAACTGGGCTAATATGCTCATACTTCCTGGTTCTAGTAAGAACTCGAGCTGCTGCATTTTGGACCATCTGGAATTTGTTTATTAAGCGTGCAGGGCAACCACCTAGTAGAGCATTACAATAATCTAGCCTTGAACTCATGAACGCATGAACTAACTTTTCCGCATTTGTCTTTGAGAGCATATGTCGCAATTTAGATATATTTTTAAGATGGAAGAATGCCATTTTACAGATGCTAGAAACGTGGCTTTCAAATGAAAGATTGGTATCAAAGAGCACACCCAGGTTTCTAACTGACGACGAAGACTTGACAGAACAGCCATCGAGTGTTAGGCAGTAGTCTAGATTATTGCGTGCAGAACTTTTTGGTTTAATAATTAGAATCTCTGTTTTTTCAGAATTAAGCAGTAGAAAGTTATTAGTCATCCAATTTTTTATACAAGTTATACATCTGCTCAGTTCTTTGTTTTTAACTGAAGCCATGCCCCATTAGTGTTTGTCTTTGTACACATTCACCCTTAGTGTTACTGTACTGTAAAATTATGAATGTAGTTTTGTTACAGTCTCGTCATGTCTTTCACATTCCGGTCCCTTCTGTGCATCTCCCGTGCCCTTCCCACACCTGTCTTATTAATCAATTACCCTGTTAGTCTTGTCAGCTGCTTCCCATTTTCTCATGTATAAATACAGTCTCGTATTCCTAAGTTGCTAAGTGTAGATATGTCATTGCCTTCCTCCATGTTCTTTTGTGTTTTGCACATGGCGTGCCGTTTTCTGTTTACATTTAAAGTATTTTGTTTTTCTTGAATAAAGACAGTTTCCGTGTGGAACCTATTGCTTTTCGTCAAATTCGGTGTGCACTTCACGCCAAGCGTAACAAGTGTGTGTATATATATATATATATATAAATGGGATTAAAAAAGGAAATCAACAAGGTTTTACATCTGCATTTATATTTAATCTACATTTTTTGTCACGTGTTAAAGTAAGGCTTGTAATTTATGCTTCACTAAATGACACTCCAAAAATAATGACCAAAACCTGTTTCCAAAAGGTTTTCCTAAACATTGGTCTGGTCAGTTTGCTCAAACAAACAAAGCTTGTTTGGAAAAGATTACAGAGCTACAGTGTTTACTGATTCCGGGAAATAAATCCACAATTGGCTTACTTATAGTTTTTTTCTTCTTCTATTTTTCTGCATATTAAACTGGGAAAGGAGAATGCAATTAATGAAGGTCTTTCAACACAATGCTTTATTTATTTGCTTTTCATTAACTATTATTTCGTGAAGTATCATCTGGCAAAAACAATACCCTTTCATGTGTAATATTTCATTTCTTAAAGAACTACCCATATTTGTCAGGGTTTAGAAGGACGAGGACCCAATTGCAGCAAAGGACTGGACTTTATTAGAAAAATAAAACAAAACTGAAAACAAAACAACCCCGAGGGGGCAAACAAGAAAACATTACCTTGGCTAGAATAAACTGGGCTAGGACTGATCACGACTTGACACAAGGAAAGACAACGCAACGACACAGGACAGCAAACACGGGGAGATTAAGTAGACAGGAGGAAGGCAATTGATGAAAAACACAGCTGGAATAAAATCAAACTAATGACAATGAAACAAGATGGGCGGGGTAACAAACAAGACATGAACATGCAGTCAATTAAACAAAGATGACGCCCAGCTGGTGACAACCAAACTGTGCGTGACAAAACACAACAAGAACGCACGCGGCCGATGGGATGCAAACCGCGTGCCAAACATAAACACACGGCCGAGAGTAGGCGCGGCTCGCGCAAGGCTTGAAACCGCGCCCACTCACATGACATAGAGCTCGCAAGAATGAGTAAAATCACCTGTTCTCACAAGCTCACGACAAGGACGAACACACGAGTTATGAATGTCCGAATCCCGACACAAACCGAAACTAGACAAGACCAGTCTCGGGATCAGACATCATAACCCGCACATAAGACGTTACAGACAAGCGCGCGCACGGCTCGAATCCTCGAACACATTAAACACGAGACATTACGGTAGTGACAGAGCTCTGCCACAAAACCAAGAAGTGACTAGACCGAATGTGGCAGAACCCTGACAATATTAGTGAGGCCAATTAAACATGGTTGTCTACAGTGTAAAAAGTATTTTTTGCCCATTTAGGGTGAGATGTTTCAAGCAATGCTTACCAAAATTTTTATTAAATAAGAGTGAATGACTTTTGGCAGGGACTTAAGGTTATTTAGGATGCTACATCTTACACCAATTTTGGAGCAACCTGGGGTTAATCTGCCTTGTGCATGGGGTATGATGGCAGCGGAAGTGCAGGAAATCCGAGCACTGTGGATCTTTGTTTCATTTGTTTATTTTGATGACCCAAACTTTTGCCAGAAACATCACAGCTCTTCACTGTGAATCAAACATCTGTTACAGCTGACCCAGAGAAAAGACACCCAGCAATATTTCATCCATAATGAATGGGTCGTTCAGGGTTACATATTAATGAACAAAGATGAACTGAAATTTTGACACAATTTTGACATTATGACACTTTCCATTTTATCATATATTCATTCTTGAAGTCATTCAACATTTCTGTTTGGACAGCAATAAAGGTAAATTATTGCACAAACATTTTCATGAGCACATTATTCACTTTCATAACATGCATTAAATATTACATTATTGCTTGTATTGTTCAGATATTTGTCCACATTGAAGGCGAATGATCCCAGTGCTCTCATTTATACTGATGAATGGCAAGAAGAACGTGTAGGGAGAAAACAATACTAAACCTATGTAATTGTCACAGTCTTGTCGTGTCTGTCACATCCGGGTTCCTCTATGTCTCCCAGATCCTTCCCTCTCCTGTCTTGTTAGTGATTACCCTGTTAATTATGTCAGCTGTCCCCAATTTACCTTGTGTATAAATGCCTTTCATGTTTCCCTTGTCCTTGTCGGTGATTGTAGTGTTTGTGTGTGGATGTTCTCCTTGCTTTCTGAGTTTGCACCCTCGTGTGCCTTTTGAGGTTTTTGTGAAAGTGTTTTTGTTTTCGTTATTAAAATCGGTCAGCAATGATCCTGTCTCCTTCCGAGTGTTACAGTAATAAACACAATATTAATAGTACACGTAATCTTTTATAATGACCACATACTTCCGTTTTAATCTTCCTTTATGCATTTTAACATGTTTGTTTTTAATCTGATTGACTACGCTATAATTTTACCAATTCTATTCACTGACTGCTGTTTCAAAATGGAAAAGCTTTAGACTTTAGTCACACTTCCCCCTTCTCCACCCTAAACCTCTGTGTGTGTGTGAAGATTGTATCCCAGTGGAGCAGAAGGCGTGTGAACTCTTGTTTGCCCCAGACAAGACATTTCATTCAAACATTTCAGAGTAGTTTCTGCCACCCCTGAGGCCAGCTCAACAGTCCTCTGAGGGGTTATAGAGCCCCTCTTTCAATCCAAATCTGGTCATTGTTGCCTTTTGACATTGTGCTGCAACTTGCTATTCAAAGTCTTTGTTTTTGGATTACCAAAGGTCATTCAGTCTGACCAGAGGTCCAAGTTCAAACATGTTCACAAATACCAGAATGTTCGCTAGTAGAACATCTGATCTGAAATACATAACAGGCTGTTGTCATTGTTCATTTTCACTGAACGGAAAAGAGCAGCATTGACATTGTGCACAACATTTCCAGAAAAGGAAAAATCACACAGTCTTCCAACAATATGAGGAAACATGAGGAAATCAATAAATTACTTCTTGTTTTTGGGTGAACTTACCTGGTATTACCATGTGATTGCTAAACATCTTGGAGAAAAACATAAAATAATGTTGGACCAGTTAAGCCAAATCCCACTAATGCAAATAGTATGGAAAATCTGCAGACTGGAAATCTGGCAAACGACTGCTGTAATCCTTCTTACATCAGACCTTGAGGTAAATTTCTGCGGAAATCTTGCTTTTCCTACTAGCGTCAAAACCAACAATATGGATGTTACTCAAAATCAATGTTATTTTAGTATCATTGAGATACATACACAACTACATTATAGTCTTTATTTTAATAGTTTCCCTTTTCATTTTAAGGGTTAAATGTTATGTGTCTTTTTTTTATTTTATTTTTTTATATGTCTATATTGTTTTTGTTTTTTTCCAGTTATTTTAATGCATTAAGTTAAACGGAAATGTTTAATAAACTCGAAGTTTATTTTTATTCAGTCATGCTTTCCTTTGTTTTTCCTCTGGGTTTTCCCACCATCAGTCACCATGGACACTAATCATCATCACAGCTGTTTGTCATTTCTGTTCATTACCCTGTGTATTTAAGTTCTCCTTATTCATTCCTTGTTGGGTGTGTTTACTGAGTTTACTGTCTTGGTTTAGAGCTTCTTGGCAATATAATGTGGCTGATTTTCTCCTCATCCACTGCGCTTTTGCATGCAACATTGTCATTTTGCGCGATAGGTTGGTACCAACAAAATTAAGGTATGTATAACTTCCGCTGTTTGCGCAGGTTTTTATAGTTATAAATAACTTTTACTTTTAATTGTTTTAGAAGGCATGATCCGCTTCGGACCCATTGTTTGTTTAGCAACAGAATCAGTAATCAACAACAGCAATGGTTGAAGCTGCAGCAATGATCAATAGCAGAAGTAGCAGAAATGATGAACAACAGCAGCAATATGTTATGGATGAAGGAATGAAGACAGAGAGTTAATAACTCAAACAGTATTTTAGTAATAATTCAGAATATCAGTGAACACACAGGGTTACAGGTTGTAACAAGACCCAGGACTGAAGAACAGAACAGATGAGGACTGAGGGAAAACACAGGGAGAATATACACAGAGGATGACAAGATTAATAAGGTGATTGATGATGAGTCCACTCGGGGAGAGGCGTGGGCACTCTGGAGTCCGAAGGTGAACTGATGGGTCCACTGAGGACAGAGCCTTCAGGGTGGAGCCAGGAGGTCAGCCTCTTTGGAGCAGATTCTGGGACTAGAGGTTGCTCTGGAGTGGGCTCAGAGACCAGCATGAGTTCAGGAGCAGGATCTGGGACTGGCATGTGTACAGGAGTGAGCTCGGGGACGGGAATGAGTTGTCAGGGTTCTGCCACATTCGGTCTAGTCATTTCTTGGTGTTGTGGCAGAGCTCTGACACTACCGTTATGTCTGTAGTTATGTGTGCGTGAGCGGGGCTTCGAGTGCTCGAGTAGCGTGCGCGCATGTCTGTGTGACGTCTTTTGTGCGAGTTATGATGTCCTGTCCCAATACTTTGGTCTGGTTCAGTTTCGGTTTTGGATGGGGATTCGGGCATTCATAACTCGTGTGTTCGTCCTTGTCGTGAGCGTGTGAGAACAGGTGTTTACACTCAAGCTTTGCTCGAGTGTGCGCATGTTGTGAGCATGCGGTCGGTGTTTACATCAGCCGCGTGCTTTCATGTTGTTTTTTGTCACGCACAGTTTGGTTGTCACCAGCTGTGCGTCGTCTTTGTTTAATGTGAACATGCAGCAATGCGCCTCCGCATTGGCTACATGTTCAAGTCTTGTCTGTTACCCTGCCCGTCTCGTTTCATTGTCATTAGTTTGATTTATCCCAGCTGTTTTTCCTCATTAATTTCCTCATGTCCTCCCAAGTACTCCTCGCTGCAGACTGTAGCGCGGTGACGTCTCGTATACGTGACGTATATGCGTGACGGTACGTTTGTGACACCGCGCATGCGCCAAAACGGTGGTGACAGCGCATGCGTGTCCTAAGCGGTATTGTCACGTGTTTTGACGTCCCATGTATTTAAAACCCATGCGAAAACTTGATATTAATAGTCAATAAAATGTAGACATGTTAAAAACGCCAAAGAAATGAAAGAGCTATTGCCAAGTGTGTTTGAACATACAAGATTTATTTTCTTGGTGCTGAAGCTTCCTGTGCACATATACAATACAACAAAAACATAGTAATAAAAATTCTAAGAAAAAAAAAAAACTGCTGCAAAACTGAGTACACATAACCATGGTTTTGACCATGCCATCTGTCATGTTTTTTGTTTATTTTTGTGTGTATTTTTGGACAGTTTGTGTCACTTTGGCAATACTTAAACTGACTACATACAGTACATGTTAAGTGTCTGTATTCCCATCTGCAAACCAAAACAGAAAAAGAAAAACTGAAAACGGTGATAACTTTTATTTAATTTATATACACAATTGTAATTACAGAATTATGTACACATTATAAAATATACACAATATATAAATAATATATAGCTAGATAAAAATACATTACATAAAATATATATTTATATATCATCTAAAACAATCTATATATAAATATATATTATCACATGAAAATTCACTCAAATCTACTGAAATTCCCCTCCATCATAAAAAAGTCAACAGACCAATAGCCTTCCACCTCCCTAACTGAATAAAATCCTCTTTTACGATTGCAATTACAGAATTATGTACACAATAAATACAAATAATATATACCTATATAAATAATATATAAATATACATTATATATAGAATGTATATTTATATAGGTGTATATATATACACACACACACACACACACATCATATACAATTTATAAATATATAATCTCAAATAATATATATATTTTATTTCACATGAATCACAAATTCACTCAATTTGTCACATCATCTGTGACAACTCTTATCAGGATCCGCCGCAGCAGGAACTCAGGTGGCATCTGTCTGAAATAGTCAACAGTTGTAACTTTATATAAGATATATTAAAAAGGGACACTGATTATTTTATACTGTTCTTACCTTGGTCCAGTCTTTGGTCAAGTGATCAACAGGGGGTTCTCATCACCTCTAAATTGTAAAGTAAAAATAAGTAGAATTATTTTTAAAACCCTGTTATTTGTGCTGTTCAAGAAATAAAGTGAAACCCACACCTGCTTTCTCTACTCTTCTCTTTTTTTGGAGTTTTTTTCTTTCAGCATCTGACCTTCAAATGTTAAAAATATAAAGGGCTCATGAAGACAGTTTGTTCTTAATGACATCCCCAGGACCAGGATCCACTTGGGTAGATTGATACGTGTAATGATATTTGATGATTTATGATGATTTATTTTAAAAAGCAAAATGTTTATTTCTAAAAAGCTGTTCACAATTAAGTTGGCAACATTGTACAGACAGCACAACTTATTTCAAAGGGTAATTACTCAGAAGTACTGATTAAAGAACACTGAAGAGTTTTTCAAAATGAAACCTTACCTCATTGAAATCAAAACACCCCTCCAATACAATGTAGAGTGCATACTACAATATGAATTAAAGCACATTAGAGCAGACACTAAATAAATGTACAATAGTATACTAAAACATGCACAATCTTTCCGATGTAGGACATTTGTAATACTTTCTGGTGTGACTTGGGTCACAATGCTGACTTACCATCAAAACAAACACAGTTATTTGATTGATGTTGTCTGGGAATGCCCTGAGAATTACAAAAATAGAAATGTTAACAGTTAATGCATCAAAAGCAAGTAGGACTGTTATGCTTGGAATGGTGAGGTTATGCTAAAGGTCAATGTAAGTTTTCCTTCAACATGTTTTTCAGACAGAGTAAAGAATTTCATTAATAAATTGAAGGTAACTCAATACATCAATCTCTCAGTTTGTTTGTCTGTGTGTCCGTCAGTCAATCAATCTATCTACTTACATATATAGCTTTATTACCATATATATATATATATATATATATATACATACACACACACACACACACACACACACATGCATATACACACTTTATTAGCATAAAGTTTTAAAAAAAGTAAGAGTTTAAAACTACTTCAATAGCTTTACATTACTTTTTAGATTTGCATTATTACATTTACATTATTACATTAATAGATTTACATTTACCCCCCCCAAAAAAAAATAGTAACATAAACTACAGTACATACTGGAACATAACTTTTACTGTATGCTCTGACCATGCTGCAAAAAGTGTTGTTCCACAGTAGTTTTATAAGTGTTTAAAGATTCTTTAACCAATGCATTTACAATGCAAAGAAGCATTTAATGGAGACACAAAATACGAAATCGATAAAAAAATAAAATGAGCTTATAATTAAAACAATAACAAATATCATCAACCAAAGCTCAGAAAATTAAAGAAAAATTATTCCTAAGGGAAGGTATTTATAATCCTAACCCTTATAATTATAAGAAGGTGTTTGCTTTTGTTGAATTGTATTCATTCTTTTGAGACTCCAATTTTGCTTCGAATGTAAATGTATTTCGGTTGAAAGATGTTTAAATATCTGTTTGGAAAACAGAACAAAAACACTGAGAAACTATTATTATTATTATTATTTTATAATAATATTAACAATCAATGACATTACTTCCTTTATTTAAGTCTTTAAGCTCTACTAAGACATCTTTAAAGCCTTAATTTGTTTAAAGGCAAATTAAGACTTTTACAGATATTTAGCACCCGAGAAACCCTGTAATCTCGAACGCTAACACGTAGCCTATCATAAAATATCATAACATCTTTTTAAAATCTTAAACATATTATAACCCACTCAATGGAATGCCTTAGAATACGTTAATACAAAAGCACAATTGTTAAAAACAACATAAATAATGCTTATCCACTTACTGCCATTGAATCCATCGCTTTCGACCAACATCCACGTATAAATTTGCGTGCATGCGCACTAACATCCAGGTGTGAATTTACGCGCATGGGCGGTGCCACACAAGTACCGTCACGCATATACGTCACGTATACGGGACGTCACCGCGCTACAGTCTGCAGCGAGGGGTATCTCTGTCCTCCCTATATATTCCATCTTTGTCTGCTGTTCTGTGTCGTGTCGTTGTCGTTACCTGGTATGTTGGTCCTGTTCTAGTCCAGTTAAAGTCAAGTCAAGTTTTGTCTTCTTCTAGTTCAAGTTCAGTCTAGTCTTGTTTTCCCCCTCGGGGCAGTTTTTGTTTTATTTTGGTAATAAAGAGTCTTTTTCCTACACCACTGAGACCTCGCCTCCTCAAACCTGACATGAGTACAGGAGAGGTTGTGTGTATACCCGACACACACAGCACTGCGGTGGACAACACAGTCCTTGCCAGATTCTCCTTACAATCACTCAGGGATGTTTCTCACCAGCATGGTCTCAATTGGAAGAACTGGTCTTGCTGGGTTTGGGAATTTGCGTGAGGAAGACCTCTTTAGCACGTCCTGAAAAGAGATGAGGGCAACTTTGGCCCCCAGATCACTGCTCCTTAGGAACCTCTCACAGGCTGGACTTGCTGAAGATGACTGGAGAACTGGCCTCATGGTACGGACTTTGCTGAGGGCTGTAAGAGACCAGTGGAGAGACAGACTCTACAGACACCTAAGAGCGGCTTCTCCCCAGTTAAGTCCTGAGCATCTCGTTGACAGAGAAAGCTTTAAATCAACAACAACAGCAATAATAGTGAAAACAGTAATCAACTACACCAATAACAGAAGCAGGAGCACAGATCAACAGCAATAGCAGAAGCAGCAGTGAAAACAATAATCAGCAACAACAGCAGCAGCAAGTAGAAACAACCTGGGCTGATTGCAAAACCGATTGTAAATTAATACATTTTGTCATTTGAATCACATAACTTTTGTTAACACTATGGTTTAGGTTAAAGGTCATAGCATTAACCTCTTAGCACCACTAACTGGACTTTTCATTACTAAACAATAAAACCGTTGCTACATTCATGTTCAACTGTTTGGGTAAAACTCATTACCTTTTAGTGCCACTTACTGGGCATTTCACTTTGAGAGTGTCACAAAACATGCAAGAAGCAAAGTATCATTTTTCAGAAAAGTCTCCACAAGCATGTTCTACCTAGGTTAGATATAATTGTCATTAATTGTTCATTTTCAGTTGCAGTTCGGTTAAAAATGCATGTTGATGTGTAAATGATTAGTTTTACACTCAGGAAAGCCACCATCTTTTTCGGAATGCATCAGGCAATGGATCCTGCTGTGACGATGAGTGTGTTGTGTTCCTAACACTGTGGGTGTCTTCTCTAGTCCCGGATATTTGTAATGGACCCCTCAACATACAAATCAAGAGTATGTATCCTTTTGGGTTGTAACAGCAGAACAAGACTCTGGTGCAGGGCCAACACAAATACATTTGAACCCAGTTTCTCAATACAACACAATCCTGCTGATCTCAGTGTCTGAGTTTTACACACAGTGTGTTCAGGTAAGGCGCTTTAAGCAGTATATCTGTCAGTAAAGGTTTGCCAAATGAAATAAGTCATTCTCCATCTGAGCAGAGGATATGGTGCGTATGAGAACTGGGAAGCTCAAACCTGACTTCCTTTTGGTCTTTAGAGTCAGTCCATAAGGAAACACAAGAAACCAAAGCCTTCAATTGGACCTCCAGAATGATTATGTCAGCTTTCTATCAGACATTATAGCAGCCCAAGAGACAAATTCATAAACTTTTATTTTACATTGATGAAAGATATCAAACTGAAGAAAACCAATTCTTCCTTTAGATTATTTATTGATTTAATTATATATATATATATATATATATATAGATGAAGCCAGAGTTATGAAGAAAATTGGTTCAAGACTGGAAGCATAGTGAGTACACCAGTTCTACAAGAAATAATTATATTTTAAGTACATGATATTTCAGAATTTCACAGTGTTGCAAACTATACTATTGTAAATTGATGTAGAAAATTTTGAATACAATATGTATAAGGTCTAGAGCTATTAGATACATTTTTTGAAAAGACTGGTACCTCGAGATACGAAATTAATCCGTTCCGAGGCGGCCTTCGTATAATGAGTTTTTCGTATCTTGGAACACATTTTACATGTAAAATGGCTAATCCGTTCCAAGCCCTCCAAAAACACCCCATTACATTTCATAATAAAGCTAAATTGACCTTTAAACAATGAAATAACGTAAAATGTCGAAGCCCCACTCGAAAGGTAAGCTATCTCCGAAAGTGGCGGCAGAGGAGGAGGAGGACAAACGGCAGATAACGTACGTACGTACACTTAACTTTACGAAAACATAAAAAATGTAAAGTTTGGGGTGCGGAGTGTCTGAGCTAAAGCACGCCAGCACGTACGTATAGAAGATGCATGATGGGAGGGATGCTGTCCAATTAGAGAGAAGGATCTCATGGCTTGGCTAGCATCAGGAACCAATGGGAGAGCAGGAGGATGGTGGCGAGTCTACTATAACTAAGATGGCGGCGTGCGGCGCGAGTTTCAAAATTGTTATGGGGCGAATTTCGGACTTTCAGAAACCTTTCGTATCTTGAAAACTTTTCGTATGTAGAGCAGTAAAAATTTTCGTCTTGCTTTCGTAACTTGGATTGTTCGTAAGTTGAGCCTTTCGTATCTTGAGGTACTACTGTATATTAAAGATTGCGAAAGTATGTCTTCGTTATGTATTTTATTTGAACAAATTGTAAATTCACTGTTTAGTTTTTCATTCCTTTGCCAGGACGTTTTTCCTAACTTACTGAGATTTTCTGCTCATTGAATAGAGCAAAGTCTAATGAGAGAGCTCATAAAACAGACCACAAATTGAAAGTGCAATAAAGTAAAATGACCTTATTTTCATAAAACCATGTGGACTGTTATGAGCATTCTCAGCGCTCTCCTGAACAGATGTGGAAACAAGCAAGGGTTATGTGTGCTACACATGATAAAGTCTTTTGTCTTTCACATGAACCATAATATCATCAGTTACGCTTGCCTCTCTTCACCGGTAAACCCTCCATCTCACACATGCATATTTGTGTGTGTGTGTGTGTGTGTGTGTGTGTGGGGGGGGGGGGGGGGGATGCAGGGAGTTAAAACAGGGGAAGAGGGAGGAAGACACATGTTCAGACCTACACTGACACTTAGTGGTGAAACTGATCAGCTCAGTTTCTGTAAACGCCAACAGGAAGGATAAACTAAGAAATAAAGTTGAACAGAAACTTGACATGTTTTTAAAGTATGGGGATATTTTAAAGATTTAAATTACTTTAGAATGTCGCTAGCGTGTTTTGACAGGTTACTAGTTATTGTTAACAGGATTTAACACATTCATTGTGTCTGAAATTGAATACTTCTCTACTATATAGTATGTGAAAACAGTACTCCAAAAGAGTAGTGTGCATAGTGTTTGAAAAAGGAAAAGATATCTGAATAGTAAAGCAACTTACAATTTGATGACTACAGAAAGTGATTCATCCTGAAGAGGGATGGTTTTTCTTTCATACTACCCATATTCATGTTATATAGAACATGCTTTTGAACAGTTTTGCAATCAGAGTCAAATTTAAATGTAATCTCAGTGTGCGATTTCGGCTAATTAGAATTTTTTAACATTTGGCTAACATGATGAAAAATGTTACTAACATGTTTTTAATGTTTTTGTAACGACACTGTTAATATTCTCTAAGCTAACTAGACCTTGCTAGATATACAGACAGATAGATAGATCAACAGTTTGCTTTTATTTCATTTCACTGGAGGAATTTTAGGAGCTCAACATCTGAGACAAAGTTGATATTTAAATAAACCAATAATTCCTGAGCTATAACTTTTTTCCTGTGTGTACGTGTCATGGACTGAGAGACAAAACACTGGCAAGATCTCCAGCTTCCATAACTGCACTTATTGCAGAACCTTTTCTTCACCTTTTAACCTTGTGAATGGATCTCTTAAACCTTGTCATGATGTCATCCCTCATGCATGTTGTCAGCACAGCTTTTGCGAGGTCAAGGTCAGCAAACCTTTCCACTGGTTCAGAGTGAAGAAGAAAAGTCTTGACTGATGAGATAATTCAGTCTGAGATGCTGCTTTGAAGAGTTATATGCTGAAATTAGTCTAAAATAAAGAATTCCATGTGTCAACTACCAATGGGTACGGTGATATATAACAGCTTACATAGCTGTGCATTTTATTTGCTGTTACTTCCTGAAGTCTGGATTCCCCTGATCCTTGTGTTTTTCAGACTTATATAGTTGCTTTTTCATTTTAATAACATTTTAGCTGTGCATGTGTCCAAATATGGTCAGAAATTCATCTACCAGATCTATTCAATTTCAGTTGACCAAAGTGACTTTATTTGTATTCTTTGTCTTTCTCCCCTTACCTTCAAATGCAGGGGTTTTGATTGATTTTAGGACTTCCTGAATCGTTGTCTCACATTCTAATGAAGGCCAGATGTGGACGAGTTTTCCCTGATTTCCACGGAAAACAGCGGAAAGGTTTTTGTACTTAAAAAATAAATAATAATAATAATAATAATTTGCATTTAGTGAATCAAAATTTGATAAGAAATATTTTATTTATATTACAGTGGGAATATGTTCAGTCACTATATTCCTCATACATTCAAGCAACGGTTAGAAAATGACTCTATTAGACTAGTGAGACAAAGTGAAGTCTTAGTCAATCTAAAACAGATCTTCCATTGTTTTATTTAATTTAGATGGTTATTTTAGAACATTGTATACTTTTCCTTTATGTCTGTCAGTAATATGCACATTTGGTTTACAACAGTCTCATCTTCTTTGGAAAACAAAAACATAGAGGACAGAATGTTTGGATCTTGAAAAGCCTTCAGTCATTAGTCTGAAATCAAGTGGTGGATCCGGAATGAAAGAGGTTGAATCATTTATTCCATTTGGGTCAGATATCAAGATGTATTTTTATGAATTCTAGTGGTCGGAGACAGAAATAACTCAAGACCAATGCAAAAAAAGAAAAAAGTATTATGGCAACGTAAAAAAAGTTGATGCAGATTAGAATTATATAAAACTACATTTTTCAGATTTTTTGAGCCTTGATGTTAGCATTCTCTACACTTTAAAAAAAATGATTTTGCAAAGTTCTAAAGAAAATAAAGGTTATTGGAGTATGTTTTAAAATGTTTTTTACCTAAAGTAATTTCACTTTTCACGAATACAGTGTGATACTTGCTATTTCTTTGTAATTAAATTGTGAAATTAATTACTTGCAATTTCTCACTCTTTCAGTGTAGAAAATACATTATCCAAACTCTTTTCTTCAACAAGTCACACTGAGATATTATTTATGTATGTTGAACAAATGGTTTATACTTTTCAGGGTTTCAATTAGCAAGCACTGAAAACCTCAGGCTGACTGACAACTGTCTGCATGTGTAAGAGTGTAAATATATTTTATTTTTAAGATGATAATAATAATAGAAATGTGATAATTTACAAGGAAGGGGGGAATCTCCTCAACCACCACCAATGTGCAGCATCCACCTGGATGATACAACGGCAGCCATATTGCGTCAGAACGCTCACCACACACCAGCTTATTGGTGGAGAGGAGACAGAGTGATGAAGCCAATCAGTACATGGGGATGATTAGGAGGCCGCGATGGACCAAAGGGCAAATTTGGCCAGGATGTGTGTTACACTTTGCTTAATTTTACAAAAAGCAGCAAATGTCTGTCTTAATTTTCCTGCAAGACAAAAATGACATGATCGTTGTTAAAAAGTGTGAAAAACTGAGTCACAGGTTTGACTAATGTAGAGAATGTGCATGTATGAACAGATTTGAACCTGTTCTGAGAAACTTCCCTCAGCAGCTCATAAAGTGGAGGAATAAGAGGAGACACATGCACTGCTGACTCCACACTTCTCTCCATTGTTGTGGCTGAAAGTTGATGACATGTGACTTGCCAGTTAACAAATGGAAAAATAAAGTCTGTGGGCTATATCTGCGATGCAAGTCTGGGAAGTGTTTGGTAAGCTCAGAGCTTGAGTGGAAAAGCCCAGGACCGTCTGTGGTCGGCAGGTATGCACTACAGGCTATAGCACATTTCCTCATGCTGGAGTGTTTAATAGGCTTGAAAACAGCTGAACAGCAGCACAGGCATTCCCGGAGCATTACGTAACCCAACACAGAAGCGTGTATTACTCCACTTAAAGTTAATTGGGTGAGTGAGCCCACTTCTGAATCTGAATAATTGCTTTAAAAGAGATTAGACACATTTGTTTTGCAGCTGTTAACTGAACAATATAGATGAGACAATATGACAAGTACACACACACGCATAATGAACAACAAGCATTAAAGGCACAGTACGTACATTTTGTCACAAAAAAGATTGCTTATTAAAAACAATGCCAAATGTGTTGCTTGATGACGTGATGTGAATGAGTGTAGAACAGCCGATGGAACACAATCCAACAGGCAGAAATCATGTTCCTGGATGAGCTGATGTTGTAAAGTTTTATTAAGGTTACTGTGTTATGAAGCAGGGCAGGCCGAGAGCCTGGGACTGTCACATTCACATTTAATTAAATTTGCATTTGGCAGACGCTTTTATCTAAAGCAACTTTGATGGAATTTATTCTAGAAACACATTGACGTTGTAATCAGTTCTTGCTCTTCCCTGGGATCAAACACATGACCTTGGCGTTGTAAACACCAATGCTCTACTGGCAAGCTCTGTTGTGTCAATAGGAAGGAATACGCGGAGGCAAAGGGATGATCTGAAAATGACATTAATAATAAAACTCAAAACAAACACTTTAAATATAAACAAAATTAGCACATCTCGTGCAAAACATTTTAAACGGAGAACAGGAAGAGACCAGGGCGGAAACACAACGTTATGCAGACGTAGACGGACAAAGACTGAAGGAAAACACAGGGTTGATCACACAAGGGCTGATGAGGGAACAAGACACTGCTGTCAAGACTAACAAAGTGATTGATGACGAGACAGGTGAATGGAAAAACACTGGGAAAGCACGGGAGGAACCAGGAAGAAAGCAGAGACATGACAGACACGTAACAGGGACATTTCACCTCACTGTTTTTATTATGCTTGGATGTGTTGATTATTTAAAGTTTTGTTTAATTTCCGCCTTCTTCATCCCTGAACTTCAACTTTATTACAGTTAATGTTGACTCACTTAAAATAATATCACAAGTGCATAATTACTCTCATACAGGTCACTTCATTTGATGAATAGAAATAGTGTGGTAGCGCTGTTGTACTTTTTTTACACTGTTGTACACATCTGAGTGTGTTGAGTGTTGTAAACATTACTCAGTTTGTTCGCTCGATGGCTACTTGTTGCAAATTGATCGACATTACGATATCATATTAATAAAAGCTGAATGACTTGTTTTGATAAATATTGATAAATATGTTTTGTGAAAAGTGCTATTAAAATAAATGTGGATGGAATTGAAGTACTTTTTGTGGCCATTTTATTATTGTTATTTCTTATCAACTAGAAGCCATTACTTTTGGAGAACAAAAATGAGACTCTGATTTGTTTCAGAGAGCCTGTTACTCATTCCCGTTAACAAATTACCAAACTGACTGTCTTTCCATGACTCAGTCCTCATCATCTCTGCCCTCAGTCCCAGCACAGCTGTAAAGACTTGTGCTGAAGAGATCTGTCCCACGGCTGATAACTCTCAGACTCCTGTGGTTGGTGAATGTATCTTTGGTTGTCTAGACAAGATGGGTCAGCAATGTTCAAGGAAATGTGATGCCTATGCTCCATACTGAGTAGGAATTTCAATTTTTTTCCAACCGTTAAAACAGTATGTTCTATATAGTGTAAATGTATGTAGTATGAATGAAATTTGGACATCCATCCACTATGTTGTTACTGTCATGTGACAGTAAAGCTTCTTCCACATAATAATTATAGAGAATACATCATAGTATTATTGTAACACACACCACTCTAAATTACGACAAGAAACAACAAAGGAATGAACAAAACAGGAAGTACTTCCAGGCTCAGCCGGAAAACCGCATCGAAAATCAAGTTAATGAGAGACCCCTTGGAGCCTGGTGAAGTCTTGGTGATGGCGAACCACGGCGGAGCTGAGGGAGTATAGGGCCGAGGCAGAGCCGAAGGACTGGTCTAGGTGGAGTAATGGCCCTGGGGGCCCAAGGTGAATCCGGGGGATTCAGTTCACAGTGTTGCACTGGTGCTGAGGAAGTTCAAGTTAAAGCTGATGAGCTGGAATGAGGTCCAGGGAATTAGATTGAGCCAGTGGTGAGGATGATGACAATGGGGTGGGGAGGATATTGGGTGGGACCCAGCCAACCATGATGTAGTGTGTCGTGAGCTGAGGAGAGTTGTGGTCAGAGGTGAGGACATGGATAGCTGGCTTTATGGTGAAAGTCTCACTGGCGCTGTTTCAACTTGCTCTCAAAAGTCCCTTCACGCAAACAACATGAAGGGAAGGCTTTATTTGCACAGATAACTGCCAGTTTGATGATGTGTTTTTGTTTTGTCACTGCCTCACCCTCACTTTCATCTCATAATTTCATTGGCTGTTGTTCCTTGGAGACAATGTGCACACCTGACAACTGATGAGTCAAGTCAAGTCGTCTTTATATAGTGCTTTTTTTAATAGAGATTGTTTCAAAGCAGCTTTACAGTGATAACAGGAAAGTAATGCAACACAGTTTGTTTTGGCTGTACAGTAGCTCTAGAAGAACAGATCAATCAATAATATTGATGAAATTAAGTGGTATGTGTCGCCAACTAAGCAAGCCAAAGGCAACAGTGGCAAGTTACAGTCTTGACTGTATGTTGGCTGCAATCTAAGGCGTTCTTTTGTCCACTTAAAACATGATGTGCTTCTGTTTTAGTGTGCTCTCGGCTTAAGAATTACCAATTGTTATTTGCCATTCACAACTTCTACAAGGATGTGAATCACTTTGCAAAGGTTTTGAAACCGTTTTTGTTTTTTAAGGGTGGGCCTCTGACACTACTCATGTGCAGATCAGATGTTTAAAGCCAGACATTGAAAGGAAATTCCATCATATTTTGGGAAAGATATTCAGATCCTGGTATGTGGAACTCCTTTGGAGAAATAAAGAAGAGAGAATAAAAAACTGAAGAATGTGATTCAGTGAGACAGGAAGAGGTTAAGAGTGAGATGGGATATGGCACATTCTCAAGAAATGGTGTGATTTGTCTTTCAAATTTGGTTGTACAATCAAAAATGAAAACCTGCTACATTCATCATGTTTCAAGGTTGAATGTTCAATGGCACATAATAGTTTTACAGGGTTTAAAACTATTTACCTTTAGAGATAAATGCACAATACGTTAATATCATGCAGGAAACGACCCAGAGCCTACCATGCCGTGCGGGCTCTCTGCAGAGCGGAGCCTCCTGGGACGCTACCTTCTTTTTCCAGGCGAAAGCCAGACACCGCTCGCTGTTGCTAGGTGACCTTGGGTGGGGGTAGCTCACTTATTGCCCAAACCTGACAAACCACTCTCACCATAGAGATAATGTCTGACATAAGAAGCTTTACTGGGCAGTTCTTCTAATTCCGTTCGAAGAAACAAATCTCTGCGCTGCAAGAGGAGACAGCTCTAGCTACTGGCTCTAGGGTGGAGGCCTCAGGTCTGCAATGCCCCAGGAGAGAGAGAGAGGTCGGTGGAGCAGAGGCTGCTTCAGACAGAGGGGCCTAACTACGCTCGCTGCCAGATTAAGTAATGTAACTCTCCAAACCTAGAGAGTGCCAGGGCGGATTTGCCTTGGACACGAGGTTATCTTACCAAGCTCTGAAAACAAGAACCTAATAAACGACTCTAAGTAAGAGGTCTAAACAAATAAGACTCAGCAGACTAGCATACATTTATCTTTTTTCTAAATTAGCTCAAGAGAGTCTAGCAGAGTGGAACAGCGGCAAGAAAACTAGTCGCCATGGTCAAGCTTAGTCGGGCTCCTCGGAGCACTGCAACTCAAGAGACACGAGAAAGAAAAGAAAAAGAAAATCTGTCTGCTTGGTGGCATGGAGAGACATGAATTGTATGGCTCGCGGGGGAAGTGCTCATTCAAACGGCTAGGGGCAGTCAAAGTCCTTGCACTTCCACGGCAGCTTCTCGCTATCGACAGGCAGGCAGTGAGATTAAAAAAAAAAATAGCCCCTTGCTCGCCTAGGTTTGCGGGGAACGCATTCACCCACAAAGAGGAGAGAGAGAACGCATCCTTCCACGGAAGCTTGCTCCCGTCAGCGTCTGGCGACTGATCCTCACTTGCTCGCTGGCAAGCCCCACCTGCTTGCAGATGGATGTCTCAATTCACTCGTGAAAGGGGAGAAATGCAGGTGCAGCTTAATTGAGAGAAGTGCCCTCAATGCACACCCAGACGCATGCGCTTCCACCTCAGAGGGAAACACTCACTACACACACAAACAACCCCCTCGAGGATTGGCGTGCATGCATCTCGTGTGTATAATCAAGTGTCAGAAACCGCTAGTGTGGATGAATACAATGAAAAGTGGTTTCCTTGTTGGCCATCGTGCCAGACTACGCTTAAACAAAGCTGTCTCCTGAAGATATGAAAGAGGATGACGTACTGTTCAGGTGCCTCTTTTATACCTGCAGTCGCACCTGTGGTGGCGTCATAGGCAGCTTCCGTCCAATATCAAGATCATTGTCAGGACTGGATTAATGCTTCAGACACCTGTCATACTGGAGGTATTCCCCAAAGTGACCCCTAGGGAACTCCTTTCGGAAGGGAACTACAGCTACAGGTTTTATTTTGGTTTTAGTTATCACAAAATGATGTTTTATTAACAAAGTTCGGGAGGAGCACGTTCAAATGATTAACACAATCAACACGTCATCAGCAATTACTCCTCATCCTATCAGCAGGAGAGGAAGCATGTATATATAGACATGTTTGACTCACCTACAGCTCTTTGACATTGGGGGAGTGCTCCAGGTTCGGGCTAAATACCGAGCTCGGAGCCCTCTCCTCGGAAAGCACGCCAAATACGCTTACCATTTATTGATCCTGAATCATTTATAAGTGTGAACTCGTGAATAAAGCAATTGATTCCATGCACAGTTACTCAATATGCTTAAAAATAATTAAAACAATTGTATTATAATATTTGAATAAAGGTTGAATATGTCAATTTTCCTATAGGCTGGACATCACATTTGGCCACTACTGTAAGCAAACAAGATGTAGGACAATTTGGGACACTCAAGAGAGCTTATTAGAATAAAAACCTATCAATTATAAGCCTATGTAAATACTGATTTATGTTAAATGGAAAGTCTATTTGCAGCAACTTTCCATCATAACTCAATAAGCTATATAAAATGTTAATTGTGACCGGCTCTCAATTTGCAGAGATTCAAATTATATAACATATATTCCAGTAGCTCAAATTGTAGAGCATAGTCAAGTCAAGTCAAGTCACCTTTATTTATATAGCGCTTTTTACAATGTAGATTGTTTCAAAGCAGCTTTACAGGAAAAACAATATAAACAAAGTTTGTTTGGCTGAACAGAAGCCCCAAAAGAGCAGGTGAATCAATTCAATTGATGAATTAAGTGTTAAGTTTTAAGTGCAGGCAACACCAAGGTCATGGGTTTGTTTCTCATGAAAAGAAAGAACTGATTAGAATGTCAATGTTTATCTTGAGTGCAATACAATTCGCTTTGGTTAAAAGTATCTACTAAATGTAAAAATGTGCATGTAAACATCGGACCAATACAGTCTACTAGATACAATGAACTCAAGATAAATTTCCTTAAGCAAACATGAATGTTAAACCTGATACCATCTAAGTTAGTGCTCCCCAACCCCCGGACCGGTCCGTGAGTGGCTGCGGCGCCGTAGCTTTGGCGGTGAAGAGGTGTGTTTCAACAATATCGCGCGCACCTTGTGCGCGCATACAGAATTCGTTAATTACAGGACGATATCGACTCAGCATTTTCTGTCAAAGATTCTAGAAAAGGCAATATCTACAAGGATTTCCAGTCAGGATTTAGACTGTATTATAAGTACATAGAAAATTGTGTTGCATTAGTGGAACTGCATTAGCATGGTTCAAATCATACTTATCTGACTGTTATCAGTTTGTAGCAGTAAATGAGGAGATGTCATATCGATCACGGGTTTAGTATGGAGTTCCTCAAGGTTCAGCGCTAGGACCATTGCTTTTCACCCTGTATATGCTTCCTTTGGGTGACACCATTAGGAAGCATGGAATTAGCTTTCACTGTTACGCTGATGATACTCAGCTCTAAATTTCTTCTCATCCTGACGAAATGTACCAATTCACAAAAATTAATGGAGTACATAACTGATTGGGCAAGTAATTTGACTAGTAATTTCTTACTACTTAATTTTGAAAAAACAGAGATTCTAATTATTCGACCAAAAAGTTCTGCGTGTAATAATAATAATAATAATAATAATAATAATATTGTTTAACAATCGATGGCTGCTCTGCTAAGTCTTTGTCGTCAGTTAAAAACCTGTGTTTTTGATGCCAATCTTTTATTTCCACATTTCTAGCATCTGTAAGACTGCATTCTTCCATCTTAGAAATATATCTAAATTACAACATATACTCTCAATGACAGTTCATGCTTAGTTGAAAGTTCGTTCTTGCGTTGACGAGCTCAAGGCTAGATTATTGTAATGCTCTACTAGGTGGTTGCCCTGCACGCTTAATAAACTAATTCCAGCTGGTCCAAAATGCAGCAGCTCGAGTTATTACGAGAACCAGGAAGTATGAGCATATTAGCCCAGTTCTGTCAAACCTGCACTGGCTTCCTATTAAACAATGAATACATTTTAAAATCTTGCTAATTACTTACAAAGCATTAAATGGTTTAGCTCCCCAGTACTTGAGCGATCTCTTAATACATTATAGTCCTTCACGTCTATTGCGATCCCAAAATACTGACCGGCTTATACTTAATACTGATGTTTATTGCAATTCAGAAATTCAGGCCACTTGATAATACCTAGAATATCAAAATAAACTGCTGTTTAAATGGTTTAGCGCCTAAACTCTGGAACAGTCTTCCTAGCATTGTTTGGGAAGCAGACACAGCCTGTCAATAAAAATATAGACTAAAAACAAATATCTTCAACCTGTCTTACACATAACACATTATACATTTTTAATTCAAATAATTTGAAGATGAAGGACCTGCACTTGAACATGAGTAGAACACAGCCCTGAAGTCTCCCCTGTGAAGGCTTCATAAATCCCAACTCCAACTAGACGGAACTGGATTAAATATTTTGAGTGTCCCGATCTCAATCTGACTCCTGACATGAAATGTTGTCAATTTAATAATCATGCACTGTTTGTTTTTTGGCCAGAGGAGAACTGTTCCCCCAACTGAACCTGGTTTCTCCCAAGGTTTTAAAGTTGACTTGACTTGAGTTAAGCATTGACTAGTTTAAATTTAGGCCTGGTTTCAAAGACAGGCTTAGGCCTTGGTTAAATTAAGACATGTAAGAAAAAAAGTGTGGGTGTGCATCTTAAGACAGAACAATGACTGATATGTTTTGACATATTCTATGTGTAACAAAGGTGACTCACAGGCAGGGATCCAATTGCTTGTCTTTATTAAGATTGGTCGTACAGGCAGAAGGTCAGGGCAAACAGAGCATTCGTGATCGGTAATCCAGGCAAGAGTCAGAAAGGCAGGCAGACAGAATCAGGTATGTTAATCCAGGCACGTTAATTACGTCAATCCTATATGTGAGCTCCCTCCGGTGGCCAGAGAGGGGAGCGCAGAGCTCATATTCATAACACTGTCATATTCTGTGTTGGATTGTAATAGGCAGTCCTGTTGTATTCATTTGAATTCGACAGCAGATCACTTCACTAAGAAATAAATGATGTTGCTGGCAGTGTAATTTACTGGCAGTGTAAAACTCCTTAAAGTCATGTCAAATATCACTGTACTCTGAGAATGGGCCAAATGATCTTAAACATTTCAGAGTGCACAGGATTCATTTTATCATTCACAAGAGAACAAATTCCTATGCACTCTTATTACATTAAGACACATCACAATGTGGCAACACACTTCAATCTAAGAAATGATTTCTAATCTTTCCTTGGCAAATGTGTAACACAAGAGCAGCTGGAACTCTCTCCCGTCCTGTTTAGGGTAATTTAAAGAGAAACTATTTAAATTTCCATCTAAATGATTATCAAAGCTCCCGTTTGGAAGACCACAGCTGTCTCATCCTCAAACTCCCACACACTTATTTTATTGAACACAGATGTTGATCTGACCTTTCGCTGCATTTCATGTGACTCATGGTTTGAAAACAGTCGTAGAGAGACTGTATGGTAAATGATGGCCCCAGTTCTAATTCTCTCTTAACCATCTGTGAAAATCTGTTCCTAGACCAGATTTACTGCATATGGATCAAAACATGTTGCGTCTGAGACATGCTCCAATCTAGTGTTTTAGGAGACTCAAGGGACAAAAGAGCCGGACAATAGAGTCATCATGTCTTGTTGGGATGGTAATTGAGTGCAGATCAACACTTTCAGCACTGGAATGTCAAAGATCATTACTGATCAAACGTCAGTCATTATTTATGTCAGTGCAAATCTGTGTCTTCTGTGGAACACAAAACAAGTTTTGAAAAATGAGATACATCAGAGTACAACAAAAGGCACTAAAACGATTGTATACAAAAAAATCTGATGACATCTGAGAGCTTGGTGCGAGAAATGGGTTGAAGTCGTAATTTACTGAAACCCTTTAGAAAGTGTGTGTGAAACCCACTTATCTCGCCAACCCTGTTATGTCGACGTTTTTGAAGTGGAACCGCCAAACTCCCTATTTTTCGTAGCATTTTCTCATCGGTTATGTCGATTCTTTTTTGTCGTCGAACCCTGATATCCCCGTGACTAATGACAGTACCAAGTTCACTGCGCATGCGCTGAGTTCCCGTTGCACGTGCATCACGGTCCGTATAGTCGCTCCCTCCAATGACGCTTCACTCACACATCTCGTGGGAAAAAAAAGAGCAGGAGGAGGTGGAGGAGTTAGCATCACTGTCCAGGAATTCCCAGATTACATTGACATCGACAAAGACGTTGTTACTGATAGAAACTTAGAAGCATTTTTTTTCAAGCAGACCGTTAAAGGCAAAAAGCAACAAAGCATGTTAGAGTTTGTAAAGAAACCATAGTAACCGCGTGTGCAATACTTTCAGAACTGTGTCCGAGCGAAATGACTGTGTTATGAGCGAATGTGTTTGTGTGTGTGTGACTGTGTTTACGCTGTGAGCGAAATTGTGTTTGCAATGTTGGAGAATATAATTAAAGGTTTGTATCGAGAATTGAACGTGTTTTTTTATCGTATACTGGTAAATCAGCCGTAAAAACGGCTGTCAGAGTGGTTCACGACTGCCCAGATGTTAAATGGAAATTAAAGAAAATTCAAGGCAATTAAACTGGTCACACGAGCTTTATAGATGGGTTTCGTACCAGCACACTCTTCTCAAACATGTAAAGAGCGTAAGTACGAACCAGGAAAAAGAAAACACTCTGACAAACATCACAAATAAAAGAAGGAAAACAGAAACAGTAGATTATGCTCTATAACAGTCAGCGGTAGAGCTGCCATCTCTCTCCTCACTCAAAAACACTCTCCTCCCCGTGCGCGCTCACGACAGAACAGCACACACACAACTACATACACCGTCTTAAAGGTATATTCCCAATATAAACAAAGTAGTCGTTACAATCTCTGCTGTTAGTTGGTGCACATATGCCTTTGATTGTTAGCAAACATATACAGTATATGTACATTTGTATAGCATAACATCAAATATATTGCCATATTGGCTGTTGGTTGTCTCGATCCTCGGTTATCTCAATGCTTTTTTGCAACCCCCTGTCAACATAAACGGGTTCCACTGTATATATATATATACATATATATATATATATATATATATATATATATATATACATATATATATATATATATATCGCACAAATTGCTTTTACGGTTCTTTTATTATACTTTTGTCCTTTTTGGAGCATCAAAAACATTAGTCAATCTGTGAACCATCTTGGACATCAGAATTGGTGTGTTGAGTAAATGATGACAGAAATGTAATTTTTGGATAACTCATCCTTTCAAATGACCAAAATAGGAAAGGAGACATACAGAGCATTCGGTTTCTGAGAAATGGCAGTTCTTGGCAACGCATAATGATGAGGAAAGGTGTTATCCAGACTATGTGAAATGGTGACACATTCCAGCATACTTGGTATAATCGGAGGATGGAAAACAGTGAGAATGAACCAGTGTTTAAGCCATCATTGAGCAATAGTCTATGAAATGCAACAGTGACTTTGCCAGACACATTAATATAGTCATGCTGTGTGAGAGACTCTACTAGGAAGTCATCAAATGGCCACATATTTCAAATGCCATAAATATTGAGCAAACTACATACGTATTCACAGTTTTATTCATTCATAAATGTCATTACTGGTTATGTTGGGATATTTAGGACTGCATTCATTTATAGATTTTAAATGTGTCACAAAGATTGTGATACAGACTTTCTAAGTCAAAATACAAGAAATGACTCAAACGATATTCCCTGTAATGATTTTGGCAAGAACACACATAAAATCGGACCAAAGCACAAGTAGGTTACAATGTGCAAAAAGAACCGATGCAGCATTAGCGGAAAGCTCTCCAGAACAGCAACGGAAAATCATACCAGCAGGATTTATTCTTCTCATCCCTTCTGCAAAAGTCTTCAGTTTGTGACAGACCATATTTAGATAACAGTTCAGCTCTGTCAGTCTCGGAGAGACACAGTGGTCCCTGAAGAAACTGGTCAGGACCTAAGAGAGGCAGGGGAAGGAATTGTGCGTCTGCCTGGAGCAATTTATTTTCACACTGCTTTTTCTCCTCACCAACATTGCAGAGGTTTGGAAGTTCTTCATTAGCTGCCAAACGCATACGTCATTGTAATAACAGCGAGCAGGGGTTTATTTTAACAGCCCGGCCATTCATCAACCCCATACGCTCTGCTACTGCGTATAGGTTCCATATCGACCTCCAGGCCCATTCACCCAGACTTGTTTCATTTTCCCACTTGATATGGCGGCTCAAAGCCATGGATAGCTTAGTGTTTGCCCAGACTCATTAAACAGAGATGGTTTGCACATCAAGCGATGGGGCCTCTGGTTACTTTTTCCACTGGTGATCTCTCTATAGCCCCACGTGCCAATCACAGCCGCAGAGAGCAATCGCATCTTGCCGGGATCCAACTGTTTTTGATTTAACTAACTGACTGAGGAAGTGTGTGGTGGCTGGATTCTTGAAGTCTTTTAATATTTTCATAAGAGAGGCAGAACTTACATTCTTTAGAGGTTCCAAAAAGTGATGGCATATAATAAACATTTTGGGTTCCCCAAAAGAACATTTCAAAGAACAGTTCTTAAAAGAACATTTTAATTTTCTCAGTGTGACCAACTTAAAAAAAAAAAAAAACTTTTTCCATCATAAAGATTGTTTTAATAAATGGAAAGGTCCCGTTTGTTTCAAAGGTTCTTTATGGAACCATAAATCTCTATAAAGTGTGTACAGGACCACTTTTAGCTGACTTCAGTTAACTATTGACTTTGCCATGGAATGTAGTAAAGGTAATCTAATAAATTCGACCAATTTTTCCAACGTTAAAATGCATTCTTCTCCTTTTCTGGCTTAATGTACTGAAACAACTTAGTAAAAATTTCCTAGGTGGACTTGCTGAAGAGCGTTAACACTGTGACTGCAAGGCTTTCAAAACCTCGCTCTGGTTTACAAAGCAAAAGCCAAGCTAAAGCAAAGCCAAGCAAAACCTTGGTTTATATTGCTAATCACAATTTAGACAATATTAGATTATTTAAATAAATTGTGGTTGTCTTATCAACCTGACAACGCTAGCTTCAATCTAATTTGCTATCACAATGCATCAGCATTGCACTAGCTTATTGAATCTGCCATCCGTGCATACAGCGGTTTCTCTCTCTTTTTCCCCCCTTTCTTTCGCTTGCGCCTTTTGAGTGGAACAGAACTCAGGTGATGTTCGTTTTACATTACCCCCCTGCAACAGGTATAAATGAACAGTCACTGAAAAGCTTCCCTCTGCCAAAACATGAATCTGACAGGTTCCCACCAGTATTAAAATTGTCTACATTGAATGAATGTGTACCTGTAAAGGTAGCGGCACTAATTATGAGGTGAAATATCCAGTTCAGTGAAAATGAATTACTTTCTGTTTCTGTTACTTGCTGTTACTTACAAAAAAAAAAACCTGGATTGCAGTTCAGTATTACATTTACATCATACATTCACAATAACTTCCTAATTCATTCATTTAGCACGCTTTTATCCAAAGCAACTTACAATTTGAGTACAGAAACAATTTGTCCAGAGGATACAAAAAATACACAGGACTGCTTACAATACAAAGTTTTGAACATTGTATGCACAAGTAGTACAAGAATAGAGAAAGACACATTTTTTTTGTTTTTTTGTGATATGTGTGCGTTTGTCATGTTAGGTGCTCATGGAAGAGGTGTGTTTTCAGTAGTCTTTTAAACTTTGACAAGGACTCTGCATTCCGGATGAGGGCAGGGAGGGCGTTCCACCAGCCGGTGGTGAATGAAAATGTTGTGTGATGAACCACGAGTTGTCGCTCGTTCATCGATCAAAGGTTTCTGGTAGGTGTGTAGATTTGTAGCAGTGAGTGGAAGTATAAAGGTGCTGAACTTGTGTAAGTTCTGTATGCAAGAGTCAGTGCTTTTAATTTGATGCGTGCTGCAAGTGGGATCCAGTGTAGTGAGATGAGGAGTGGTGTGACATGAGTCCTTTTCGGTTGGTTGAAGACCAGACCATTCTGAATCAGTTGTAGGGGTTTGATTGCACTTGCAGGAAGTCCAACCAGAAGAGCGTTGCAGTAGTCCAGTCTGGAAATGATCATGGCCTGCACCAGAAGTTGTGTAGCTTGCTCAGTTAGGAAAGTCCTGATCCTCCTGATGTTGTGCAGTGCAAACCTGCATGATCGAGCCATCTTTGCGATGTGATCTTTGAAGGTCCTCAAAGATCACTCCAAGATTTCTGGCAGACCTTGAAGGGGTGATCGTAGTGGCGCTGGACGGTGAAGTCATACTGTCGGGTTGGATCGGCAGGAAGCTCTGTCTTTGCCAGGTTGAGTTGCAAATGATGCTCTTTCATCCATGTTGAGATGTCCGCTAGCCAGCTTGTGATTCTCGCAGCCACTGTTTGATCATCTGGTTGAAATGATAGGTAGAGCTGAGTGTCATCGGCGTAGCAGTGATAGGAGAAGCCGTGTGCCTCTATGATGGGACCCAGTGATGTGGTGTACATGGAGAAGAGAAGTGGTCCAAGAACTGAGCCCTGTGGAACACCGGTGACATCAGTTGACATTCTTTGGAGACCTCCCCACACCACACAACCCTGAAGGACCCATCCGTGGGATAGGATTCAAACCACTGAAGAAGAGTTCAAGTGATGCCTAGTGACGAGAGGGTAGATAAGAGGATATGGTGATTAACAGTGTCTAATGCAGCAGACAGATCTAAGAGAATGAGAACTGAATCAGCTTTAGCACTCCTTAGAGCTTCCGTGACAGATAGTAGTGCCGTCTCGGTTGAATGGTATTAACCAGTAACCAAACGGCATTAATCTTTGGACAAAGATCCTGGAAGACGAGGTCACGGCACCACTGCAACCAGCCCAACTCTGACCACTTTTACAATTGAGTAAATGAGTAAAGACACGTGACAACTGGAACTGCTGCTATTTTATCACCTCTCCTCAGCGCAAACAAAGCAGGACACAGCATGGGGCTGAACAGAAATTATGTCATGACGGCAGTAAAATTAATCATAATATGATAAAGTTTAAAACTGATTACTGAAAATGCATTAATTTATACACTGTGAATATAAACAATGATAATGTATCATTCTGGAGCTCTTCAGATCAATGTTCAATGTAACTGATAGGGCGGTTTGTTTTGGGGTTTAAAGTGATTAAAATCTGCCCGTCTATGAATAGATTTTGTGCAACAGCTGCTCGAAAAAAAAGATGTGCTATGCGTGTAAAACATGCTAAATCTTCAAATCTTAACAGGCTGTGCTGGACTGCATGACGTGTGCAGCACGGTATAGAGGCTGAGTATACAGGCAGTCTAGATGGGATGAAACACAAATAATTTTCCATACGTCTCCCTGATGACTTTAACATGTCCAACCGAACAGCTGCAGTGGCCCTGACAGAGACTCCACACGAGACCACACCGTATTTCCCAGGCTTAAAGTGTCTTTGTTTTAGAGCCCCGAATGGATGGTCATTCACAGTGACGCCAGTTGTCTGTCACCTCTCCAGTGCTCAAAGTGTCTGGTATTGAAGCATTTGTCAATGCAATCGAACTGTAATATTTTGAACACGACGACAATGAAAGAAGTAGCTGTCATCTGGACGGGAATAAGAGCAGAATGCAATCATATTCAATTAAATGGACTCATTATCCTACCTATTATTGTTCACTTTAAAGCCAGCCAACAATTGTAGTTCATTACTGTCAGGAACAATGCTTTACATGAGCATCAATCATCCATGGATGTTTGCAATTATTCAGCAATTGTATTGCATTGCACTGAGTTTCCTGTTGGTTTTGATTAGCTCTGTAATTCCCCTTCAACACACAACAGCCACAGGATAAATCCAATGCTGCCATCTAGTGTCATGATTTCAGGGAATAGACTTGATTGTGTCTACAAAAAGACTCATCAAGCAGGAGTACTAAACTTAAGATTAGAATTTAGGGTCACAAAGTGAATGACAAACCATTCCATAGTATTGTGACTGATTGGTCTCTCTGAAGAGCAATTTATGTGGTATCAGAAATATAACTGGCATATATAACTATATATATAATTTACTCTGGCATCCCCTCTAGCTCAGGGTTTTTTAGTTAACTGACACTAAAACCACTTTTAAAACCTTTTTTTTATTTGAAATAAAATAATCATTAAACACAAAAAGTGTCACATTTTATTTCACTTTCTTTTAGTTTATTAATATAATCAAATAAACCAAATTAATTTTAAAAACTACAAATACACAAATCTTGAAATAAAAAAATGACAAAATTATAAAAAAACAAGCTTTTAGAATTCAAAAACTTTTTAATTCAAATAAAAACGGAAAATATAAAAACGTAAACTACAATAATATCTCAGTTATGCTCAACCGTGTTTCATGGGTTTACTTTTGTTTTACTTTCTCAGAAATGTCTTTTCCGCCACAGCCAAGAAAATGGTCCTAAAGGTTTGCCCAGGAGTTTTTATGAATGTATAGTTAGAGCGCACATGTAAATGCTGTGGCCTTTATCTGAAGGCCTCTGTCTCTGGTATGTTGGCAGACTTCACGTCTCTTGCACGCTCTTCTCTCTCCAAACACAGTCTTATCACAGAGCACAAGCTGCTTTCCATTAGCCGCGAGACTGCTGGGATCTGATACATTTCATAAAACACAAACATTTCCATCTGTCCTTGAGAACTGTGAGGATGCTGAAGACAAAATCCTTGAGATAAATAAAAAACTACAAGAGTCATTTTGCCAAAAATACATGGAAAAAATCTGAGAAGGCATCCTCTGGGAAAAAAGCACTCAACATGATTTTTCTACATAGACTAAAATAACAACAGAAGATTTTAAGAGTTTAGCTGTGAATCCAGCTAAAGTGGTTGAGCTGTGCATCTCCGTCAGATGTTCTCACACACATGGACATATGGAATTTGTGTTTTTTTCTAACAACACTCACAGTACAATTGAACGGGATAAATAAAAATTATAGAAAAAACGTCACAGAAAATAAATATCAACATTAATGCAGCTATTTGGAGCAGCTATCAGGGCTGACAGTTGTGCCGGAATCCTTAATCTTGTTATACACAGTGAATATCCCATTAAAAAAACAAAAAAACAATAACATTACAGATTTTTTAAAATATGGTTATTGTTTATTATCATTGTTTATCTTCAGTAATACTGAAATATGTCATTCATCAGCTGAAAAACGTTTATGCAAGGCCTCTGAAATGCGATGTACACTCAACTGCACGCAGAGAGGCATCTTAAGTGCACTGCTCAGCACTACAATAACTTCAGTTGGTCCCATACAGCTTATGCTTAATGAGGACAACATTTTCAGAATAATAAAAATGCATGGTTTGACTTCTGTTTAAAGGTAGGAGAGGCAATTTCGGGCTGGATTGGATGAAAATGTTTTGGTCCTAACTAAATTTATAATATAATATACAACAAAATATTAACAATAAAATAATTAACTTCTAGATTCTAAAACATTATACCAACTAAATCTTAACCCTAAGCCCATATCTTGTTTAGATATGCATTAAAAGGCAATTGTTTTATGAACTGCTTTGATTTGCTTTACAAATGATTTGCTCTTATCATCCGATCGTGGTTGTATCTCTCTTTTAGTGTTACTGGACCTTAGTGCTGCATTTGATACAATTGACCACAAAATCCTTCTGAATAGACTTGAAAATTATGTTGGCATTAGTGGAGTTGCATTAGCCTGGTTCAAGTCATACTTATCTGACCGTTATCAGTTTGTAGCAGTAAATGAGGAGATGTCATATCGGTCACGGGTTCAATATGGAGTTCCTCAAGGTTCAGTACTAGGACCATTGCTTTTCACCCTGTACATGCTTCCTTTGGGTGCAGTTATTAGGAAGCATGGCATTAGCTTTCATTGTTACGCTGATGATACTCAGCTCTATATTTCTTCTCATCCTGATGAATCTAACAAATTCACTGAATTAACAGAATGCATAACCGATATAAAAAATTGGATGACTAATAACTTTCTACTGCTAAATTCTGAAAAAACAGAGATTCTAATTATTAGACCAAAAAGTTCAGCACATAATAATCTAGACTACTGCCTAACACTCGATGGCTGCTCTGTCAAGTCTTCGTCGTCAGTTAGAAACCTGGGTGTGCTCTTTGATACCAATCTTTCATTTGAAAGCCATGTTTCTAGCATCTGTAAAACGGCGTTCTTCCATCTTAAAAATATATCTAAATTGCGACATATGCTATCTAAGACAAATGCGGAAAAGTTAGTTCATGCGTTCATGAGTTCAAGGCTAGATTATTGTAATGCTTTACTAGGTTGCTCTGCACGCTTAATAAACAAATTCCAGCTGGTCCAAAATGCAGCAGCTCGAGTTCTTACTAGAACCAGGAAGTATGAGCATATTAGCCCAGTTCTGTCAAACCTGCACTGGCTTCCTATTAAACACCGAATACATTTTAAAATCTTGCTAATTACTTACAAAGCATTAAATGGTTTAGCTCCACAGTACTTGAGCGATCTCTTAACACATTATAGTCCTTCACGTCTATTGCGATCCCAAAATACTGACCAGCTTATAATACCTAGAATATCAAAGTCAACTGCTGGCGGTCGATCCTTTTCCTATTTAGCTCCTAAACTCAGGAACAGTCTTCCTATTACAGTTCGGGAAGCAGACACACTCTGTCAGTTTAAATGTAGACTAAAAACACATCTTTTCAACCTGGCATACACATAACACATTATACATACATTTTTAATCCAAATCATGTAAAATGATTGTTAGGCTGCATAATTTAGGTAAACCGGAACCGGGAACATTCCCATAACACCTGATGTACTCGATACATCAGAAGAAGAATGGCATCTACGCTGATATTGGTCTCTGTTTATTCCGAGGTTACCGTGGTCAGCTGGATCCGGGCCGTATGCAGATCAGATGAAGGACCTGGACACGAGCACAGCACTGCCCTGGGGTGTCTGCGGAGACCGTGACTCTACTGGACCCTCCCCTGTGACGATCATGAACCCATCTCTAACCGGACCAAATTGGACTTGAATTGTTGTATAATAATCATGCACTGTTTGGCTGTTGGCCAGAGGAGAACTGGTCCCCCAACTGAGCCTGGTTTCTCCCAAGGTTTTTTCTCCATTCTATTCTTCATTCGTTACGTCACCTGCCGGAGTTTTGGTTCCTTGCCGCTGTCGCCTATGGCTTGCTCAGTTGGGGAAACTTAACTTAAAATTCATCAATTGTATTGATTCGCCTGCTCTTTTGGGGCTTCTGTTCAGCCAAACAAACTTTGTTTATATTGTTTTTCCTGTAAAGCTGCTTTGAAACAATCTACATTGTAAAAAGCGCTATATAAATAAAGGTGACTTGACTTGACTTGACTTTGTACAGATTTTTTTATTTGAATGACAAATAAAGCACTGAAATATCTTGCTTGTACAAGTATTGTTATATATGTATTTTACAAATAGGTAGAAGCTGCCAGGTTACACCGGCAGGAGAAAACAATTCTGTTGGCACTTGCACGTGCCTGTTCATCATGAAGGCTGAAGGACCATTGGTCAGGCTGTGAATCTGAAGGAGTGGAGAACTGCTCCACCAGTCAACCGTGTCGAGAGCGTAACACGTCACTCAGAGTACCACGTGAAAGCATGTCTGGAGATTTGCCAGAAAGCATGTGATGTGGAGAAGGGTTCGTGGTCAGATCAAACAATGGCAGATGGCTTATCGGGAGGCGAGGAATGCTTTAGAAAAACTTGGAGATCGTGGAAGGAGTCTTTCTCGGATGGAAACAGAGTCTGTGACAGTTGTATTGAAAGTGTACTTTTTGTATACTTCAAATCTTAAAATATGTTTTTTAACCTGCAGATAATATAATTAAAATTAAAGTTAAAATTAAAATAAAAAAAATATATAAAAATTTAATTTGACATTATTACAAACTATATAAGTATATTAAGCACACTGCATAATAATGTCTAATTAATGTCTAATTTTATATATTTTAAATAATAATGATTGTATAATGTTTTGCATACATACACTTCTTTTGATGTGTTGACTAAAATACTAAAGCGCATGAAAATAATGCTTTTTGTCACAGTTTGAGTTTTTCATTCAGTTCATCCTCATCTCCTGTGTCTTGTTAATTAGCTCATTAGTTCCCTTTGTTTGCTCATGTGTTTATACCCTGAGTCTGTTCTCATTCGTTTATAAATGTGCTGTTTTAGTTTGATTAACCTGTTCCCTTCATTGTGCGCTTGCTTCCTATCGTCACACTCTTGTCATTTGACATTAAAGATGTTTCAGTTCACATTAGCTTCTCATCGGTGCATTTAGCTGTGCACTTCAACTATATTTTAAAGACATTAGAAGCAATGATGAAAGTAAGTTAATTTCCACTTAAGTGGTTTATAAAAATCACTCAGAAGATCAACTAATTGAATTTAATATGTACTTTGATGCAGTTGAAATCAATTACATAAAATATGCATTTAGTGTTAATGTTAGTGTTTATGCAAAGTGTGTTCCTTTAAAGCAGGGGTGGGCTATATACGTGTTCCTTTAAACTACGGCCCATGGGCTATATACGTTATATTATTAAATTAAATTTTATTATAATTAAACCTCCTTCATTTTACCTTTCCCTGTAATTTCCCCAACAGATGACACACTTCAAAGACATTGACCTTTGTTTGAGTGTGATGTGTTACTCTCTACTTAACTTTTTCAGTAAAAATGAGCGGACCGAAGAAAAGAAAAGTAGACAGTGAGTACCGCGTGTTTAATAAAGAATGGTAAAGGCCGATTAAAGGCTGTATACCAAGAAACTGTAGCGTTTTTTAAAGAAAACAACATCAGCCGTCATTTTGCCACAAAACATGCCAACTACACTAGCAAACAGTCTCGGACGTTACGGCTCTGACGACTCATTTACAGACTCCACACAGAAGATGCTGACGTTATTTGGCTCAATCTATGTATGTGAAGAGACATTCAGCGTCATAAACGTCTTCACAGCCCGTCACAGAGCCGAGTTAACTAGCCGACACCTATTTCTCAGGCTTTCTGGTATGCACATTTTGGTAGGCTTCAGCGACTGATTTCATTCGTTTTGCCATTGGTTGAGCTGTGTGCCTCTTCGCTGTGATTGGTCTTTGATTCCCTGTGTTTTCAGGCTTATCTGCGTCTCTCGTACGGAGGGACTGAACACCTATCGGAAGGGAACGTCTCCGGTTACTGTCATAACCTCTGTTTCCTGAGAGACGGGAACAAGACTTTGAAATAATCGCCATATTCGCGCTTGACCAACTGTGCATTGTTTAGTAATGATTTTGATTTTGTGATTGCCGCACTAATGTTATTTATACTGTCTGTCAGCCAGTTCTGCATTGCGTGAAAATTGGCCAGTTGTCAACTAAGGTTTCAGAAGTTATGTGAAGGGGAAGAGTTCGGATCTATCCTGAGAATCGCCACAAAAAAACTAACGCCAGACTTTGATGCAACTTGCAAAAAAGGAGATCAACAGCACTGTTCCCACTGAATCTGAATGAGAGTTTATCTGCTGTGTTATTAAATGAATACATTTGCAAATAAATTTTTCAATGAATCTTGAACATTGATGTTTTGGTGACTGTTATTAAAAGCCAAATCTTTTCATGTAATGGTTTTTACATTCCATTTATATTAGTTCACACAAACACACTATCCTTCTATTCTGGCCCGGGCCCTCTGTCAAATTTTAGAAACCAATGTGGCCCGCGAGACAAAAAGTTTACCCACCCCTGCTTTAAAGTATACTACAGTGGAGTTCGGTTATGTTGACGGCCTCGGGGGTTGCAAAAAAGCGTTGAGATAACCGTTTAGCGAGATAACCAACACCCAATATGGCGATTTATTTGATTAAGCGATCGGCATGCTATAAATATGTACATACGCTGTTTATGTTTGCTAACAACAAAAGGCATATGTGCAGCAACTAACAGCAGAGATTTACCAGTATACAATAAAAAACACCTTCCATTCTCCATACAAACCTTATTACCAAATTATATTCTCCAATTGTTGCAAACGCAATTTCGCACAGAGTGTAAACAGTCATAACATATTCGTGAGGTCATCACGCTGTACTAGATTGCATTCTTTCTTGCGTTCTGCCTGACTAATGTGCTTTTTCAGCAAATTTGGCTGTGTCCTGTCTTTTAACAACCTTCAATCCATTCTTCAATCCACAGCAGCGCTGAGCAGAGCTCACATCAGAACATAAGCAGGGTGTGTGTGTGTGTGTGTGTGTGTGTGATCAGCCAGTGGCGGCTTCCCGCACACGCACGATTCATTTGCACGTGGAGGAGTGAACATCTCCTGCTCTCCCTGCATCTGGGAGGATCTGCTGCACGAGGACCGGGTCACCTGTGAGTGCTTTGGGGTGGGGTTGCGGCAGCTCTCGCTGCTCCTTGAGAAGAGTAAGAACGACATATGTATCTTCAGTCTCCAAAAGTCTCAAATAACTCCAGATAAAGTCATTAGAATTGTCACTTGTCGTTTTTTTTTTCTTTTCATATTTTATTTACAAATTTTCAAAGCCTTGACAGAGATTTCCATACATTGAAGTTTGTACTTTTCTTTTTTCGCCCCCAATAACCCTTTCCGCCAAATAATTGAACATAACCAAATAACTAAACATACATAACATAATTAAGGCATCGATGACAATAATAATGACAACTATGGTAGTTAAATTACAGTATGGTTACATTAATAAATGGCAAAGACAATGAAACTAACTAAATAAAATAAAAAATAAACTTAAAAGTGGGAGAGTCTTTATCTGTTCAAAGTATGTAATCATGGGTTGCCAATTCTTATAAAAGGTTTGGACAGATCCTTTCATCAAGTATTTGATTTTCTCTAATTTTAGATGTGATACTAGGTCACATATCCACACTGAAGCTTTGGGTGGGTTTGGTGACTTCCATTCCAGTAGTATTCTTCTTCTCGCCAATAAGGTGGAAAAAGCAAAAACATTTTTGGCTCTATTGGTGAAATATACTCCTTGTTCTGGTACTCCAAAAATAGCAATTTCAACACTAGGTTTTATATCCAAGTTAAAGGCCTCATTCAGTGCTTTAAATAAAAATGTCCAATAGTCACTCAGCTTTCGACAAGTTCAGAACATATGCAAAAGGTCTGCCTTGTCACTTTGGCATCGATCACACAAATCATCGACATTAGGATAAATCTTTGATAGGCTACATTTTGTGTGGTAGGCACGGTGGAGGAGCTTGAACTGTACAAGGTTGAGGCGTCCACAAGACTCCCGCCACGGGAGAACTACCCCCGCCAAGGAGGGTCCTAGAGCATTCCACCCAAGTTTCCGGAAGCCCCGGCCCAGTGGTGAAAAAGTTCACAATACAGTCTCTGGTAGGCCCCCAGCAGGCTCTGGTCATGGAGCAAGAAGTAGACACTCTGCTGGTGAAAGGGGCCATTGAGTATGTACCCCTCGCAGACAGCAAGTCCGGGTTCTACAGCCGGTACTTCATAGTTCCAAAAAAGGATGGAGGGTTGCGGCCTATTCTGGATTTGCGTCTCTTAAATTGCACTGTTATGCGTCTAAAATTCAAAATGCTGACGCTCAAACAAATCGTAGGGCAGGTCAGGTCCGAGGACTGGTTTGTCACGATCGACCTCAAAGACGCATATTTCCACATCTCCATCCTTCCGCAGCTCAGAAAGTTCCTGAGGTTCGCCTTTGGGGGGAAGGCGTACCAGTATCGGTTGCTTCCTTTCGGCCTGGCGCTCTCGCCCCGCATGTTCACAAAGGTAGTGGACGCTGCTCTAGCTCTGCTGCGCTCACAGGGCATTCTTGTCCTAAACTATATCGACCACTGGCTTATTCTGGCCCAGTCACTGTTTTCACCGACAGTACAGGTGGTTGCGTACATCAACCATCAAGAGGGTCTGTGTTCGCGGCCATTTTTCAAGATGGCGGGACAGATCCTCCTCTGGGCCCAGGGGAGGCTGCTCTCTCTCAAGGCGGCCTACACCCCGGGGGTCCAGAATGTTGGAGCAGACGCCCTGTCGAGGCAGGAGCCGAGGCCAGGGCAATGGCAGCTCCACCCCGAGGTGGTGGAGCAGATTTGGGAGAGATATGGCAAGGCACAGGTGGACCTGTTTGCCTCCGTAGAGAACTCTCACTGCCCTCTGTGGTTCACGCTAACACATCCAGTGCCTCTGGGGCGGGATGCCATGGTACATACGTGGCCGAGGCTATGCCTGTACGCCTTTCCCCCGATCGCCCTGCTCCCGGGAGTTCTGGCCAAAGTTCGCCGGAACAAGGTCCATCTCACGCTAGTGACCACCCACTGGCCTACCAGAATATGGTTCTCAGACCTCGTGTCCCTCCTCGACGGAGTCCCCTGGAAGATTCCGATCAGGAGGGACCTCCTGTCTCAGGCAGAGGGTTGCATTCTTTACCCCTGCCCAGAGCTAATGAAGCTGTGGGTCTGTCCCCTGAAGGGGTCCAGCTCATAGAATCCGGTCTCTCAGCCGAGGTTGTAGAGACCATTCTTCAGTCCAGAGCTCCCTCCACGAGGAAACTTTACGCCTTGAAGTGGAAACTCTTTGCGTCTTGGTGTAGTGAGAGGCAGGTGAACCCAGTTACCTGTCAGGTTGGCAAAGTGCTGGAGTTCCTGCAGGAAAGATTTGCAGCAGGGCTGTCCCCCTCCACCTTGAAGGTCTATGTGGCTGCCATAGCGGCTTGCCATGTACCTCTGGGTGGGGTGTCCTTGGGCAGGGGCCCCCTAGTCACTCGTTTCTTCCGTGGCACACTAAGGCTGAGACCTGCGGCACAGACCAGGGTACCTGCCTGGGACTTGTCTGTGGTACTCCAAGGCCTGTCCCAGGCACCCTTTGAACCATTAGAGGAGCTCCCTATCAAGCTCCTCTCTCTTTAGACCCTTCTTTTGCTGGCCATCACCTCGCTTAAAAGGGTCGGGGACCTTCAGGCCCTCTCGGTGGCTCCCTCATGCCTCGAGATCACGCCCGGGATGGCGAAAGCCTTTCTCCACCCGAGGCCAGGCTATGTCCCCAAGGTTCCCACTAATGTGGCTCGGTCTACCATGCTGCAGGCCTTCTGCCCTCCCCCATTTGACGATCATGAGCAGAAGCACAAGAACAAGGTCTGTCCAGTGCGAGCACTGGACGCTTACGTCTTCAGAACTGCCACCTGGCGTGAGTCGGATCAACTGTTTGTTAGCTTTGGGCTCCCTAAGGGGGCTCCAGCTTCCAAGCAAACCCTAAGCAGATGGATAGTCGAGGCTATCTGTCTAGCTTATGAGTCGAAAAAACAAAAAAAACAAAAAAAATTGTAACCGGTCTCGGAATCGGCAGTGAATAATCTCTAAATACAACATATTATAACCTGTCTCACTTTACGGCTAAAAACAATATTAGTTTATTACAAACCCACCTTGCTTTTCTTCATTCTTCACACCTGCTTTCTTTACCCATTTTCAATAAGGAGTCAAAAGAACAAGGGCATAAGACTGATTTTAAAGGTCATGGGCACTAATGGATCTTTGAAATGTAGAGGTCGCATTCATGAAGACTTTTGCCTTGTCCCGAGAAACTTTTCATTTAATCGCATAACTTTTGTGATGTTGCATGATATATTGCTTACAAAGCTGTGTTATTGACATCTTTACATAGACAAAACTAGAACCAGGAAGTATGAGCATATTAGCCCAGTTCTGTCAAACCTGTACTGGCTTCCTATTAAACACCGAATACATTTTAAAATCTTGCTAATTACTTACAAAGCATTAAATGGTTTAGCTCCACAGTACTTGAGCGATCTCTTAACACATTATAGTCCTTCACGTCTATTGCGATCCCAAAATACTGACCAGCTTATAATACCTAGAATATCAAAGTCAACTGCTGGCGGTCGATCCTTTTCCTATTTAGCTCCTAAACTCTGGAACAGTCTTCCTATTACAGTTCGGGAAGCAGACACACCCAGTTTAAATGTAGACTAAAAACACATCTCTTCAACCTGGCATACACATAACACATTATACATACATTTTTAATCCAAATCATGTAAAATGATTGTTAGGCTGCATAATTTAGATAAGCCGGAACCGGGAACATTCCCATAACACCTGATGTACTCGATACATCAGAAGAAGAATGGCATCTACGCTGATATTGGTCTCTGTTTATTCCAAGGTTACCGTGGTCAGCTGGATCCGGGCCGTATCCAGATCAGATGAAGGACCTGGACACGAGCACAGCACTGCCCTGAAGTGTCTGCGGAGACCGTGACTCTACTAGACCCTCCCCTGTGAAGATTATGAACCCATCTCTAACGGACCATATTGGACTTGAATTGTTGTATAATAATCATGCACGGTTTGGCTGTTGGCCAGAGGAGAACTGGTCCCCCGCCTGGTTTCTCCCAAGGTTTTTCTCCATTCTATTCTTCATTCGTTACGTCACCTGCCGGAGTTTTGGTTCCTTGCCGCTGTCGCCTATGGCTTGCTCAGTTGGGGAAACTTAACACTTAAAATTCATCAATTGTTTTGATTCACCTGCTCTTTTGGGGCTTCTGTTCAGCCAAACAAACTTTGTTTATATTGTTTTTCCTGTAAAGCTGCTTTGAAACAATCTACATTGTAAAAAGCGCTATATAAATAAAGGTGACTTGACTTGACTTGACAAAACGTGGATTGTGCAATTGATACTCATTTATTGCAATAACTAGTATTAAAGCAGAACAGATTACAAGTTCGCATTACATAATTTTCACACTTTACATCACCAAGCGTTAATCACTAGCGCATCAAGAGAGGCGTCAGCCGATGAGTGTGAGGATTCAGTCAGACATTTACTGAAATACTGCAGGTCAAAACATTTCAAACAGAAAATATTGTACAATACATTACAATGGCGGTTTTTCACAGACTGTGATGCGTTTTAATGGTCATCAGCATAGTAAATCCTTTTTTTTTAAAGTATGTCTATTTTATAACACTTTACTTTGTATTATATTACCTTTGCATCAAAAAAGCTGGTTATCTCTGCTGTTTGTAATACAGCGACTGTGGGAGTCGATCTCTCTTCTGACTGCTGTTATCAATCTCACTATATATTTTCCTCTTTTTGAAAGATGTGAAAACACTATTTTGCTATTTGAGCCAGAGGGGAGACACACAACATCTGTATTTAATGTAGTTTATCATCCACGTTTACCCAAGTATGACAACTTCTGCTTATGACAAACCCAAAGATATGAAAAGAGTCACAAACTTTTTTTTTTATGTTTTATTTTTTTATCTAATGCAAGTGTAGACTATTCAGATGATTATTTTTTTCAATCTGTGTAAAGCTTTTAAATTAGCAAAAAAAACAATGCACATTTAATGAAAAAAGTATAATGTGTAATACCTGACAGTCACCAGTGGAGGACTCCCTCATCACAGATTTGATGAACGGTTAACAAGCCATCAGTGCTTTTTACAATGAGCTTTGGTTAAGAAATAACTGTACAAAATTTAGTTTGAGACTTAGCAAGTAAATTATATGGTTATGAGCAGAATTGTTTATTCAGATTTTTGGCTGTATGTTTGTGAAGTGATCTCTAGCCTACATATAGTAATCAGAAAAAATCTTTGGACATGTAACAATATTGCTCATATATGACATCATATATGACATTGCTCATACTCATGGAGGACAAAAAACACTGCAGTTTCATTAAGAGGCCCGAACTGTTCAGAGCAGCTGTTGATGTTTAAATAGCTAAACCTACAATGCAAAAGTTGTTATTAAAAGTAAAGTTGATTTGGTCCAGTACGTTCATCTTGAACTATTGCAAAAAATATAACGAATTATTAGTAAATACACCATTTAAAAAAGCTAAGGGAACTCTTAATCATCACAGTAATATCAAGTCAGTTAAACTTCAGGGATATCAATCTGTCCAATTAGGAAACAAAAGTGATTGTGAGTTTCACTGCCTTTTTGTGCAAGTGAAAGTGGAAACGATGCACTGGAGAGGAAACGGCAGGACAACCCACAAAAACAGAATGATTTTGCAGGTGGAGACCATACACAATTATTCTCTCCTGATTCTTCCTCACTGATTTGTCTTTAGTTTTGTGTTTTGTTAGAGGTCTTGTCTCTTTCTGTATGAAGCAGTTCCTGCAACCTCCAGGATGATCAGCATACGTGTTGTCACAGGGAGGTTTGGGGTTTCTCCCAGCACAGTTGTAAGAGCATGAGGAGATACCGAGAGACAGGAGTTACACAAGGTGAGATGAACAGGGACAGAGAAGGGCAACAATCATCAGCAGGACTGGGATCAGCTTCTGTGTGTGAGGAGAAACAGGAGGAACAAAAATGACCTCCTACAAAATGACCTCCAGCAGGAACCGGTGTGCATGTTTCTGACCAAACGGTCAGAATCAGACTTCATGAGGGTGAAATGAGGGCCTGGTGTCCTCTCGATTGGCATTTGCCATAGAAGACCAGAATTCAAGTCCACCATTGGCGCCTCGTTCTCTCCACAGCTTCACACTGCGCACATGTGACAGACAGGAGAGGCCGTGAGGAACGTTATGCTGCGTGAACATCATCCAGCGTCAGCGGTTTGGCGGGGGGTCAGTGATGATCTGGGGAGGAATATCTTTGGATGGTCACACGGATCTCCATCTGAAAGCCAATGATTCCCTTGCTTTCATTATGAGCTGCTGATGATCTTCATGCAAGTTGGATCATTCTGTAACTTCAGTTTTTAACATTGATTTTTGGTTAGAGTTTCATCAGAGTTGAAGATTTTGTTTTCCATTATATATGTCATTCATTGAGATCTAGAGTGGTATTGAAGTGTTCCTTTCATTATTGAGCCGTGTATTTCACTGCAAAACGACTAAAGTAAGAGACCTTTTACTTGATAAAAAAAGATTAAACTCAATCAGATGGGGAATGCATTGTGTCTAACTGCTTTTGAAGCAAAGTTTTGATCATAACATAGGATTAATCTGCACAAATTACCACATGCTTTTCAGTTGAGCTGGTTTAGGGCAAATTATGATATAAGAGTGTAATTTTGGATTCAGAATAATTCTTTAATCATCCAGTATTGCCTGAAAATTTGATTTAGCAACATTAAACTGGCCTTGCAGTTCCCATAAAATGCCAACATTTCCAACAGAGCTCAATTAGTCAGAGAGAGTGGGATTCAGAGATGTGATGCATGATGTAATCCTCAGACGAGAGTGCCTGCTGATTCTCCTCGTCTTCATGGAGGACACCAGCGCCATATAAATATCTCACTCATATTTCCTGTGTGCAACTGTACAGTTGAGCCTGAGCTTCCCAGTAGTGATTAAAGATGACCTCACAAGGCTTTCCGCTTCCCTCCCTCTCAGCAGGCCGGACTGAAAGACCTCTCCTGTGATGAAATACACCGTAACCTCACAGCAGTGTAGAGAGACTTCCTCCCTTGGTTCATTATCTTGAGCATATTTGAAGCAGATAAAGTGATTATGTGGCTGGAATAGAATTAAAGCGAGACACGGAGTGGGAGAGGTAGAGAGCGAGAGATATTTCAGCGTGTGCACTGACATCAACTCTCTGGAAACATGAATGTCTGTGAATAATCAAGTACAACTTGATTAAGTTGCTCAAGTTGCTTCAACCCAGTAAGTGTAAAATATTCCTAACAATATAAAGTTATTCTTGTGTTTTCTTTCTAAAAATCAGTGCAGATTTGACAGCAGAAATACTCGTGAAGAGGATGTTTCTACAGTTATACTGAAAGACTTCAGGACTTCAGGAACGACAGAAGGACTTTAAATGAGATTCTGTGCAACAGGTTTTGCAGCATGTTGATCATGTTGATCATTTAGAGGCTGAAAGGGTGAATGTTTGTGATTATTCTCTCTTGATGGAGTACTCTTGTCATTTTTAATAACAGTGTTTCCCATCGTAATTTTACATAAATGTAAGTTACAACATTTCTTTGGTGCCACCTCATGAGCAGCTGTGGTGAAAATGGTTTTGGAAGGCTACATTATTTCATGTTTTTTTTAGGCAATCAAAACCAGCGTCTGCTTTCACTTCCCATTCCCATAGAGATGCTAATGTCATCATGTTGCTAATTAGGCTCATTTGCGTCGGCATCTGTATACGGCTCATAGCTGTAGTCTGAGAGCACAACCTTCACCCTGAAACTCCTGTTGCATTATCCCGTAGATTTCCCGTATGTTCCTTTACCAGCCAACAGATGTGAATGCAGTTTGTCTCCTGCTCACACTCATATGAGTTCAAGTAGTATTGATACTTGGATTGATCTTGTTCTTCCAAGGATCAAATCTCACATAATATTAATCCATAAAATCTACTATATCGTATTTGAAAAGGACATTTCTAAGGACTCTAAATCATCACTGTAATCAAAAATTTGCTGAAAAACCTTTTGCAAAGAATTTCCTCCACTCCTGTCGTCTGACTGATACTTATACTTCTCTATCAAGTAAAAGATAAAAATACTTGCTGAATGATACTGAAAACAACTCACAGGCACATCTTACTGTTTGTCAGCATCGGATCCATCACCAACCTTACTGATGTAGAAACTTTTCTGTTCGGGTGATACAATGAACGTCTCAGGTGTAACCATGGTTCCCTGAGAAGGGGAATGAGACTTCTAGAATACCCTTTGGGAAATGCCTCAGTGTGTCCTCTAACAAGTTCCCATTTGAAAGGGAACAAAGTATTCATCATAATGTCCTTTAAATAAGTAATGTCAGAAAGATATCAGCTCTGCTGTTATTCGTAAACACCAGTAGTGATGTTGTACAATCATCAGTGTACAATTGTGTAGTGAACAAACGCCCTTTACTGTCCTTACCAGTGCCTGAATTCATGATAGTGCTTCAGCTTGGGAGCTGATTGAGACTCACCCTATGTTTACCACTAATGTATATTGAGGACGTTTCATTCTTCTATTCATATGTTCATGTAACCTCACACAGTGACGCAGCCGCCTTTGTAGGACCGAATGCCACCATGCCTTGTGTCTGCTGTGCTGTAAGCTGTGATAACAGCAGATCACACAGTAATGGATTAACGTTTTACAGTGTCCCCCCACTGAATTGCTGCTATGAAGAGGGATCCCTGGACTCCTGTGAGCCTGTTATTTCGGGTAAGTAACTTATCGCTAAGTTAATGTTAGCAAACATTAGCTGTCCCAACATTTGCACCAGTTCCTTATCAATCAGCATTTGCAGACCAGTAAAATTACATTGTTTATAAATGTGTCATGTGTCAAAGCCAAATAATACATTTTTTAACAGTACATTAAATGTCATGAACAGAAGGTGCTCTTCATTCATAGTGCAGCGATGTAAGGAGCAGATTCAAATCAGTTAACCCATATTTATTTCAAAAACAGAAATTGTACATCTATAATAGATTCTTTTGAAATGTTCACATACAAGGCTCATCGTTCTGTGAAGAATACCTGCCTGAAAGGAAACAGCAATTGCACCCAAGTGAGCTGTTCCTATCCATGAGGAACAAGTACACAATCCTAAAGAGCACAATACCGGTCTCTCTTTGCCAGACTACAACTCCAGAAGAGTGTAACATTTGACCATCTGTTGAGTCCTCAGAAGAAATACTATTAAAGTAATATTGTCTTGCAAGGGTAACTATTTGTTGTCTGTTGACTATTTGCAATAAAAAAACAGGCGGCAGTAAAGTACATTGCACTTATTCTGCTCATTGTTAACAATCTTTCATAATCAAACTAGTCATAAAATCCTGTATACATTATAGTAAACCACATAGGTAGTTAGGCTGTGTAGATTAAAACTTTCCACTGTGTGCAAATATTTATTCTTACTAGAAACTGCTATTTGGCTCACACACAGCAACTTAACTGAATGTTACAAGAGTTATTACTAGGGATAAGCGAGTTCAGCATTATCTGTATCTATATCTGTTAACCATTTGAATTATCTGTATCTGTGTTCGGACTGGGCAGGGCCTAACCCGGAAGTGGGTGGGATTTAACCCAGAAACAGGTGGAGCTTTAGTTATTTTTAATCATTCATTTGATATGGGTTGATCAGAAACTGTTATATTTACTGCTAATTAGAAAACTATTTACATGACAGCATCAGCATTGAGCTTCAGATCAATAGTTTTGATCACGATAACAAACTAACTATATACAGAACAGGTTTTGCAACAATGAATACAACACATGCGGTTGCAATTATGAAGAAATCATTATTTTTAATCATTATTTTTTCAAAAAACTGGTTAGAGCCAGCAGACGGTTAAAAAAAGAAAAAACAAATCTCTGATAGGCAAAGACGCAACGCTAGTCGCATTTTACTCTAGCACCACATCTGAACAAACCCCACGTTTACCAGAACTCTACTGGTTAATAATGTTACGACCCCTGGTCTAGGTCAGGGTGCAACATAAAAGACACAACCCAAACTTCTCATTTTACCCATTTCTTTTATTATTGATGACTAGTTGCCTAAACATTTAGAGCAACAGTCCTTGGGTAATTCGTAATCAAAGAAAAGACACCAGTGTTTACACATCCAAAACAAAGAAAGAGAAGCTTAGAAGCACAATCTTCAGGGGTGAGCTAAGTGCCAAAACAACAAACATAATAGAAACTAACTTCCCAAGAAAACTAGCTTCCCTATAAACCAACCAAAAAGAAAGAAACATACAGTGTACTTCCCTATCTCCTTAACTAACAAAAACAGGAGAAAACAGATGGCCCTTGGGCCTACAAACAAAACAAGGCACTCACCCCCTACAGCTTCACGGGTTACAAAACAAAAAGATATAACAGAATTATAGATTGGCAGGACAAGGTGTAAGATTACTTGCACACAAGTGAGGAATAGCACTCTGTCTTACACGGTAGAGGAGGACAGAAAAACACATTCTCTGAACTCAGCTTTTTACAACAATCCACACAGAAAAGGACACCAAACAGATAGCATGGCAGTGAGAAAGAGCCAGCTCCCTCCAGAGGAACTCCAGGGAACTTTATAGTCGCGGACTCTTCTCCTGGGCCAATCACCAGCAGTCTCATTATGTCCAGGACCAATCCTGTTAAGACAAAGGAGAAACAACAGAATCTACACAAAAAAACAATATATACGTGTATATATACGTAACACTCCCACACTTAACTTTACAAATTATAATTTGTAACAAAAGTCATTTGTACCATCAGATGTACATGGTGCACGCGACAAAGCATCAGCGAGTACATTCTCACATCCTTTCTTGTAACGGATCTCTAAGTTAAAACCTTGAATCAACAGAGACCAACGCATCAGTCTTCGGTTCGAGTTAGACATTCGAAACAGAAAAACCAGGGGGTTATGGTCAGTATATACCAAGATGGGCACTTTACACGCATCAAGATAAATCTCAAAATGTTGAAGAGCAAGCAGTAGCGCAAGAGCTTCTTTTTCGATGGTGCTGTAATGTTGCTGCGACTTCGTAAATTTCCTTGAGAAGTAACATACGGGGTGATCAATTCCCTCAGTATCTTCCTGAATAAGGACTGCACCTGCTCCCACCTCACTTGCATCAACTTCCATCTTAAATGGTTGTGCAAAATCTGGGGCTGATAGAACTGGAGCACTAAGTACTACAAACAAACTGAAATAAAAAAAAACAAACCTGAAGCTGAAGAAACCCTAAACGTTAAGGGAAAAGAACCACGAACCTGAGTGACTGAGGGAGAGACAGAGACAGAACAAGAGCTGTTCTCTTCTCAGTGTTCTGTGTGTGAGTGAGGAGAGCAGGACACAGCAAAGCTGTATGTGTAGGGGAGGGCCGCTGTTAATAGCCTATCACAGAACGCAGACACAGTCAGCTACCCAATGAGGATTTTTATTCAATCCGAGCACAGATAATGACTCGTATTACTCATATGATACTCGTACTCGGCAAAAGTGCTTTATCCGTACCTCAGCCGAGTATCCGGCTCAACTCTAGTTATTACTGAAAAAAAATACATTGTAAGCATTTAATGAACATTGGATTCGATTGGATCTAATCCTAAAGCATCCATTTTCATTGCCTTCCGTTGTCGGTTAGTTAGGTGTGCGACATCATTCCAATCACCAAAGAGAGGCTACACAAAAGTCCTAGAGATGGACACAACAAAAAGGTCATGTGACTGAAACCCATTAATACAAACTTCCTCGTTCAGTCTGCATACATGTCATACCCAAGTTTATCAGATCCATGTGATTTATAATGATTGCTTTAAAGTGACAGCAGCCTATTAAACCTGCAAAACGACAAAGGACACTGAAATCACTCTGCTCTTGACTGAATAACTTTTGTAACTTCAATCATGTGTTATGTGCGTGTTGGTGTACGATGCAGAGACACGGAAGGAACCACGGGAGATGCTGCTCAATGATTTATTCACAAAACGAGGAAAACAAAACACTTTAAATACAAACATAAACCGCACTCGATGGTGCAAAACTCAGAACACTTGCAAAACCCGGAGAAACATCCACACACTCGAAACATCCGTATAACAATGACAATAACCGACAAAGACAAGGGAAACACGAGAGGGATTTATACAGGAGGAAATGGGAATCAGCTGACACAACTAACAGGGTATTTGACTAACAAGACAGGTGTGATAGATGTGATTGTACGGAGATACACAGAAGAGACCCGGATGTGAAAGACGCTTGAAGACTGTGATAGTACGCCCCCACCCGCAAGGCATGACCTCACGCTGAATGAGGAACACCTTGCAGAGCGAAGGGAGGGGGAACAGGAGGAGGACTAGACAGACATGGCATCAAAAGATGGGTGGGAGGGTGGTGCCGGGGCCACGGAGCCCCAGGGTGGTGCAGCAGTCCAGGGATTTATACAGGAGGAAATGGGAATCAGCTGACATGACTAACAGGATAATTGACTAACAAGACAGGTGTGGGAAGGGCAACGGAGATACACAGAAGGGACCCAGATGTGAAAGACGCGACAAGACTGTGACATAATGATTCCTCTATATTTAATTCGTACAGTGAAGAAAATGCAGTGCTATTTTACGTTGATTTTAACGAGACTTCAGTCAAATTGTGTACAGTCAGAACCTCCTAAAAATCCTGAAAACCAATTCAATTGGTTAACAACTGATAACCAATTAATGAGTATCTTTTTTCTATTTAACTTGTAGTTCTTGCCTTCAATACAACAATTAACTGATGCCATACTATAAGACTTTCATATTGGACTTGAATTGTTGTCAATATAATAATCATGCTCTGTTTGGCTGTTGGCCAGAGGAGAACTGGTCCCCCGACTGAGCCTGGTTTCTCCCAAGGTTTTTTCTCCATTCCGTTCATCATTCATTCAATCACCTGCTGGAGTTTTGGTTCCTTGCCGCTGTCGCCTATGGCTTGCTCAGTTGGGGAAACTTAACACTTAATATTCATCAATTGTATTAATTCGCCTGCTCTTTTAAGGCTGCTGTTCAGCCAAACAAACTTTGTTTATATTGTTTTCCTGTGACCACTGTAAAGCTGCTTTGAAACAATCAACAAGGTAAAAAGCGCTATATAAATAAAGGTGACTTAACTTATTGTATTTATTTGTGCTATTTGTAATTGGATTTTTTTTTCTTGTCTTTAACAATGTCTTAAATGATTTTATTGTAATGTAAATAAAATTACATTAGTTAGACTAGTAGTTGTTGCTGCAGCATCAAAATTGTAACCGAGAGCTGTAATATTTCACTTTTATGAATCTAGTCGTTTGAAGCACTGACCAGCAGAAAGAATGCTAAATATGAGCTGTGCTATTAAATGAAAGATAAAATATAACAGAGCAAGAGAATCAACTGTGAAAGTAACAGTAATTCCTAGAATACATTCAACAGGCATAATTAAGCATAAAAATAACTGAATGAAATATTTATTTGAATATATATGTTCTAAACCAATCAATATGATGAATATCGATTCTTTTGTATTTTATCCACATAGTTTATTTAAATATTACACATGCAGGTACCACAAATGGTAAAAGAATGTGGCATCAGTGCATCCCTAGTGAAAGCAGAAGATCAGACGAACGGTGAAGGACGTGATTAGTCACATGCCGTCTAAGCCTCAGGTGTTGTTTACAAAACTTATTAGTAAATAGTTCTCACCAGGTATTATTATACACCTCACTTAATGTTCTACACTATTATTGATCTGCTATGTGTGAACTGAGCTGAGCTGGACTGTGACATCATTACTGCTTTAGAGATAGGAAAGGAACTCATTTAATAATGGATGATGAATCAACACTGCACTGATTTCAGCGGAACAACAGCTCAAATGCATCATTTCCTGTTCTCACTGTAAAGCTGCTCTGAAACAAGCGCTATGCTGTCATGTCTTTCACCACTAGGCGACACCATTCCCAAAAGACAGATCTCATCCTTCCCAGCACCATCTCTTCAATGGAAATCTCAGCCACAATGAGCCAGGCTACATGAATCTGAAAGCAGCTTGGCATTTGTTGTACCGTTCATACCGATTAAATCTGTAAATCCATATGTAAATAACTATTTTGTGCAAGTGTTATGTATCCTTCCACTGTTAAATAATGTAATGTTCATAAGAAAGGCTGAATCTGAGGAGATTGCTTTTTTTATAGGCAGAAAGCAGGGACAGTGGGCAACCGGTGAAAAGGCTGATCTAAGCCAGCGCGAGGAGCTACCGTAAATGTCATGCACTGCTTGTTTTTATTGGCGGTTTGGCGCAATCTGCCCTTTTCCGTTCCTGGGACCTATTGTTTAAATAGGAGCTTTTAATGCAGGGCACCAGATGGGCCCTCAAACAAGTGTGGATAGAGGCATGTTTACCGGCCAGCGGTGTGTGCAGAGCAGGTGAAAATACTGAATGGCTGTCAGGCAGACGTGATACTTTAGCTTGTAAAGCTTTATTAGCCATATGCAATTGTCAAGAGGATATTAGCATACAGAAGGGAGGATATGAGAGAGCAGATATGTGCAGCGATTTGAAAACACATTTACAGGGAGGTGAAGCTGTTCCTGCACTAGTGCATGATTACTGTATTATAGAAATAATAGCCTGTTTTATGACAGAGTGCCAAATTACCATAAATGACTGATGGGAAGGTTTTCACCATCTTATTTTGCAAGTGGTTTTCTGTTACCGTGCAAGACTTCATTCACTGCTGCAGGTCCATAACTAGAAGAATAACCCAGTACAGTAAACGCTATCCAATGATTTGCAATATCAAGCAGTGTATTAAAAATAACAATTACATCAAAAATAACTGTAAACATCTGATTTGCAGATTCAAATGATGCCTTTTCCTTTCCAGAGATCAAACTGAGATTTCATTAAAGTGGTAACAATAAATATGATGTTTTATTATACATGTTTAATTTCATATTATTAAATATGATGGCTTGATTATAAATATGGTGATTATCTCTCAACTTAATATATGATATTTGCCATCTGAATGGAAGCCACTCATGTCAGCCGGCTGTTCTCATGTTAATTATTGAGCCATTCTCCGACAGCTGGACGCTTTTCACTCTAAAACTGTATATGACGTCTACAGTAAAAACTGCAGTGTAGCAACATGTTAAACTGTAGATTTGACTTGAATTTACAGTTTCATTAACTAACAGAATCTATACTAATATGAAAAACAGGTGGTGATGTGAAAGTTACATGATGAATCAAAGATCATTACAGTACATACTAATATATGCAGTATATGTGTAAATATATATATATAACATGCATGACACTAAACTATTGCAATAAACAGTAATTTAACAACATTCTCAGTAATGTGCAGATGCTGATTAGAGCAAGCTAAGAAAAAACGTCAGACATGAAGAGCCACTAATTACGAAATCCAAAATCTAAATTATTAAACAATATTTTACTGTAAAATGACATTAAATGTAAGCTTAGATCTATTACAGTTAATCACAGCACATAGTAAGGAAACTTTTAACGGTTGATGTTTAACAATTAACAGCTTTGCAGTTTTGGAACACTAATGAAACAAAATCTCTCAGTATTCATCTGTGGAGATGAATGAAAGACTTACGGGTTTGGAACGACATGAGAACGAGTAAATGATGAAACTTTGGTTCCTGCGTGAACCATTCCTTACGTTAGTAGTTTAAACGAATGCTGATTGTATTGTGCTAGTTTCATTCATGAACATTATTCTAATGGCATGTTTGCCAGAGGTTTGGTTTTCCCAGATACATCTTCAAGCTCAGAGCGAACGAGTGGAAAGGGACGGTTCATGGACTTTGAGTATATAAATATGAAATTGTCTTTTGATGGAATATTCTTTGTTTAATAGAAGTTAAGCTCAGAAAACAGATTTTGCTGTAATCAATTTTACAGCAATTAACAACATTTTTACAGGACTTTATTGGCAAATCTTTTGCCAGTATATTCCTGTAAAATATTGTTTATGTTCATCATTATTGCAATGTTACATGCTTTGAGATATGAGGTAGTTGAATGCCGTCTCTTGCTTTGCGCTGCTTTTCAACTCAGCCGTAAGAAGAAGTCACGTGTCTTGGAGCCACTCCATAAATTGCCTACCCAACCTTTAGCATACCTCACGATTATGGTAAACAAGTGCTTGAGATGTTTGGCTAATCACAACGCAGTGTCTCAGCTGGCCAATCAGAGCCAGTTTAGTAGAAATCAGCCAGACTGTTTCAGACAGACTGGCAATAGAGGAGCTGCAATAATGTTCCGTATGTAAAGAAAGTGTTTCTGAGCATTAATGCATTTTAACCTATTCTATTACACCCAATATAGAAAATAATGAACTGCTGAAATAGCATTCATACTATTTAAAATTTAAAATTAGGTGGACATAATGCACATATTCTTTGTCGGATTTTTGATATTTGCAGCGTTTATTTAAAAGTGATACATATTCCAGGAACAGACACATACAATAAAAAAAGCATCTTTCTCTGTAAAGAATGCATTTCATATCACTGTGACATATCACATAATCAGCGCAGCTCTGAGAAATGGGTGGAATGTCCCAATTACTGTCCTGTGATATATGGGGCGCGTGTCGTGGATTGCGTGTGTTTGAGCACCTGGTTCTCTGTCAACACAGGATCAGGTCACTGTGTGCATTACGCTGCGCAGAACGACAAAGGCTGCTCGCTTTCCTGTGATTAAAACTGAAGGCCAACACTGAGCACACGGACCTTTGATTAACTGCATCGGTTTGCCTTCTTCTGTGGATCTTTTGTTCAAAACTTAACCAAAACTGATGCCAACATTCAAAATCTCATCCTCTGTGTTCTGCAGTAAAACTGTCATACAGGTTTGGGTTGTCATGAAGATGTGTAAATGAAGAGAGAGTTAACTGTCCCTCTAATGATGAAGCAGAAAACACACAGGCACGAAACAGCCTCTCCGGATTCATAACCAAAGTACAGAAAACTAGCATGAACTTTTTTTTTACATTTTATTCAGTGATAGTTGTTGGTCACGTTCAATGTTCAATGGTTGCATGTGACCAATATTTTCCCTCCAAAATGTTTTTCGGTGCATTCAAGTAAAAGCAGCTTTAAATAAAGTCATGGAGCAAGTTTTAAAGTTGGTGCAAAATGTTCAGTCTCTTACTTCCTCCAACACGGATCAGTGATTTTGATGACATCACACTGCACTTCAGCTGCTCATCAGATTTTCTGTCCAATCAAACGCTCTCTAGAATCTGAAGCCCCTCCCCCTACATTATAGGCTCATAGACCATTCTGACTGCTGCACTGCTACTACTACTGTTTCCTGTCTGCTCGAGTGGATTGTGGATTGCGTTTGTAGCGTGTGTGTTTTTTTTTCGAGTTCATCAAACAACTGGTGAGTTGGATCAACACTCGCGGTGAGTCATGGAATCTTCTCCTGTAATTGTTACATGTACTGCCTGCTTCATGCATAGTCTGTCTGTCTCTGTCAGCTGTGAGGGCTTCACATGTGATAAATGTAGGGACATAGTCAGGCTGACAGAGAAGATTTCAGAATTAGAGACACGCATCCACATTTTAACTGAGGATAGTAAGAATGCAAGGGCTTTAGATACTACTTTGGATGCGACTAGCTTAGCAAACTCTGTACATTGTTCGGTTCCGGTTGTAGAGCCCGTGCAGCAGGGCAACTGTGAGACGGCATAATCGCGGGTCAAAAAACCACTGTTCCATTCCGATTAGAACATCAAACAGGTTCTCCGCACTCAGTGACGCACCCACTGAGAAACCTGTTGAAAGTGCCCTAGTGATTCTATTACTTGGAATGTGAATATAGAGACTCCAGCCACAATAGTCACATGTTTGCCGGGAGCCAGAGCACCTGACGTCAAAGCAAATTTAAAAGTGCTGGCTAAGGCTAATCGTAAATATTCTAAGATTGTTATTCACGTCGGCGCTAATGATGTCAAGTCAAGTCACCTTTATTTATATAGCGCTTTTTACAATGTAGATTGTTTCAAAGCAGCTTTACAGGAAAAACAATATAAACAAAGTTTGTTTGGCTGAACAGAAGCCCCAAAAGAGCAGGCGAATCAATACAATTGATGAATTTTAAGTGTTAAGTTTCCCCAACTGAGCAAGCCATAGGCGACAGCGGCAAGGAACCAAAACTCCGGCAGGTGACGTAATGAATGAAGAATAGAATGGAGAAAAAACCTTGGGAGAAACCAGGCTCAGTCGGGGGACCAGTTCTCCTCTGGCCAACAGCCAAACCGTGCATGATTATTATACAACAATTCAAGTCCAATATGAAGTCCAATTTGGTCCAGTTAGAGATGGGTTCATGATCGTCACAGGGGAGGGTCCAGTAGAGTCACGGTCTCCGCAGACACTTCAGGGCAGTGCTGTGCTTGTGTCCAGGTCCTTCATCTGATCTGGATACGGCCCGGATCCAGCTGCCCACGGTAACCTCGGAATAAACAGAGACCAATATCAGCGTAGATGCCATTCTTCTTCTGATGTATCGAGTACATCAGGTGTTATGGGAATGTTCCCGGTTCCGGCTTATCTAAATTAGGCAGCCTAACAATCATTTTACATGATTTGGATGATGTCCGACTTCGCCAGTCAGAGATCACTAAAACTAATATTAAGGAGGTGTGTGAACTCGCAAGTACGATGTCAGGCACTGTAATTTGCTCTGGCCCGCTTCCTATGCGCAGGAGTGATGAGATGCTTAGCAGATTATCCTCACTCAATGGCTGGATGTCTAAGTGGTGCCCGCAGAATAACATAGGGTTCCTAGACAATTGGTAACCTCGTAGCCAATTGGTAACCACATAGTCTTAGAGCTGAACCTTGACTAACTGGGGCCCAGGGGTCTCATTTATAAAGCGTGCGTACGCACAAAACGGGGCTGGAATCGTACGTACGCCAGTTCCCACGCAAAGGTTGAGATCTATAAAAACAAACTTGACAGGAATATTTGCGTACCAGCACGCAAATTGTGACCCATGCGTACGAACATTTTGGAGACGGAGCGGTTTTGGCGACAACCGATGGTGAGCTGAGGGATTGACAGTAGAATTAATGAAATTAAACACATTGAACTTGAAAAGTTGTGCATATTATGGAAGCCAGTTTCCACCACGGTTGAGAAAGGGAAAAACATATTATTTAAGTCGAAATAATGACTTAGTATCTCGACATAAAGAGAAACTTACTCGAAATAATGACTTAACTTCTCTGTTTCTCTGCATGGTCAAAGCGTGTAAATGCGAGATCACAGCAAACATGACAAGTTCTGTAAAAACTGCTGTCTTAGTTAAAGTCGTGTAATATATAAAATGCAATCTATAGCAACATGAATTATAAATTATCAGTATATTTTGCACACTTTTCCATGTGCATAGGAAGGCATGGAAGTGGAACAGAATTAAAGTGAGGTGAGGCGGTTAAAGCGAGGCGAGGTGGTTATTAAGCTATATGATATCGAGGAGCCGCTATTAACGCTGGATTTATTCGTTAGGCTTATTCGTTAGGTTTAAGTGTAACGTCTTCATAAAATGCATGAGTACATGTGTTAATATTAACGCGAATTTCGCGAATGCTCTTTGATGTGCAGGTTCATCATAAAGAGTCACTATAATACAATAAAATAATAATAATTAATAATAATAATACAATAATATAATACAAATTATATAACAAATATATTTGTTATAAATGTAACAAATTATATATACTATAATTCCTCTGTTTGAAATCCATGGATCACTGTGCTGCTGCTTGTTCATACACAAAAATACAAACGAATAAAATATTAAATACTATGGAATCCCCTCTTATATAGTGATGATTTATCTTTCATGTTCTTTAATTATATTATTGGTTATCACACTGACTTTAACAGCTGTTTTACAGAACGTGTCATGTTTGCTGTGATCTCGCATTTACACGCTTTGACCATGCGGAGAAGCACGAGAGGTTAAGTCATTATTTCGAGAATGTTTCTCGTTATTTCGAAATACTAAGTCATTATTTCGACTGAAATAATCTTTTTTTTTTCTCAACTGTGGTGGAAACGGACTTCCATACACATATAGACCTATCCATATAACCATTAACATACAAATCACTTTCAATCCTCATTATCTAGGATAAAACGTCCTATAAAACATGCATGTCCACAATAACAATTTATATAAATAAATGGTAATAAATTATCAAATAAAAGTGTATCAATTTAATTTATTTTACTTTCACTTGCTAATGATCTATGGGTTTATGTACATTGTCTGATTCATATGAGCAGGTGTAAAGGATTTAATGCGATCGCTGTAAACATAAATACTACAGTGTACATAAATACTACACTCCTGCATCTACGGCATGATGGATGCGCTGGCATTGCTAGAGGACTATGGCAATGGCAGTTGGTGCTGCCATATCCCAATGCCAATGGCAACACACTCCGTCGGTGACTGGCGAGCCTTTTCCCCCCCCACTTTTAAGTCGGACCTCTTCTTCTTTTATTTCGGGAACCGTCTGGTCAGCTGAACCAACTGCATTTACAGCGGCTGTCAGATGCTGCCATTCCATACTTTTTTGTGTGTGTTAGTGACGCCAATACTATGGCTACCAAACAAAATAAATGTCCTTTCCTCCACCTCTGTCACAAGAACCTCTGTTTCAGTGTCTGTGAAATTTCTATTGGTGCCATTTTTACGCATAAAGAACCTCTTGCTCCTTTATATTAATATGCACGGCATTATTATAATAATATTGAGCTGATTTGCATGGACTATATATGGATGAAAGGGGGCGGGTAAAGGTCGGGATGTCGATTTTTTTCACGTGCGCAAATTATCAGTTAGACTGTGATTTATAAATGGAAAACTGCGTGCAGGTGTGCGTGCGCACGGTTTTATAAGTCTCAATTTTTGTTTGCGTAAGCCATTTTTTGCTTTTGGGCGCACGTAAACTTTTAGTAAGGATCCTACGCACAGTTTTATAAATGAGACCCCAGGTCAGGAAGCAGACAAACTGGCTAAACCGACCGTCTGCTAGCTGTCTCACGTCACAGAGGTCAGATAAATTCCAACACATAGAGACTCTTTCACCTAGATATCATCCTATAGACTGTGTCTGTTCCCCGAATTAGCAAATACAAAAAACACTCAAAACCGTTTAAGGATAAAATTTGTATTGATTTACAAAAAACTAAGAACGGATATAACACAAATGAACAAATGATAAAGCTTGGGTTACTGAATAATATGATCCCTTTCCTCAAAAGCACTTATTGTAAATTATATGATTACAGATCATAAACTAGATGTGCTGTGTTTGACAGAAACTTGGCTAAAACCAGATGATTACATTACTTTAAATAAGTCCACCCCTCAAGATTACTGTTATAAACATGAGCCTCGTCTGAAAGGTGTTGCTGTAATTTATAGTAACATGATCAATACTGCTCAAATGTCTAATTTGAAATCTAATTCTTTCGAAGTGATGGTATTTAATGTAAAATTATCTAGTGCAAGTAATAATTCCTGTTTAACTTTTGTGCTGCTATTCTATACAGGCCACCAGGGCACCATACAGACTTTATCAAAGAATTTGCTGATATTCCCTCAGAATTAGTAATGTCTGCAGATAAAGTCATAATTGTCGGTGATTTTAATATCCATGTAGATAATGAAAAAGACGCATTGGGATTGGCATTTAGAGACATCTTAAACTCTATTGGAGTTACACAACATGTATCAGGACCCACTCATTCTCGTAATCATACTTTAGATCTAATATTGTCATATGGGATCAATGTTGATACTGTTCAAATTCTGCAGCAGAGCGATGACATCTCAGATCATTACTTAGTTGCGTGTAGATTACCTTTAGCCAAAGTCGAAAAACTAACTCCCTGTTATAAATATAGTAGAACTATCACTCCTAACACAAAAGATAGCTTTATAAATAATCTTCCTGATCAGTTTGATCTACTTAACATCCCAGATAGCCTAGAAGAACTTGATGTTGCAACAGAAACTATCAACTCTCTCTTTTCCAGCACTTTAGACACTGTTGCTCCGTTACGCTTAAAGAAGATTAAAGAAAAGAGTCCAACACCGTGGTACAACGAGCACACCCGGGCCCTCAAGAGAGCAGCCAGAAAAATGGAGCAGAGCTGGAAAAAAACTAAGCTTGAGGTTTTTCGCATTTCATGGAAAGACAGCTCTATTGCATTCAGAAAGGTCTTAATATCAGCTAGATCTGCTTACTTTTCTACCCTCTTAGAAGAAAACAAATTCAACCCTAGGTATTTATTTGATACAGTGACTAAACTAACAAGAAATAAAGCCTCAACCCCAGATGCTTTTAAGCAGCACAGCAGTAATGAATTCCTGGATTTCTTGTCAGGGTTTTCTGGATAAGGGAGGACCCAATTGCAGATATGAGTGAGATGGGTTTATTTACAGGACAGTAACAGGTCAAACAGCAGTGAACGAGAAAACAGTTAGGCAGGGCACACAACAGGACAGCTGGCTGGTCAGATCTTAAAGCAGATGACACTCAGGCCAATGGTGGAGACTTGGCAGCAACTCAGGAAACCAGAGGCTTGAGGCCTGGGGATGTGATGTAGCACCCAGCTAGCTGCCAGGCCAGGAACGTCAACAGCCAGGGAAACGGGAGGCAGGGCAGGAACCAACAAAAAACAACACTCAAGACAAGAGAAACAACACTAGAACAAGTAAACTGACAAAACTATAACTAGACTTTAACACTTTAACGCTAGCAAAACGCAAGGCATTCACGCAAAACGAACCAGCAAAGACATGAGTAAAACAAGCACAATATAAAGGGAGCATAGCACATGAGGGCCAGGTGAACACACTCAAGCAAACGAGACTAGGCAATGACTAAACAAGGGGGCGTGGTAACTGGAACAGAGGTGGGACAAGAGGAACACATGAACAAAGACAGAGCCATGTGCTTAAGCACAACACAAACAGGCAAACATTAAACAAGGAAAAAACAGACAAGACTGTCAGGGCAGGATCTTGACACTTCTTTACTTGTACAATTCATAATATTAGAGAGAAAATTATAACCATGCAACCGTCTACTACAATATCACAAAATAAAGCAAATTTTAGTGTCCCTGAAGAAAAATTCCACTCCTTCATTGCTATTGGGGAGGAAGAATTGTCTAAACTCGTTAAATCATCAAAATCAACAACATGTATGCTAGACCCAATACCAACTAAGCTACTGAAAGAGATGCTTCCAGAGATCATAGATCCTCTTCTTAATATTGTTAATTCATCTTTGTCATTAGGATACGTACCAAAAACCTTTAAGCTGGCCGTAATTAAACCACTTATTAAAAAAACACAACTTGATCCTACAGAATTAGTTAATTACAAGCCGATATCAAATCTACCTTTTTTGTAAAAGATTCTAGAAAAGGCAATATCTTCACAACTATGTTCCTTTCTAGAAAGAAACAGCATCTATGAGGATTTCCAGTCAGGATTTAGACCATATCATAGTACTGAGACTGCTCTCATTAGAGTTACAAATGATTTGCTCTTATCATCCGATCGTGGTTGTATCTCTCTGTTAGTGTTACTGGACCTTAGTGCTGCATTTGATACAATCGACCACAAAATCCTTCTAAATAGACTTGAAAATTATGTTGGCATTAGTGGAATTGCCTTAGCCTGGTTCAAATCATACTTATCTGACTGTTATTAGTTTGTAGCAATAAATGAGGAGGTGTCATATCGATCACAGGTTCATTGAGTTCCTCAGGGTTCAGTACTAGGACCATTGCTTTTCACCTTGTACATGCTTCCTTTGGGTGTAATTATTATTATTGGGTGTATTATTAGCTTTCACTGTTACGCTGACGATACTCAGCTCTATATTTCTTCTCATCCTGATGAAACATACCAATTCACTAAATTAACAGAATGCATAAGTGATATAACAAATTGGATGACTAATACTGCTTTCTACTGCTTAATTCTGGAAAAACAGAGATTCTAATTATAAGACCAAAAAGTTCTGCACAGAATAATCTAGACTACTGCCTAACACTCGATGGCTGTTCTGTCAAGTCTTCGTCGTCAGTTAGAAACCTGGGTGTGCTCTTTGATACCAATCTTTCATTTGAAAACCACGTTTCTAGCATCTGTAAAATGGCATTCTTTCATCTTAAAAGTATATTTAATTTGCTCTCGCCTATGGCTTGCTCAGTTGGGGAAACTTAACACTTAATATTCATCAATTGTATTAATTCGCCTGCTCTTTTAAGGCTGTTGTTCAGCCAAACAAACTTTGTTTATAATGTTTTCATGTGACCACTGTAAAGCTGCTTTGAAACAATCTGTATTGTAAAAAGCGCTATATAAATAAAGGTGACTTGACTTGACTTGACATAGTCACTCTATAGAGTGATTCAGACAGTGTGAATATCTTTCATGGGGGGGAATGAAGTCTGGATTGACGTCAGTGAAGCGCCGCAGATCCAGAGACACGACAGACCAGAGCGGGTCATTTGATGGAGAAACACATCCACCCGTTTGAGTTCTGCACACAATCATGTGTTTTATAGAGATGTGGAGGAGAAACGGTTAGAGATCAGGAGGAAACTGCGGCTTCATCAAGCTCAACGGCTCTGAGCTGTGATAGAAACTCAACGCTTTCATTAATCAGGATGCTTATCCTAACACAGCACACAGAACGCCACCACCTTCTCCTCTGCCCTTTGACCGATGGCCTTTTCATACAGGCCATGTGCTGCGGGACAGACGCGTCTCCTCACATTACTCACAGGGACAGCCAAAGAATCATCCTCCCAAAACCCCTCGGACAGAGACGGATGATGACCACCAGCCTTCTCCCTTCAGTGTCTGTCGGCATGAGCGTCCGTCAGCGGAAAATAATGGGGGGAGTCACAGGAACGAGGTTCAGGTCAAGTTTGGCGCCATCAATGTGGGACTGTCATCAAGCAATCAAATCAATCATATAACACGTCAGGAGCCAATCTCTGGAAGGGCGAAGGGGACACTTTATACGTGTTATTGTCACATTTATAGAGAGTCTGTGAAAAGGTAATGGGTGAAAGAGTGAAAACAGATGAAACGATCAAGGGCCGATAAGAAAAGACAAAATCACCATCAAAACATGGTGATTCTTGGCATCACACAACAGAAAAATCTCCACACACAAGAACATTTTATTGCTCAGAGGTTGTTCTTTGCACATTTATCATCCATGCGATCTCAGATATATATACAAATTAGACTTTTTACATACAGAAACGTTCTAGAAGGACCAATTGCGATATTTAACAGATTTTTGACTGTTACACCTGGACAAGCCGCTAAAATCATGTTTGAACATCAGCTTTCTTACATTCAGAAGAAAGTTAGTTCCCCTTTGTGAGCACTGAACGAGATAATCATTTAAAAAAGAATTATTGGAGTATGTTTTACAGGAAATAATAATAATGAGAACGGTTTCTTCCCGACTGTAAAGAACCTTTTGTGCAATGGAAAGGTTCTATGGATGTTACTGGTTCTTTATTTCACAGAGCTTTCTCTCATGTTGTGGAACATCTTTCACCTCGGCTGGCGACGCTGAAGGAATGCGGCCTTAGATTATAGAGCCACCTGTCATGTGAAATAGCAGTCACACTCCCCCATTGACATTTCAGCATGACATTTGAGATCCACTCCCTCTCACTGACAGAGATATGAAATACACCTTTCTTTCGCATTGCCCCATGATGTTCAAAAGAACACAGGAGAAAAGAATTGCCCATCGTGTTGATCACGTTAACTGGGAAACCTTTCATCTGTGACCTGCGCTTGGGCTTCAGTTTTATGAATAAATATATATACAGTAATACCTCGGTTTACGAGCGACTTGGTATACGAGCAAATCGGTGTACGAGCATGGAGGGTCGAATGGGTGTACGAGCATTGTATCGGTGTACAAGAAAAAATTTCCCTCACCCATGCGCAGTTTTGTGTGGAAAAAGTCCTAACGCTCAGCATCCTTGTGCACATTTTTACATTAAATATCCTGATGACAGCCTGTCATAACACAGTCAGGAGGTTTCAACCCCTTTATAACCCCTTAACTCATTCATTGGCTGCATCATTCAACCAGCAAGTTTGTTTGTTCGAGGATCCCGCAAATTCGTTCTCTCGTGGCTCCCGCGAATTTGTTTGTTCGAGGCTCCCGCGAACTCTGGATTATCACTTCGTTTGTTTTCTGCACTATTATAATAAATTCACTCATTTGCTTTCATCCTTGCTTTCCCCGCTCCCCCCTCCTCCCTCCTCTCTCTCCTCCAAGCAGGCTGCTCAAACCTGAAGTGCATTACAGTAAATTGGCAAGTATTTTTAGAGTTTAATTGTCAATTATTAATTAGGATTTATATGAGATCTTAATGGTTACAATTTTAACTGCAATTAATAGGGTAAAACCAAAAAAAAATATTTAAAATGGGCATTTGTGGTCATTTGGAACGAATTAATTGATTTTTAGTGCGTTCTTATGGGGAAATTTGTTTTGGTTTACGAGCTCGCTCTTGGAACGAATTAAACTCGTAAACTGAGGTATTACTGTACATAAAAACATCAAAGTTTTAATGGAAAAGACTGTATGGTAAAAAGCTGTTAATTGGTTAACAGTAGACATACAAGGAAAACTAATAAAACTGTTAAATTTTGGGAAGTGAAAAACTCACTTATTTGGAATTCTTTCCTCTTGGGTTTTATGTTCCATCTTTTGTTGTTAAATGTGTTTTAGTGTCCTAAAACAGGCTTACTGGAAGATGAGGTGAAAACTGACACTGTGAGCAGGAGATTGTCAATGAAAACAGGGTGATGCTGGCGTTCAATTTGCATGTATGGAGAGTTGGAGATCGTTCAATGGCTGGATGAAGACGAGTGAAGAAGGATCATTCTGAGGGTCATCTCTAGTCCACACTATGAGTTGATTCAGGACTGAACATGAAGACCAGACCCTGGTGCAGCTGATGAGGGAGAGTGACAGATCACAGAGTGTGGATCATTGGCAAACGGTGTGGAAACTATTTTGCCATATAAACTGCCATATAGGTATTTTAATATTTTCTCATAATTTGGCAGCAGGTTTATTAGGCTTCTGTCACTTTAAGACCTGATGCTCAGATCCATCACTGTTACACAGGCGTTTTCTTTCTTATCCGTTTATGTTCACTTAAAACAGAACTGACTGTGTTTACATGAATAGTCGCCGAGACCGGCATTTTGACATTATTGTGTTCATGTCTGTTTAAGTGCAATTCAACTCAATTTAGCTCTGAGAGTCAGGTTTATGAGGGCATAAAATCTGTGGGAATGAGGAAAATACACACAAAAAAAGCACAATCAAGCAAGTCAAATCAAGCAACAACAATGAAAAGGAGCGAGGGAGGAGGGTTTGTGTGAAACTCATTGAAAGAGAGATGAGAGAGAGAAAGCTGGTATTGTGTATATACTCTGCGCAAAAAGAGTATTAGAAGCATTTCAGATGTTGCAGGATTGATATTTTAGACAACATTGCACTACATTTCACATGTCTTTTTTAAAGACTGCAATTGAAAAATGCAAATATTTTATTTAAACGGTGGGAGTGTGTCACACACCGCTGCTGAAACACACCAGCATTTGGCAGGTTGGCGGGTGTCAGTGTCAAGCCCTGCTTGTACGCAGCGGTTTGTGTTTTGGCAGTGTTAGTTGGCACATCATAGACCCATTGAGGCAGAGATTGGGGGGTGGGCTCTTCTGACCTTTTAACCTTTTGACCGGTTAAGACCACTGTTATGCTAACCAACTAGAACATTCTAGCATCCGCCCAGAACACACATCATACTGGGTAATCACACACACACACACACACACACACATCTTGACAAATACTAAAACATCTACTTTATTCTGTCATTTCAGTTTTGCAAAAAGCAAAATTACATCTCTAGTTTATTCTGTCCTTGTTCGTCATTCAAAATTCTTCATCATAAAGGAATGATTTTGAAACTTACAATAAGATAAAATATAATTCAAAAAAGATTATGAACCGCAACAAACAACATCAGGCAAATGACAGTGGGGTTTGGATTTGATTATCTAATCGCATTCCTCGTAATCACCATCAGTCCTCTCAGACCCTCACAAACGCTGATCATGTGATCGACGGAGGCATGGCAGCAGAAATCAGAGAATCTGGAGCAGCGCATGGAGAATTCTGCTGATTAATGTGCCCATCGTGTGTCGGAGGACTGATTTCTACAAGATTAGCATATCGCAGATTGTCTCAGATCACAGCCTGTTCAGCCCTCAAGGGTCACGGCACTGGAACTCAGAAACATGATCTGAAATGAACAAACACACAGACGGACAGAGAGACAGAGGGACAGACAGACAGAGAGACGGATGGACGGACAGACAGAGAGACGGATGGACAGACAGACGGATAGAGAGACAGAGACACAGACAGACGAACGGATGGACAGACAGATAGACGGACAGAGAGACAGATAGATGGACAGAGAGTCAGACAGACGAACAGATAGATGGACAGAGAGACAGAGACACAGACAGACGAACGGACAGAGAGACGGACAGACAGACAGAGAGACAGACAGAGAGACAGACAGACAAACGGACAGACAGACGGACACACTGACGGACGGACAAACAGACAGAGACACAGACAGATGAACGGACAGAGAGACAGACGGAAAGAGAGACGGACGGACAGACAGAGAGACAGACAGACAGACAGACAGAGAGACAGACAGACAGAGAGACAGACAGACGAACGGACAGAGAGACAGACGGAAAGAGAGACGGACGGACAGACAGAGAGACAGACAGACAGACAGACAGAGAGACAGACAGACAGACAGACGGACGGACAAACGGACAGAGAGACAGACAGCCGGACAGACAGATGGATAGTTTTGCCAACTCTCACTGGTGTGAACTCTGCAGGCGTATGTCATGAAACTGCAGACTCGTAGGACGACCGGGAGTGTTTCGGGTGCCGTTTGGGACGGGGCCTACATCAGTTATACACCTTATTATTGAGGTGCATTGTGGGAGAAGTGGGTGCACTCAATAATGTCCACTATGGGTTTAGACATCACTACCAATGGCCGTCCCCTCAAATAGAGCCTTATTTCAGAGTGTAAGGGGGATTTCAGACACAGCCTAGAAGAAAGACTCGACCTGATCCACGCTTGAATCGCTGTCTTTGACAAAAGCCCAGTTTTCTCAGCATTTTGCTTGAAATGTGCAGATAAAAAGAATGCATTGAGTAAAACGTTTTTGTTGTTGTTTGTTTAAAAGCAGAAATTCTGTTCTTTCTTTTGATTTATGCAAATGAAACAAAAGAAAGCATTTTCTTGTGCGATTGCGTTGAGATCGCCGCCCTGACTCACATTTGAATAGTGCTGATTCCAGCCTGACTTTTTCTGTTTTATTGAGGAGGAGTTCAGAGGATATCATGTGACCGTCCCGTGAGCGCTGGTCAGTCACTCCGCGGCCTGCGTCACGGCCAGTTGAAGCGAGATGTAAAGGCATTGCCTTAAGCTCAGAGTCTGATCTCATTTGCAGCGTCTCATTATGCAAAACCACTCCCTGACGCCCACAGGCTAATTAGGCCTAAATTAATTTGAGTCCAATCTTTTATGTCTCTGGCCCAGGCTGTACCACTTCCCTCCATTTGCAGAATCATATTAATGTTCGTGTGGGAGCACTACTCCTGCAGATGAAAAGACTGATACAATTAATTAAGTCCTGCCTCTGTTCTTGCCTCCTCTCGGCAGAGAAACGATAAGTGCAACGAGCTGCCTCTTATTAACCCCATTATACGGGCTAATAAGGAAGATCATATACAAATCAAGGATGATGCACAATTATACGGGAATGCAAATCATGGCAGCTAACGAGCTGTGTGTCAATGTTGGAAATGCTTTGTTAGGGAAATGCATTCTTAACACGGGCTTGCTTATTTCCCTGCCTGTGTGTCTGATTCCACATCTTTGTTGATCCAGGAAACAACATTTCAGTCAACCAATCAGACGAGACGGACACGTTTCTGTCGAGTTTAGGCTTGCAACAGAACTGAGATGTTTCTGCATCAGTGTTATTTACCATAATTTCCCCTTAATTTTAGGGATAAATTATGTTTAGGGCCAGAACTGAAGGAATGTTGGCCCAGGAATATATCTTACTTGGCAAAAACATCTTTGATTAACGTTCTTCTCGCACAGCCTTTATTCAGTGTGAATGCAGGGAAGAAAGGGGAGAGAATAGAGTAAGCAAAGGCAGCTTTCAGAACCATGGACAGCAGCCGCAGTCGCAGGGCTCTCTTCACTTTAGCTCTGCTTCACAAAACGTTTCATGCATGGTTTTATGGGTAATATCCCCACACCGACAAAAGCCCGCACTGTGCGCACAATTCATCTCCGCACATCAGCACACTTCCCTTTTCCTTCTGACTGAAGCTCTGATATGTGCTCACACGAGCCACAGACAGACTGACTTAAAGAAAACAAAATGCTCAAGTCTTGTTTTGATTGGTTGGTGCAATAGCACGTGCCAATCTGCAGGTGGAGCAACGCTTATGACATGTGTGTTGAAGAATTGAAATACTATTTTATGTTCTTTTTCAACTCTACAACACAAACATTAGTTGTGGTGGCCTGGAAATATTACTCGTGGATCTGCCTCTGCCTGTACACAAACGGCCACATCTGTCATGTAGCGTGTTTTGAGAAGTCTTTACTGTGATCATGATATGAGGGTTGGGGTTTGCTCGAGGCCAGCAGGGGAGGGGCGCGCGCCGGCCGAGCAGCTGTATGCAAATGAGACGCGACAAGCACGCGCCACACAGCAAACACGCGCACACGCGCTCGTTAAAATGCCATCGAAGTGCATTGTGCTGGGAAAACCTAGACAAACAAACTTCCGAGAACGTTAGACTGAGGAAAACATGTCCTGATGACGAAGAGTCAGCTCTCAGGTCCAGCTGCGTGCACGCGCACGGCTTCTGCTGAACTCGTGAGGATTCGGGCGCGTGAGCGCGGTGAACGCTGCTGTGTATTATCATGATTAAAGAACACGTTAAACTCCACTCGTCCTGTGATATTTCTGAAACTGCAGGGGAGAAGGGTGGCAGTCGCATATCTCACTGCTTGAGCAATTATTTGACTCGGTCATACAGCAGCTTTATGCTAATGAGGGGGACAATGGATGAATGCAAACCCGTGCAACACGTCTGTCCAATTATGCGCGCAAAGGAGAGTCGAAAGCAACTGTTTCACAGAGAATAAGAGAGCTGCGATGAAGAGCAACTAACTCACAGAAAACCTGAAACCAAGCACTTTAATCGTATATATAAATACACCACAGATGACTTCGTGTAAAAGTACACGAGCGCATTACACAGCGCGCACCCGTTGGTGAAGGCACGAGCGCGTTCTACAAACATTGAGTGCCGCGTCACACAACACGACATTCGTGCAAAAGCTCTCCAGTTGTCGCCGGTCACGGTGGTTGATGACTGACCCCTGGCTTGACCTCGAGGTCAGCGCTCGTCTTTGATTGCGTCCAGCACGCGTCTCTCTTTGGGACAGATTGCTCGTGTATCCCTGTAAAGGTCAATTTGCTTTTCAAAAGCAAAAAGCCTGTGACGGCTGGCCAGACGTGGCCATTGTGCGCGAGACGAGGCTTCTCTGATGATTATGCATGCGCTCGGCAGCTGACTGACCCTTCCTCACACACACGCGTCGCGTTACACAGCTCCTGATGTCCAGACCGGCACGCCGGGACGCGCGTTGGCAGTTCATTTTCGAAGATTAAATGAAGCTACATGGTTTTCAGCGTGAATGCAACTTTTTCTTCTCTTCTGCTCGCGCTTGCACTGCGCCGCGATTACTGCCTCATTAATACACTTATACATTTAAAGTATTTGAAAAGCATTCAAAAACATATTAGGTCGCAGTCTACATTTACCAGACGCTTTTATCCAACGTGACTTACAGTGCATTCAACAAACTACATTGCATTTTATTGCATACAATTTCTATTCTTATCAGTTCTTCTTTTCCCTGGGAACTGAACCCATGACTTTGGCGTGGAACTGTTTGAAATAAATACAGGGAAGCTGTGCGTCCAGTTAAATCTATCCCGCAATTATTTGCGAATACATTTTTGAACATGAATGTAAAACCCATTGCACATCCTCATCCTCTAAACTACGAAACAACAGAGCGAACTGTCTTTGTTGTCGTCATTTGGACTTCTGTGGATGTCGATGGTGATGGAGAGCGCGCGCATCACCGCAATAAAGGCCAGGTACATCTGGTCTGCAGCGCGCGGCGCGGCGCGACTCTCCCAGCCCTCCCACGGGCGACTCCACGGAGATCCTCGCTCGTCCCTGATTGGATGAGGATGGAGCGGCGAGGGGCGAGAACAATAACATCATTCCGGCTTAAAAAGAGTGCAGCTATGCGTTGAGAAGCAAAAGCATCTCTCAGAGGGAGGGATCGAGGCGGCTCTGGATCTCTCTCGTCTTGTTGTGCCTTGTCATCCTCGCCTCATCCATCCGCCGACATGCCCAAAGGATTCCTAGTGAAGCGAAACAAGAAGGCAGCGCTCGTGTCGTACCGGATACGCTCAGACGAGGATGGAGGATCCGCTCCAGAATGTCAGATCGCGCAGATCGCTTCGCCCTCATCCGCGCCCAGCGCCTCCAAGCCGGACAGCATCATCTCAGCGCTCCCGTCGGACGGAGCAGAGGCGCCGGTGCCGGTCCACAAACCGGTGCAGTTCGGCAACCCGGAGGCGGTGTACCAAGCCCTGTACAGCCCCACCCGACCCATCAGCAAGGAGCACGACAGGAAATATTTCGAGAGAAGTCTAAATCTCGGCTCGCCCGTCTCTGCCGAATCGTTCCCGACCGCCGCCTCGCTCACCAGCCTTGACCATCATCTTCTGTTCGCGCCGGTCGACTTGAAAATCGGCTCGAGCAACAGTAACCGGAGCGGAACGGCCAGCGGCGCGCACGCCCCCGCCATCCGGCCTGGCGCCAAAAGACCCTCCTCTGACGCCGCGGAGCGCAAAAGCGGCAAAAGCGCCAAGAAACCCAAAGCCATACGCAAACTCAACTTCGAGGATGAGGTAACGACTTCCCCGGTGCTGGGCCTGAAAATCAAAGAGGGGCCCGTGGAGCCAAAGCCCCGAGCGGCCTCGGGCGGCAGCAACAAGCCCCTGGGAGAGTTCATCTGCCAGCTTTGCAAGGAAGAATACTCGGACCCGTTCTCTTTGGCACAGCACAAGTGCTCCCGGATAGTGCGGGTGGAGTACAGGTGTCCCGAGTGCGAGAAGGTCTTCAGCTGCCCGGCGAACCTGGCCTCCCACCGGCGCTGGCACAAACCGCGCGTGCAGAGCGCGCCCAAGCCACCCCTCCAACCCGCCAAACCGTTCCCCGAAGACCCGAGAGCAGAGTTCCCCACCGACAGAGACTCCCCGAGCCCGGCTCTGTCAGAGTCCGGCTCGGACGACGGGCTCTACGACTGCCAGCACTGCGGGAAGAGGTTCAAGCGCCAGGCGTACCTGAGGAAGCACATCCTGGGACACCAAGCGATCCAAAACCAGATCCTCGGAGAGGCTTTCCGCAGCGCAGAGAGCCCCGACATCGCGCCGCCAGAGGACAGGCAGAGCCCGGGGCCGCTCAATCTCAGCCCCGCGGACTGTCTCTCGTGTCCGGCCTGCGGAGAGAAGCTGCCGAACCGTGCGAGTCTGGAGCGACACCTGCGCCTCCTGCACGACGATTCCCAGGCGTTTCCCTGCAAGTTCTGCCCTGCCAATTTCTTCAGCTCGCCGGGTCTCACCAGGCACATCAACAAATGCCACCCCACCGAAAACCGGCAAGTCATCCTGCTCCAGATGCCCGTGCGCAACGCGTGCTGAAGAACAGCCGACTCCGGGCCGATCCGTCCTCTTAGAGCGCTCTATTTTCTTCATCCAATCCCTCACTAGAAAAGTCTGGAGAAAAGTATTAGTTTGGTCCTTACAAAGGTATTTTTCTAGAACCCTTGCACACATGGTAATGTAATAGCTCCTAGACCTAAGATAAGTTCCTGTACCTCTGCCTTGAATTCACATGCGGTGCGTTTCACGTCTGTAGCTTTAATCTAGTGTGTGAATCACAGGGCTGAAATGTTCTTTCTCTCTCTCTTTCTCTTTCTTCGTACTGAAAACAACTACAACAAATCTTGAAAAGTTTCCCTTTAGTAGCCAGAAATGCCTTTAGAGAAAACATCAAACTACTGCCTTAAGAACTCTTCAGTGTAATGATTGTTTCTGAATGTCGGCACACAATTACAACTTACTATCATGATGTACAAATTATTGTAATATGTCTATTCGTAATATTTTATTTATTTATGTATTTATTTATTTTCAATGGCTTTGTATAATTTATTGTGCGACTTTCTTCTTGTTTCACATGTCGAGATCATCTTGTCTTGGGTTTTGTGCGCTCCGTTGAAACGTGAAGCTCTTATAGATGCAATCTTTTTCTACGTATACAGCTTATTTTCCGAAATGTTTGCTACCTATCGCTTTATATGTGCGTCCGTGTTGTCTACTCAAATAAAAAATATTTTCAAAATGGACAAAAGCTTTTTTGAGCGTGCATATTTGCTAAAATCACAAGGTGTTGGTGGTGTTCCCAGGGCTCAGTGTCAGTCGCTGTGTGTGAACTGTAGAGTGCAACTCTTCCCTTTATGTGAACTTTCAACACATCTGAGAGCTACTCCAAACACACACCGGTCTAGAAACATATGATGTTAAAAACACTTCTTTTTGCGCAGTCTTTCCTACTGCAAAGTTAATGTGCGGCCTGAGCATGACAAGGTGTTTCTACAGGTGTCAGATGATATAAGATGATATAGAGCGGCCAGGCGACCTCTGACAAGTCACACTTTCTGTTTAAACGCTTGACCGTCCTTTAAAGTGCGGCAGTATTGATTTTTAAACCGGTCCGGTCATTCTGAAGTCACTACAGCTCGGCTTGATCAATGAAATAATGTACTGTAAATTCAGATCAATCATTTAAAGGGTGACAACAGCCTGTGTGATAATGAAGTGAGAAACGCACAAGGACATGAACCCCGTGATGCATTTCAGCACAGCCATTACCCATTTATTTCTGGATGTTGATGATGGTAACACACATCTCTCTAGAAAACGTGCTGTACGGAAGCGATCAATCCAACTTGTGCTCCATTTACATATGTTACTAAAAGAATCAGATCAAAAGGGTTGATGCAGATAAAAAAAACAAAACAAAAAAAACACATTATATAACACTCTAGGGGAAAGGAATAAGTTTGCAAACGCAGCATTATATTCCTGTTTAAAGTTCACTCATGTCACTAATCTTTCTTTAATTTTAGAGTGCAAATGGCAAGTACGTTTAAAACAATATCATATACATATATCATAAAATGAGTTTTGTTGAGATTTAGTGCATACACACACAGTAATTAAATGTGCCACCTGCATGAGCTGTAGGTGTTGGAGCGTGTGCACCTGTACTCACGGAGCAGCAGGGGAGACAGATGGGAGGAGGCTCAGGTTTCGCTCAATATTCCCTCGGCTCCAGCAGCAGAAGCACCTCTGACCCCGAGCATCAGTCCCACACAATATGTCCATGCATTCTCTCACAAGAGCAGTTCAGATGGACGGGAGGGAAATCAACGCCTTGTTTCATGCATAAAGCAGGGTTTCAATAATGACAAAATATGACCTGCTTTCTGTGGAACACACATGTGTTTGGACTTTCATTTTGGGGTGAACTATTCCTTTAGAGTACACATTTCGGTACACATTTGCAGTTCACTTTACAGGGAGAGTTCACTCAATAACACACATTTCTGCCGTCTTTTCCTCACCCTCACGTTGTTCCAAACCAGTTTCTTTCTTCTGTTGAACACAGAGGAAGATATTGTGGAGAAAGCTGGTAATCAGACGGTTTACAGTAACCATTCACTTCCATGGAAATGACAATATCTCATTTTAGGTGAATGATCACTTTAAATGTACTGTAAAAATGACTTTTTCAAAGTTGTAATTAAAACAAACGATATTGAACATTATTTCAGCGTGAAGTGCGGAATCATATTTTGGTAGAAATGTTCCAACGGTCTCTTTCAATGTTTACTAGTAATTGTAAAATAATCATGCATTTATTTGTGAATAAAACACACAAGGGGCAGTGTTGACGTCATGGCAACTGCCCACAAGAGCACGAAACAAATGCATCCAAACATCAACTTCAAATTGATTTAATGAAATGTTTCGACTTCTTCACATTTCTAGTAAAGATAAAGTGATTACCTTTTCTATTAAAAACAGTCTGATATGTTAACAAATCATGATGAAATCTTCAAGCTTCCTTCTCCTCAATGTCTTTTACAAAGATTATATATTACAGGCATTATTATATTTATATCCTTCAGAATTTAGAACATTAAAAAACAAAGAGACACAATATACATGGCTAACAACAAAGTCTACAATGAACATGTCGTCCTCAAACAGAAGTATTTTCCACCCAAACACAAACAGCCCATTTTCGGCTGCCGGTTTGCATACATTCGTCAGCTTCTTCATTCAGTGCAGACTCAGAGAGAACGGCTCCTATGTTACTTAGCGTTTGGAAGAGAGAGAGAGAGAAAAGCATCAGGCGAAGCAAGACAACAAAGACGAGTGTACAGGTAAGGCAAAGGAGTGCAACATGTGTCCTGTTGCAGCTCGCAGTGTGTGACACCTGCCCTCCGTGCCAACCAGGCCCGGTCTCCACGGCGACAGAGAGGGGCGGCAGGGCGTTGGCGAGAGAGAGGGAGAGGGAGGGAAGGAGGGAGAGAGAGAGAGAGGGAGCAGGAGGAAGAGAGAGGGAGAGCGAAAGGGAGGGAGGGAGATGAGAGAGAGAGATAAAGAGAGAGGGAGAGGGAGGGAAGGAGGGAGAGAGAGAGAGGTAGCAGGAGGAAGAGAGAGGGAGAGAGAGAAGCGCTGGCATGCTGCTGGAACGGTAAAGGGCACTCGGAGAGGCACGTGGGAATCGGGGAAGCAGGTGGAAAAGATCCCCATCCAGCATCTAATCAGACAGAAGCAGCTCTCACAAAACACAGACAATCTCATTCAATTTACTCCAGTGAAATGTAAGACTCTTTCTCTTGCTGCTCTCCATCTAGGAAGTGTGGGATCAATTAAAGTTGCAGAGGAAAACAAAGAGCAACACCAGACCCGTTCCAGTTGGCCAAAGAGACAGCCGAGAGGAGCTGAAGGGAGCAGGAGGTTCATCTGCTGCACGAGCGCACACTCACGCCAGAGCGATGTACAGTACATTCAAACGCAGAGGGGAGGAGAGAAGAACAAGCATCGACATCTTCACCACTGAGCCAGTGCAAAAACATTGGAATGTTAGAGTTACACACACACACACACACACACACTCACTCATGCTACACAATCACAAACAACGTTCAGTTCGGCACGTTGCATAAATCAGTTCCATAAAACAATCAAACCAGCTGCTTAAAAGAAAATCATAATAACAAACCAGTGATTTCATTGCAGTCTCTGATTACAGGTTATTAAAGTAGTAAAAGCAGACTCTCTTTCTCCTTGATTCAGGAGGGTCAGTGTCTCTCAGTGCAGAGTCTCTCCCACACGCGTGGGTCTTCAGTGTTCGACACGAGGAAAAGAGCTAAAGCCTCAGGGTTTCTACGGCATTCATTTGCTACTCGATTGGGAAGATCACAGTTCTGAATGCAACACTACTACGAAAAAGTCCTAATTTGCATCAGCATAAACTCTTGTCCTGGTTGAGAGTCAGCTTTGTTTCCTGTAAGACAGGGACATGATATCGGGACAGCGGTTGGAGGCTTGAACACACACACACACACACAGTTACAGGTGAAAGACATTCCAGTCAGTAATACATTCAAGCACACGGTTCGAGGACTGCAGCCGGACGTTCAGTTGGAGGACTTGCTGACGGCGCTGGCTGAGCGGCGGAGCTTTCCGGACACCCGGTTCTTGGAGGCGCGCGGGATGGTGGGCGAGACCTGGTCGCCAGAGTCGGCGGTCATCACCGTGACGCTGAGGTCAGCGCTCGTGCTGCAGCTGAGGGAACCTGGGGAACGAGCAGATTCAGACACGCGGTGAGCGAGAAGCAAACATCAACCGCTCTAAAACGGACAGCATGCCATTACTGAAGCAGAAACCCTTCTGACGGAGACGGAGGCCGATTACGTAAATGAGCAAACTCTGGTGTGGAAGCGCTTCCTCTCTTTTGAAGGAAACAAATATGGATTCTGCTGAGATACTGCTACCTAAGAAAGCGTCTAAATTAAACAAGCTTCCTGCTTTGTCAATATGGCATCTGCTTGGCTATTTTCTTTCTTTTCGAGCTTTTTTTTACGGCATCTCAAGTTTCCGAGAGCAGATGGTGTGGGGAACATGCGCTCATTGGAGAGGACCTCCACTCCAGGGCTTCTTTGAGAGCGGGGGAGGAGAGCGGAGAACAACAGCCTCGGCCTGTGAAAGGAGTCGGGGAGGAGTGAACGAGTGCGGGTGGTGTCCGATCCACACGTCCGCAGAGACCATCTCAGGATGCCAGCGCACTGCCGCCGTGTGCGGATCCGGAGGAGAGCGAGAAGCTCCACAAGCGTTTAACGAGCTCGTGTGAGACTGGAGTCAGGCATGCAGACCTGAGCGGCTCTTTCTCAGAGCATGCTTTTATGAAAAATAAGAGTGCTGCTTGTGAAAAGAAAAGTGCGAATGAGAACAACAGCATATAAATATTACATGGGACCAAACACAAAATAACTATATATAAATACACTTTTTAAAATATATTAATTGCTCTCCAAAAATACACAGAGTCTGAAAATAGTTCTATTCTATAACAGTCGTAGTCTATTTTTACACAGTCAAAAGTTTAGACACATCATCCTCATCATTTTCCTTAGAACTTCACTGTTTTTAGACTGTAATGAAGTTCTCATACATGAAAGAAAGAGAGAGAGAAGAAAGGAAAGGAGAAAGAAATTTTATAAATATATATGTGCAAATATAGTTGAATGTGTTCAAACTTTGAACTGATCTTGTATTTACATCAGTGACATTTATATTCAAATGTGTAGCTGTGTATCATGAAATTAAATAACCAACGACATATTCAATCCAAAATACACAATTATTTCCTGTTTGGTCTCTCTCTCTATACATATGCTCATTCCCTCGTTCCCGTTTCCAGTCCAAACAAAAGCGTAAG